>VDFB02000015.1:580704661-580982519 GCA_007258455.2 Sequoia sempervirens
CAAGAACAGGGATGAGGTGAATATGGATGACTTCGTCATGGTCAAGGCTAATCTCGGTAGAAATACCAGACATGCAGATTTGAGTCTCTTCAAAGTTGTATCCGAAAACCTTCAAGAAAGAGTGCTTAAAGATGGAGAAGACAAGGCAGCCCTCAAGGCTGAAAATCAGCAGCTCAGGCTTTTCATTTCTAACCTTGTCCATGGTTCTTCACAAACAACCCAGTTGCTGCCCCAGGTCTTGGAGACACCAGCTGATCACCATCAGTTAAGACAGCTGGTCATATGTGGGAAAGAGACTCAGGAGTGGATCGAGAGCTTCATTGTCAGAGGAAGAGAGATTTTGACACAAATGTTCCAGTTAAGAGAAAACGCTCATAAGCTACGTCAAGGTATCCAAGGGTTTGAACAGACACTGGCTGAAATAAAACCGAGACATGAGATTATCATTGCTGATTTAGACATGGCTTACAGTTCAGTAGTTTCCAGAGAACACAAGAAACAAATCCTTGCCTGGAGGGAGCGTCACATTTTCAAAGTTAAAACCTATGAGAGGATACTGAAGAATTCATCACCTACAGACAAAGGGTGGTTGAAGCTCTTCTTTTCATCAGTGAATTCGTCATTGAGATCCCCTCTCAGTACAGTCTTGAAGATGGTTCTTACGTTGGGCTTGAGGAGGTGCAAAATCAGTTCCAGAGTGTTGTTCACAGTTGCAGTCCAGTTGGCGGAAGGATAGGCCATATTTCAGTGATGTCAGCAAAGTTCGATAAAGTGGCCAATGAGGTTGAAGATTTCCTGAGATCTCTTGCAAATGCTGAAGATATTCTTGAAAAGCGGTGTTTTGCTGTTGATGGCATAGATGCACTGAACCGGGACACAATCTCTAACTTCCTAGCGATGACCAGCTTTAAAGCAACTTTCTTCTAGAAGCTTTCTTTCCCGCTTTCTTTCTATTCTTGGTCTCATCCTTATCCATTCTTTGAAGATAGAAAGAAGATAAGATGTAATAGTTGGCGTTTCCCGCTTTTTCTGCTTTTTAGGGTTTTAGTTGTTATCTTGTTTCTAGATTTAGTAATAAAGCTTGCTTGCTGAGCAAGCCCTAGATTGTGAAAGCAAGGAGATTTGAGGGTTCCCTACTCCTCTGCTTCTCTATAAATAAGAGCCTTTGCTCATTAGTTTTCTTTAAGAACCGTATAGTGGAGAACCAAACGCTTCGAGTCGGTTTATTGTGCCTCTCTTCTATTTGTTGCTCAAGTATTGTTCATTTGTGTTGTGATAAGTTAAATTGCGAGCCTCTTTAGCCAACAAGGAGTTAGTGTGATTGTTGTTTTCTATTGTGTTAAGAATAAGTTTGCAAGCCTCTTTAGCTGCAATTTCTTGTTCAAGGCATGTTAGAAGTGAGCTTTGTTTCAAAGATTTGAGTAATAAAATCATGAGACTCTTTTTCCTTGGTCCAAAATCTCAGATTTCCGTTATCTATGTTCTACTTTTATGATCTTTATTTCAGCTTGCAGTGAAGTGTGTAGGTGTTCGTTGAAAGAGAGATTATTGAAGTATTTTTGTCAGAAAATCTACCTTGTTAATTTCTAACTTCTCTTGCTCTGCTATTACTTGAGAGGTTAGGAACGTCTTTAGTTTAAGTTAGTCATAGTTGAACTTCTTATCAGAAAATCTCAGCTGCGGCGTTTGTGTTTAAAAAACCTTGTGCTCTAAGCTGATAAAAAAGATAGGCAACTTAGTTTTATTTTACTTTCTTTCAAACACCATCAGCAAGAGGGAGCTTCCCCTCTTAATTTGAAGAGCAGTTTATCTGTGCATAGCTGTCCGTTTTCAAATCCACATTCCAGAGGTGCAAATTTAAACGCCAACAAGTAGTTTGTTGGTGAGGTAGTTAGACATTTTAAATGTCTATAGTGATCTACCTCCTCTATTTAATGTAATCATCTCCTTTGTTAATTCAAGCAATTTTTAGCCCAAAATTGTTTCATGGTATCAAAGCCAAACTGAACTCGTCTCCCTCATGGGAGGGCTCAAGATTTTGGGAGAGTTAGTCAGAAATTCGTCAAAAATATTTTCTTAAAAATTTTCGTAAGAAATTTTTTAAGTCTTTTGGAAAATATTTTTCTGTCATTTGCGAATTTCTTCGTACGCCAAACAAGTTTGTGATTCGCGATTTTCGCGTGGGCTTGTGATCTCTTCAAAGCTCTATTCGCGGGTGAGGACGTGAGGGTTTTCACGTTTTTTCTACTAATCGAAGTTTTTCAACTTTTAAACGTGGATTTCTGGCCTGCAGTCTCGCGTGGCCTCTGTTTTGAGGGTTTGAAGGTCGGATTTGTTGCTGTGTTCGCATGTGTTTGTGATTCGCGACCTCCAATAAAGAGGCTTCTCAGTCCGTGCCGCGCGCGCTTTCTCCTGGTGAAGTTTGCGTGTTTTTAGGGTCGAGGATTGTTTGTTACCCACTACGGCCTTCTGGTTCGACGTTTCTGGTCGCGTAGTAGCTCGTGTCTTTTGTTTGGCGAACTACTGAAACGTATTTTCGCGTTTTTCCTGCCCGCACGACGCGTCTTCTAGCCTATGCAACTTGCAGACGCGATTTTTTGCCCAGCTTAGACACGATTTTGTGAAGATTTTCAACGACGTGTTTTTTTTGGGCTCCAATCTCTGGCCGCGACTTTGAAACTCATTTCTTCCTTGTACCTGGTGCGGCCGCGGATTTCAGAAATTTTTGCAACCTGGGTACTAAGATTTCAAACATTTTCTGCATTTTTTTGTGCTCTCATGGTCGCCTAGGGCTTCTGCAATTTTCGGTTAGGGTTTTGACCCTTCAGATCAAGTCAAAAAAAAAATTTGACTGCAGATTCTTGGTGGGTTTTTCGAGATCTCAAATGGGTTGTCGTTCGATTTTTCTGGGTGCTTCATTTTTCGTGCCTCAATTTCTGTGCAGATCTGTTCTAGCGACTAGGGTTCCAAACCCTCTGTTTTTCAGCCGACAATCGATGGCTACCTATTTCTGGGCTTCTGTAATTCGCAGTGTTGTGTGGGATTCCTTTGTTGGGTTTTTAAAATATTTTTTCCCTTATTGAAAAAAAAATCTAGTTAACGGGTTTTCATAATTTTTTCCCTTAAAATTCTCAAGGGTTTATAATTTTCTCCTCAAAAATTACGAGTTTTTCCTGTATACCCTAGTCAGGGTTTTTGTTGTTCGGGAGGGCTCTTTGGTCTTTGGTCTTTGGTTTTTACCGTTTTTTTCCGAAAAAAACGATGATTTGTAATTTGGGTTTGGCGATTTTTTCCTCAAAAATCGTGGTTTGTTGCAGTCTGTTTTGGTCGCACCTCAAGTTGTTGGGGCGAACATCTACACAACTAGCTTCTTGCAGTTTGTTCTTGGGCGTCACGCTCCTCTGCCAAAGTTTCGATGGTTTGCCGATTTATCCTCAAATCGTGGCAGCTGTTCTCGGTGTGTCTCTGGTTTCAAGGAAGGACAGCTCTGTTATCCAACGTCAGGTTGGACTTTTTGTGATGACTTCCGGTCAGCAGTTCTGCAGATTCTGGGAGGGTTAGTGGCAAACTCATCTCAAGTGGCAGAGTCAGTGGCAAGCTCTTGTCTCCTGATGCAGAGCTTTCTAAAGAAGGGGCAACCTTCTCTGTTTTTTTATGGTTTTTGATACTCTTGGTCATCAACATTCTAGAGACCCAGGGAGGGTCTCAATAGCAGCAGAGTATTCTGAAGAATTTGTGACCAAACGACCTGCAGATTGTTTTCTGTAGGCTAGTTAGACGATTGACCGTTAAGGGAGGGTGTTAGAATATTATATTCTTCTTATATTAATGGTCAATACTATTGTTGCTACAGTAGTTTGTAGGTGAGATAGTTAGACATTTTAAATGTCTACAGTGATCTACCTCCTCTATTTAATGTAATCATCTCCTTTGTTAATTCAAGCAATTTTTAGCCCAAAATTGTTTCAATAGTTTGGTGAAGTAGAAGCAAAAACTAAAATAATAGCTTATGGGGGCTTAGATTTCTAAAAAGAAGTTATAACTCCTAGGACACTTGGTAACTTCTTCATGATAGATTCTACGACAACTCATTAACAAGGAGTTATGACAAAGTGAGGGCTAATTTGGGAAAATAATCTCATTAATATTTTAATCATTATCTTTGAGAGAGGAAATGGGGTGCTTGAATTTGTTCCCTTTTGAGGCTATTGTCATGTCTCATATAATTTTTGACATAGCTTGAGTCTCGTGCTCAACTATCGATTCAATGACAAAAATCTTTAGATATGAAAATTGGACACTCCATTTGTCAAAGCATGCCCTCTTTTTGTGACAACTATTAAATAGATGCTCACAATTGGTGGTACCTCCATAGCCAAAAATTATGACATCTATGGACTCTTGCAATCAAAGTTTTATTTCATTTAAAAGTCTAATTTTGGATTCTTTTCAAATTTTATAACTCTCAACTCTCTAGCTTTGCCTTGAAAGGTTGTCAAATTGTCTACATTTGATGTGAGTTGGAGAACATACTCCATCCACTCAATAAAATGTAGTGGATTAACATAAAAAAAGACAAAGGTGTTAGTTTATTTGCATTTCAACTTGCATCATATTTTTGCACTTAGTTTTAATCAACGACAATTCTTATGTGACATAATGCTAGAGTTGCTATTCATTGAATATTCAATTTTATTATTATCTACAATTTGTTATTCATTCAATGACATTTATTACACATTTTTCTTACACATTTTTACTGAATTAATTTATCATAGTGTTTGTGTAAGGGGTGTCTGATTCCAAGGCCGTGAGTCCAAATTCCTATGTTCAAAGCTATTACAATGAGAGTTCCAAGTTATTACAAAGTAATGCAAATAGATTTGAGACCCAACTCAAGTTGTAATGAAATTGGATACAAATTTGTTGAAACAATAAGAAATGTTGGTGAAAGTTATTAGAACCACCTGATAAGGATTGTATGCAATGTTGGTGTTTGAGCTAACTTATGGACTTGAGTTCGATGAGTTACATCTGGGAACACCTAGAAAATATGCAAAGACAAAAAAATGATTGTGACATAATGGATGCGGGTCTTGTCATGAGACCTATGTTGGATTTTAAGTGCCTTAGCAACAGAGGTCCAAATTGCAATGGATCTGCATCAACAAACATTCAAAGATTTGCACCAAATATTTAATAATTGGTGCCTATATTGAATATTTTGTCCTAATGGTTGGGCAAGTAGCCATGGGCAACATTGGATCCGTGTGGACTGCAAAAAGACATTGAATTTGCATTGCACTTGAACTGAAGATGTTAAAGATTGTTGAGCATACATAAGGCAAAGTGACATTGTAGTTGAATAACAAGTCATAAAAAATTGTGTCTAAAGTAGTTATGTTAGACAAATGCTAGGTTGAATAGTGAATCTAAGTGCTACAATGATGGATTGGGCAAGTCCACGAGCTAAGAAAGGAGGTTTAGATGTTCTACCTTCGGGGCTATCATAAAACGGGAAATGTAACTCACAAAATAACTCAAATCAAGTCCAATGGTTGTATGTAATGTCCCCTTCTCAATTGTGATCAATTTAGTTGACCGTTGGCCTATTCCGAAGACCCGTAGTCTACTCAGAGGGTGAAAATTAGGGTTTCCTGCTTTTGAGGGGGTTGTTGCTTGAAGTTTGGTGATTGGATTGCAGATTCCTTCTGGGTTTTCAGTGAGCTTTATAGTGGTATAGCATGCATGGTGATCCGAGCAACTTCGGGAATTTGCTATTTTTAGTAAATTCCATTTCTAGCAGTGGTCTAGTTGGCTTCGGTGCAGTTGGCTCTCTTCTTCAGCCAGTTCAGTTGGTATTGTGACTTTTGGCCTATTGGTGCTTTTTCTGGAGAGATAAGTTTATTTAATTTAAATAATGTTATATTTTGAGGTTATAACCCCTTGGCCTAGCTTTATCACTTTATGTTGTTTTAAAAGGGGGACTTCAAGGGTGGTTATCTCATTAGGAGATAATTAAATACTTTCTAAAGGCCAAATTTGATGTTGGAGAAGTGGGACGCCTACTTGAGGGGAAGATTAATTTTAATAAAGGTGAAATATTTGCCTTATGATAAAAGGATGCCATCTTGGAGGGAAATGAGATGAAGTCAAATTTGAATTTGGGTGCCCTTCTTGAAGCTTCTAGAAGATTCTTCTCAAGTCTTTATAAGCAAGCCTCTGCTCTTCATTTCTTCATCTTTTGTCTACCATACTATTATGCTGCTGGATTGTTCAGGCAAAGCTTCGAGGCAAGCATACCTCCTAGCACTTGGCTCATCTTCTTGCTTGAAAGATAGCAACTAGTTGGGTGATAGATTGTAGTTGAGTTGCTTTGTAGTGAGTTCTTGCATTTGTAGTTCAGTTTCAAGCATAGTAGTGAAGTTTTCTGAGTTGTTGGTTTATGTAGCTGATTGTAAGTTTTATTCATAAATCCAAAAATAAAAATATTCTCATTTTGGGTACTTTACCAATCTAATTCCTTGCTAGGGGCGACCTTGTATACTAATTTGCAGATTTTAATATCAAGAGTTTGATTTTATGGAGCAAAATCACCCCTCCTTGAGGGTCGTACCATTCTGAACATGCTTGGAATTTCGTTCAAAATTAATGAATCTTTTGGGTCGGTTTTGTAGTTCCTTCTTGGGCGCCATCTTCCTAGGAGCATAATGCATTTTGTCTCATGCGTTTTGGGTGAGTTTTGAGAGAGTTGTGAGCATAATAGTGAGTTGCTGAGTTGTTGGTCTGTGCATTTTCAATCAATAATCAGTTATATCAGATTGTGGAATTTCCTTAGTTGAGTGAGAAGTTGATTCTAAGTGGTCTTGTGAACATGGGAGAGTAGTTAAATATTATTGCAGCTTTATTAAGCCTCTAATCATGTGTTATTGGCAGGCACTCTATCTCATTGAACTAGTACTGTCAGCATTCTCACTTCTTTCTTATTTATTTTCTTGTACTTCCCGCTGAATAAGTGGAAGAGGTTGGCTTGCCGCCTATTTACTTTCAAGGATTGCATTGTACTTCAAATTGTTGATCGGCTGAGCCGTCACTAAATTCATGGATCCTCTGACCATATGTTTGCCCCTCCTCCCACATCAGGTCTTAAGGCACGTTCTTAGTTAGAGTTACATTATGATCAGCTAGCTCATAGGGATCCTCTGACCATATGCTCACCCATCTTCCCACATCGGGTTTTATGGTGCATTCTTGCTTAGAGTTACTTTCAATTCACGATCCTCTGACCATATGATAGTACCTTGCCCAACTTGGGGATCCTGGTGCACATCCTTGGTTAGAGTTACCTTCTGCATCGTTTTGGTTTTAGAGCTAACCTTAACGGGTGCGTGTTGCATTGTAATTGTTATTGAAAAACAAAAACAAAAAAATGGTTTGGTTCATTACATTGTAAGATAGATAAGGTTGCCCACTAGTTGCTTGAATGTTGACTCATTGATTACTTTTGACTTTATTTTGGCTAAAAGCTACAACCCTTTCTCCAGGTGTAGACAAGATTTTGCAATACATCATTATGAACGTGTCTAGCAAACTCCTTGCATATTTAGATTGAGAAATAAAAATACCACCGCCTACCTGCCAAACCTTTACACCTAGGCAATAATGTAGGAGGCCTAAGACTGTTATGTCAAAAGCCCTACACAAATTACACTTGATTTCTTTAATCAAATGTGTATTACTGCCTATAATGATGATATTAGCCACATAAATGACCAAAAGGATGTTTCATTGCCTATTCTTTCAATGTATAAATTTGGCTATAAAGGACTTTGTTGGAATCCATGTTGATTGAAATAAATGTCAATCTTTATGTACCGGTCCTAGGTGTCTACTTCAAGCCATAGAGAGCATTTGCCAATTTGCATACCTGATGCTCCTTTCTTGCAACCCGTAAACCCTAACATTGACTCATTTGCCCTTCTTCCTCTAAGTTACCTTTGTGGAAGGCATTCTTCATGTCCATTTGATGGACTTTCCAACCAAACTATGTTGTCATGGCCAGAACTAACTAGATGGTGCTCATATATGTTGTAGGAGCAAACGTCTCATAATCAATAACTTCTCTCTGTGAGAATCCTTTTGCCACCAACCATGATTTGTACTTGTCAAGTGTACCATCAACTTTGTACTTGACTTTGTACACCCATTTGCAACAAATAGGTTTCTTCCCTGGTCGAAGACCTAAAGAACCCAAGTCTTATTTTTCATAAGGTTGATGTTTAGTTTTGATGGCCTTTCCCCATTCGGGTTTACCTTTCACCTCTGCAAAATCTTGGGGTTCACAAACATCTTGAATGCTAGCCATAAGAACAAAGTTAATCGTGTTTTGCTTACTCTTGCCTCTAAATGATCGACGCTTGACCATTTCATCATCTTGAACATCACCAATGAGTTTTTCCCACCACTTAGGTCTCTCCACAAAACTCTCTCCATACAAATCAATGTGGTCACCATGACTTGGGTTGGCTAGTACTATATCATTTGTATGCTAATCCAAGCTTTCCTGAAGAAAATAATCTAGTGTTGGTACTGGTACTTGCGTAGGAGATTCCAAATGTTTACAATCATCAAAGTCCCCCTCTTCAAGTGTAGCTAATAGAAGTTGGACACCCAAATATTTAGCCTTTAGAGGTTGATCTTCAATACTATTGATGTCAAAAGAGAGTTGAAAAGCCCTAACATCTTCATCAATCACTACATCCCTATCGAATGTCAAGCAATCAATGTCCACCTCAATCAACCTATAGGCTCTATGATTCTCACTGTACCTTGTAAGCATTAACTTTTGACACTTAGAGTCTAGTTCAGTTCTCTTTGCATCTACAATCCAAACACATGCAATAGAACCAAAAATCTTTAGATGGCTCACCTTTGGTTTCCTCTCAAACCATGCCTCCTTTGGGGTCTTCTCCTTCACTACTTGTGTTGAAGACCTATTGAGAAGATAAACTGTTGTGTAAACAACCCTAGCCCAAAACTTATTGGGAACGCTCATGTTCTCCAACATACACCAAGCCATCTTTGTAATAGTACATTTCCTTCTCTCACCACTCCATTTTGTTTCTGGAGTATAGGGTGCGGTGAATTGATGTTTGATACCATTTGTAGCACAAAAGTCCATGAATTCCTTTGAACAAAATCCACCCCCTTTATCAAATCTAAGAGTGATTATTGAACTACCAAACTCTTTTTCTACTAATGCTTACTTTTTAAGTTCGTTAAACACATCTGATTTTTCTTTTCCCAAAAACACTCACATTTTCCTACTGAAATCATCCACAGAAAAAAGAAAATACTTGGCACTAGTGGTTGATGTCATATTCATAGGTCCACATACATCTGCATAAATCAACTGAAGGACCCTCTATGCTCTCCAAGCCTATCCCTTTGAAAATAGAGATTTGTGTTGCTTCCCTACTTGGCAAGCTTTGCAAACACCCTATATCTGCTGCTAGATTTTTGGTAAACCTTCTACCATATTCTCTCAAGCCAACTGAGAGAGATAAATAGGTTGGATGCCCATAATGTTGATGCCAAAGAGTATTGATAGCAAATGAGCTCTTCGTTGCCAATGCACCATCCTGAATGTAATGTCCCCAAATTTGTGGTAAAGTGACTTAATTAATTTAATTGATTAAGTTGTCCAAAAATTAATATTATTTCAAAAGGATGACTTTGTTGGAGTACAAGACCACCAAGAGAGGAGTGGGGCATTGAATCAGCGGTCAAATAAAACCAATTCCAAAACTTAATACACTTGATTATTCAAAGACCCTAGACAGTGTATGTTATATGCAAATCAAAGCATAACTTTTGAATCAAGAATAAACAACTAAGCATAATGTGACACACCATCAAGAATAAACAGAACGCCCCTATCAGGGTGAAAAAACTACTTTGAACATTGGCTCTATTAAGCCTCACTGGCTAAAACTTGTTGAATACAGATTGTATGCCTCACTGGCAATACAACAAGCCTCACTGGCTAATACTCACGCCTCACTAGCTGATTCCCATGCCTCACTGGCAAAACACCATGTCTCATTGACACTCTTCAAAAAGAAAATAAAAGATTATAGAGGGTTACCTTGTTTCACTTCAAAACACTGATCAATAAAAGTTTCATCAAAGTTTTCTTTCTCTTACCATTCTAATAAAGCATTCAACTTTGTAATCCCCATCATGTCATCAAGCTTTGATATAACTTTGTAATGTCCCCTTCTCAATTGTGATAGATTTAGTTGACCGTTGGCCTATTCCATAGACTCGTAGGCTACTCGGAGGGTCAAAATTAGGGTTCCCTATTTTGAGGAGGTTGTTGCTTGAAGTTTGGAGATTGGATTGCGGATTCTTTCTGGGTTTTCATAGAGCTTCGCAGTGGTATAGCTTGCTTTGTGATCTGAGCACCTTCATGAATTTACTATTTTTAGTAAATTCTATTTCTGGCAGTGGTCTTGTGGATTTATGTGCAGTTGGCTCTCTTCTTCAACTAGTTCAGTTGGTAATTTGATTTTTGGCCTTTGGATGCTTTTTCTGGAGAGATAAGTTAAGTTGATTTAAATAATGTTATATTTTAATGTTGACCCCTTGGCCTAGCTTCATCACTTTAAGTTGTTTTAAAAGGGGGACTTCAAAGGGTGAATACCTCATCAAAGTTTATTAAATATTTCCAAGGCAAAAATTATGTGATGCTTAAGGGGGACGCCAACTTCAAGGAGCTTAATATTTTATTAAAAGATCAAATATTGCCTTGGGAAGAGGGACGCCATTCTTGGAGGGAAAATGAAGTCAATTCAAAGTCAAAAAAGGGCGCACTTTCTAGAAGCTTCTGGAGATGCTTGCTAAGTCTATAAAAGGAGGCCTTCTCTCTTCAGTTCTTCATCTCATATTTTCAATAAAGTTATGCTGCCGAAATGGTGACAGAGTTGCTTCAAGGAAAGCACACCTCCTAGCTTGGCTCAGCTTCTTGCTTGAAAAATAGCAACTAGTTGAGAGGTAGATTGTAGTTGAGTTGTTTTAGCATTGCACTTGAGTTTCCTAGCATCTTAGTTCAGTTTCCTTGCATTTTAGTCATATTTTGGAGTTGTTGATTATCATAGTTGATTGTAAGTTTCATTCATAGATTCAAAAATAAAAATATTTGTATTTTGGGTGTTTTACCAATCTGACTTCTTGCTAAGGGCGACCTTGAGTGCCAAGTTTCAGATTTTATTTTCAAGTGTGGGATTTTATGGAGCAAAATCGCCCCTCTTTGAGGGTCGTACCTTTCTAGTGGTGCTTGGAATTGCGTGCAAAAATATATATGAGGTTTTGGGTCAGTTTTATGGTTCAATCTTGGGCGCCAATCTCTTAGAAGCATTATGCATTTTATCTTATGTGATTTGGGTGAGTTTTGAGTGAGTTGTGTGCATTTTAGTGGATTTTAGGGTTGTTGGTTATGCATTTTAAGTTGCAGGTCTGTCAAAAATCAGATTATAAAGTTGGTCCTTTGAGTGGAGTTTTGGGTCTAAGCATTCTTATCAAGCAAGGAGAAGTCTACTATACTGTTGCAGCATTATTTAACTCTTGATCTTATGTTCTTGGCAGGCATTCTCTATTTCAATGTAAGCTGAACAGTAGTACTGTCAACATTCTCTTTATCTCTTTCCTTGCTCATTGTACTCCCCACTGAATAAGTGGAAGAGGCTGGCTTGCCGCCTATTTACTTTCAATTAGTAGTTTTAGGGACCGTCTGACCATATGCTCGCCATCTCTCAACGCCATCCTGGTTAGAGTTACCTTCAGCTCAGCATGCATAAGATCCTCTGACCATATGCTCGTCTATCCTAGACGCATTCTTGGTTAGAGTTCCCTTCCAGTTCTGCATTTGCATCAGATCCTCTGACCATATGCTCACACCTTTCCCAACATTGGATCTTGGTGTACATCCTTGGTTAGAGTTGCTTTCCGCATTGTTTTGGTTTTAGAGCTAACCTTAACGGGTGCATGTTGATTGTAATTGTAATTGGAAAAAAAAAAAAAAAATTAGCTCGGCTCATTACAAACTTCATACTTACCTTTCACAAATCTAAATTCATGCAATCTTCATAGACAGTCCTCATGTACTGATCAAATAGTGCATTAATTTGAAATCATACTCTCTCTTAATAATCTTGATCAAGAAAGTATCATCCACACAATTTTCCTATCATCATTCTTCAATCAAGAACCATACAACTACTCTATCAAAACCCTAACCATCCTTGTCTCAAAATAACAATAATCTAAAGATACAGTTCAGCATAACTCACTCACCCTTCCAATTACAACCACCTGACCGTTGATCTTCAAACAATAATACAAACTAAAACAAAATTCCCAGTCATGTAATCTCCTTTTCAAAGTTATTCATGTCTCACTGTCTGTTGTTATCAACATACTGCCTTCACTGTATTCACAAAGCATTGAACATGGATAGTTTCTTCTCAATGTACAAACAATCAAAATCACATACATGAGTTCAATCTTTACACATTATCACTCAACCCTTCCTCACAATTTCTTGATATCAATATATGCACAGCATTATAATCTTCACCCTCTCACATCATATTCAATATGCCCTCGTAGAACTTTCATAGTTCTCGGAATTATCAATACATCAAAAATTACATCTTCCTTCTTCAATATCAATAAAAACTCTCATCACCAAAATGTGTGACAACCTCAATTCCCTTTTAACTACATAATGGAATTCAAACAGACCTCAAATATAGTTCGTTGATCTCCAAAACTGTCGGCTTCATAGTGACCACTAATCCAAAAACAGTGAATGCCCAATGTAATAGATGGCTGTCCAAGTAAACTCATAAGAATTACCTGTTGATGGCATTTAAAAGCTAGCCTTTGATTTCACAAACCTGCCTTTTATACCTTTAAATAATGGCCATTGATTTAAACATAAACGGTAGCCTTTGAAACCTTTACCTATCGAGCAGGTTGCTACTAGGTATGAGGGTCAGTAAAAGAATGGAAAACCTCTTAAGTCAAGTCTTAAGATGTGCATGACTGCTGATACCAAGTCACCTAACAAATAGAATATGAAACAATCTTTTCAATAAAACAACTTCATGAGGTGAAGACCCATTAGAGTTTTGTTTTACACAAGGTTTCAACAAGTGAAGAGACCTTAAACCAAATCAATACCATGTGAAGACCCTTGTTATCTTGCAACCATGTGATCGAAACCTTTGATGCAGACAATTGTGTTTTTGAGATACATATTCTTCACAAAACTTAAACCATAGAATCACTTAGGGTTTTAGCTATTACGTTATGAACTACCTAAGATGATATTACCACCACCTTCCAACTCTGCTATAAAGTTGACATCTCATCAACACCTTGAAATATAACATCAACATTTTGAAAGCATAAACTTTTTTATCACCACCTTGTCATGAAAGGGAACAATGATCAATACCATCATGAGATCATGAGATGAAGCATCAAACATCAACATGTACCTGGCTTGTATCTTTCACCTTTGACATGTATCAACACCTGAATGAGCAAGGACCTCTGAAGCATCAAGTAAGCACCATGAACAATGAACCTTTGACATCAATGACAAACACCATTACCAACAGACTTTAATTGATTATTTTAATTAAAATAAAGTGAAATATTATAAAGTCACTTTTGGAAATATTAAAATATTCTTCTAGAAGCCTGGTGAAGATTCTTTTTAGATCTTTCTAGAAGGACAAGGAGTTCTTTAAAAAAGCAAGAAGGATCTCATTTATGGCATGTTTGAAGTTCTGTTTTCATTTCTTTCAAGAGCTTTCTAAAGCTTCCTTGGTTTGTGGGTTTGAAGACCCTAGGGCACCAGTTTCGGTAGTGAAACTATTTACCCTAGCTCGAGATTGTTGAGGAATCCATCCAGGGTTTCTACAGGTGCTTCATTGCAAATTTAATAGTCACTTTCAACAACCAAATTTGGAGAATAGCGATTACATTCACCTTGTCTAAGAAGCAAAGGTTTGAAGTTTTTGTATAAGGATTTCTAAATATTATTTATATACATGGTTGGATTATTATTGCAGTTTCAAAGCTTTCAAATAAATATTTAAATATCGTTGACCTAGCAGTGTGCCTGCTTGGGTCAATTTTATTCAAGGGATCTTTGTTGCAAGAAGCATCTACATTTTTAATGTTTACAAATAAGACAAAGAACTTGCAAACAAAACCAAGATGAAGACAAATATGGCCAGCCATCTCAAAAAAGACGAAACGTGGGATTATAGGAGATTGTAGAAGCTTTGTGTGGCATATAAGGACAAGGAAGCTTGCATCAGATTTTTGGATTGAAGTGCCCCTTTGCAAAGGTGGTCAATAATCTCTGATTGTTAGCCATTTATAATTTGAAGATCAATCAATACTAAAACCCATCAGGTCCTTTATCCTTGCCAGGCTACTCCCTTATTGATGGATTTTATTAGGAACGCCTCATTATCTCAACAAATTGGAGGCAAATAATATTTGTGGGGTTTAAGAAATTCACAAGGCTATAACCTAGGCCGATTAACGTGAAGGAGACTTTATTGGTGTTAGACTTTATTATGCATAATATATTCACTGCCCCTGCCTAGCGTGGAGTTCTAAAACCATTTCGCTACCTTTGGAGGGATTTAAGACTCGCGTCCTCTACTTATATCCCTTCTATGAGGGTTGCCTAACCCGGTTACAATGTTTGGAGAAACATTGGAGGTATTACCTGGAGTATCCAGTGTTTCTATGGCATACTTGGAGCAACACGATCTCTTTTTGGGCACATATTGTCATTCTAATCAGGTCTGAGCACTTCTATACTCTATGATATGTAGTATCTTGGTCCGTAATTAAAATACCTGCTAGAGAAAAGAGTCTAATGTTGCTATAGGAAACTGAGTCAGCTATCTATGAATTGAAGTCCCAAGTACTTCAGAAATTGTATCCAATTTGTTGTCACGAAATTACAAACATTCTGAGTTGTAATGTTTGGATAGGTTTTCCATAATGTGTCCAAGGAGAATGAAATATGTCTTGATTATGTTTCAATCATTAGCTTATCTTGGTAATGCATATATATACTATTGTAGCCACATTGCCAGTGTTTTTTGAGCAATTTACAAGACTATAATAATCTAATATAAATTTTTGGGCATAGTATTCTACAAAAACCAAACTTAAATGAGATCAGAAATATCATAGTTACTTTGATTAAGTTGTTTATGCTTAACCTGAACTGTGACAATCTATCTTTCTTTGATCCCTTAAGAAGCTACTCTATCTCAGTCTCATGCATTTTTGAGTATGGGAGGTGTTGGTGATTTTTCTTGTAAACCAGGTTGGTCTCCTATTCTACCTATGGAGTAGCCATCTCCAATCAAGGGCAGCTCGGAGGACCTGGACCAACAGACAAGATTCAGTCAAAGACAGAGATCTTCTGCACTTTAGGCTTTGCAGAACCAGGGCGGGTATACCCACACAATGCCTCAAATAAGACTAGACATTGCTTTTTATAGCAGATGACCCCTGATGCCAAGTATTGAGAACCTCAAATAGGGCTAGATTCTCAGTAACACAATACTTGCGGCAACCAGGAGGTAGGGCAAGACATCAAACAAGATTGATTAAATAAAATGAATGTTCTTAAACAAGATAACTGAAACCCTAAAGACAAATAGCATATATCATATCAGTGCCATATCCATTGGGCTAGGAGTCAAGACAATCTGCAAACAGAAGGAATGGTTACTTGGACAAATAAAGCCTATGTGAAACTAACCTTATTAATCCCACAGCTAGTGATCAGATCTTAAAGACTACTTATCAAATCCTTCAATCATACATGTAAATTTCTGAGATGATGAAAGCAATTTAACCTGTTCCTTGAACATGAGCTATTATCAAAATAGACAATGCAAAAAAGTATTACAAAGGCTAATGGAATGATCCTTGATCAGTTTCAGTAACAATTCAAATGTACAATCCAAAGGAGAGACTCAAAGACCTAAACAAATACATTCGGGTTCTGGTATGCATCCAAGAACCTTACAATTTACAGACTGTAACCCTAGACCTCAAAATCTGGTAAAAATCTGACTCTGTGACTTAGTGCTCTTTTTGTTCTGATTTCAGTATCTGGCCGAAGACCCTTACAAATGATTCAAAAATTCCTTTTAAACAGCTCAGGGATCGCCATCCAACTCAGAGCCACATCAACACCAGGTCAAACCCTAATCGCCATGTTCTTCAACTACTTTTCTGGTCTCATAAATGTCACTGGTCTGGTTGTTGCAGGAAAGCCATTCCCGCACGAACAAAGATCAATCAACTTGCACCAAATCCACCGCCAAATTCGCGCATCAATACTCGAGCCATGTCGTCCTTGTACCAGAGCCGCGTCGCCATGAATGCTAGCTCGGCGGAGCCAGCGACCAACTCTCTGTCACCATGAATGCACCAGGCTTCTGGTTTTCGCGCGCACCATCGGTACCAAACCCTGACCATGGTTTAGTTTGAAACTCGACCGTTGATCGTCCATGATCAAACGACCGCCTCTTAAATCTCCATTTAGCCGTTGAAGCAAGCTACCACATATGACTCCCGCGCCCATCGTCGATCACTGAATGATATCGCGCCACCTGGCCTTCCTCGTGGCCGTAGGCCCCCAACGAGGAAGGGGACTTAGCGTGACACGTGTCGACATATCGCTATCCTCGCGGGAGGCAAAGCCACAGATCGCTAACAGAAAAGATAACCTCTCACCAAAAACTACATGTTACATCGAGCATTCAACATAGTCGGCAAGAGCTGGCCAGGTCGGCCAGACATCATATCAAAGTACCCATGGCTAAATGGAGTCACATTGAAGGGTTAACACAATTGGTGAGACACGGAGGGGTCGGGGAGACATCTCCCCGACACATCGAACGGGGACCACCACACAAAAGATCTCAGAGAGACATCACGAAGTCACCCAAAGATCATAACAATACCAAAAGTCATACCGAGAGCATGGCGGGGGGCGGCAAAAAGGATCTCGGGGAGACCAAGGGGAGTTGGGAAGACCTCACCCCGAAGAAAATAACTCTCACCGATTGAGCCTTTGAAAGAAAACCCTTTATGCGATGTCGCTGTGACTTTATGTTTCTTTCGCCGATGCAACCTTCTCCCATATGAATGTCGCTATAGCATACTGTCATCGGGGAGACCTCTTGTAGAATATATTGTGTCATACCGAGAGCCCTTCATTTACTCAGAGTCGCTAAGACAGTACAAACCCTTAGCCGAAAGTCCCTCATAAGACTTAGTCGCCAAGACTTGACGGGTTCGCTGAGACACTATATCGATAGCCATGAGTCTCACTGAAAGACCACGTGACCACTTCTGTTCGCCGAGACCTCCATAATGTCCTACCGAAGATAAATTTCCAACGGTGGTCGGTGTGACATTGAACATTCGCTATCACATCATACCGAGAGAAAAACTCATGCCGATATGACTCCTTCCTGTGCCGGTCGGTGTGACCCTGCAAATTCGTTGTGACTTCACACTGATGGCATTACACTTTGCCGAAATGCTCATTCTAAAGCGAGTCGGTATAACATTTCAATTTCGATAAGACCCTATCTCGACTGTATACCATAAGCCTTGGTTCTGCAAAGCCTAAAGTGCAGAAGATCTCAGTCTTTGACTGAATCTTGTCAGGTTGTCCAGGTCCTCCGAGCTGCCCTTGATTGGAGATGGCTACTCCATAGGTAGAATAGGAGACCAACTTGGTTTACAAGAAAAATCACCAACAGGAGGGTTGTAATTGAAACCATAAATATGTTGTTGCTCTTAAATGTCCAATTAGTTTAAAATTCACTAGAAGTCATAGAAATCAATCATAGAGACATTTTCTGGACTAATACAAATTTGATAAGTAATTTTGGGCACTTCTCTTTGCATATTCAATCTTCAATTATGTTCAGAGATCAATGTATGTTTCTTAATTGCAGTGTTCCACGGGGTTTCAAGGATGGGGACAAGGGTACGACAGGGGGCACGTTTTGAGGATGGGGGGTCTAAGTTTGTGAGTGACGAGGGGACGGCAAGTGGACAGTGGTGGGGGGGTGGAAAGGTGCTGAAATACATATTTTACTTGAAAAAATAGTTATATAAAGATGTATAAGTATAAGAATTATACATCTTGGAGACAACTAGGAGTCCCCTAAACGTCTTGAGGACACCCAACATCATCGAAGTCCTAGTGGCATCTTGGAGACACCACTGGTGGTGGGATGGTGGCGTCGGTGGGGGGACGTCCCCCCCAGTCCCCAAGTCTCTGAGATGTCCCCGTCTAGGAAACGCAGGGTCTTTTGGGGGGGACGCATCCCCGTGGAACACTGCTTAATTGACAATTACAATATGTCACATTAAGTCCTTTGGGAAATTATCGTTCAATTTGGCAAGGGACATTACACTGAACCTCTCTAGTATCAACAAGCCAATACAAACCATGATCCTCTATGCAGAGTGATGGTTTTCTTGGGCTTCTTATTAATAACATGGCACTTGTGTGTGCTAAAAATGACATCCAACTTGGGATAGTGTTGCATAATCTGACTCATTGGGAGCAAATTGAGCTCCATGCTTGAAACATAGTATACATTGAGGAAAATATGAGTAAAGGTTATTTGAACATTGCCTTCGTTGACAACTATATACTCCTCACCACCACTGAAGATCACTAAATCAGAGCAAGTCATGTACTCCTTAATCAATCCTTCCTATGAGTAAAATGTTGAGATACTTAAAAATTAATGTTGTCCGGAGACGCGTCTCCTGCCCCTTAGATGTGTCTCTAATACCGAAGATGTCCCTGGAAACGCCTCTAGCAACATGGAAACTTGACGTGTCGTCTCCTGAATCTCCCAACGGAAATTTTGGCATCTCCCATGAAATTTAAAAGCATTAAAAAATTATAACATGAAAAAATTTATGTCATGATATTTTCTATAAATTATTAATTTATTAATTTTTATTTATATTAAAAAAAGATGGCATCTCCAAGTAGCCCTATCTCCTATTTTCAAAAAAAGCCATACCGATACCAGTACCAATCTCTCGAACTAGTACAAGTCTTCTAGCAACTATGTTAAAAATCAATAAACCGCACAAAACACTTCACTTGATCTACCGGTCATTTGGCCATGAAAGCAAAGAAGGTTGACTCTTGAATGCTCTACAACGTGAGCCTTTTGTTGAGACCCTCCTTGATTGGATTTCAAATCAACCAACCTCTTTTTGTAGTGATTCTTCATGTGACCAAGTTTACCACAATAATGACATGTGATAGTTTTCAAATCCTTTGAAGTATCAAAAAAATTGCCTTGACCTTTCTTCTGAGACCACTTGCCTTTTTGCCCTTGTCCTTGGCTGCAAAGGCTTGTTCCACACTCAGTGAAT
Organism: Sequoia sempervirens; assembly: GCA_007258455.2. NCBI lineage: Eukaryota > Viridiplantae > Streptophyta > Pinopsida > Cupressales > Cupressaceae > Sequoia > Sequoia sempervirens. The sequence goes on from VDFB02000015.1 coordinate 580,724,198, forward strand.
CACTATTGCTACCAAATTGCTTCTTCTATTTTTCCTACTGCAAGAGTTTGTTGCACAAAAACAAAAATGAACAAGAAATTTGTTCTAGAATATAACAGTGGTCTTGTATTTTTCCAAATTTATGACTACATATTTCAAACAAAATTTCATGCCAAGAAAACTTCAACATTCGATGCAAAAATAACCTCTTCACACAGAGCTGCAAAACTTCTCACCGCTCACACACATGCCTAGCATCATCACACCACACAGCCTCTCGATATTGCACTAGAACGGCTTTCAAAAGAACAACACTCCTTTTGCATGATGCCTTCACACAATCAACCTTTTTAAGAGAATATCACATATATTTGTTATATGAGGCTTTCATTCATGCCAACTTCAAAACCAAATGAAGAACAAAATATGAAAGATAATTCCTCAGCTTTCCTTGACTTCCACGACCTGAGCACACCTTCTAGCCAATACACCATTGATAACAGCAGAGCATAAAATATACATACCCAGATTTTCTACAATGCCTTCAAAACTCGACATACCAAAGCTCAAACCAAATAGAGTGAAATTGTTGTAAATGGTAAAAAGTTACTTAACATTAACATGAAAAAGATTACATTATATAGAAGTGCATAAAGCACTGTAGATATTAATTATCTACCTACCTATAGTTACTGTAGAAACAGTAACAGCTAAATAGACAAAACAAAATAAAATAGCATTGACCATTAATACAATACAGAATATAATATATTCTAACACCCTCCCTTAATGGTCAATCCGTTAACAACACCAAGTTGCCCCCTAAATTTTACAAACTTATCCGGGCTCAGAGACTTGGTGAGAATATCTGCAGTCTGATCCGCGGTTGGAACATACTGCAGCCGAACTGATCCGTCTTCTACCAGCTTGCGGATGTAGTGACAATGAAGCTCGACATGCTTGGTACGTTCATGGAAGACTAGATTTTTGGCCAGTTTGAGCACCCCTTGATTATCAGTGTACAAGGGAGAAGGTCCTGCTTGTGACATGTGCATGTCAGAAAGCATCCGACGAAGCCAAATTGCCTCACATGCTGCTTTAATGGTTCCTCGATACTCTGCTTCTGTCGAGGAAAGAGCCACTGCCTGCTGCTTCTTGTTGATCCATGTTACAGCACCGGTACCCAAACTGAATACATACCTAGAAGTAGATTTTCTATCATCCACTGAACCTGCCCAATCTGAGTCGGTGTAACCAATCAGCTTTGGATCCTTGCATCTGCCATAGAGAATGCCATAGTCTAAGTGCACTTAACATATCTCAGCACTCGCTTCGCTGCAATCCAATGATCAGCTTTTGGAGCTGTCATGAAGCGAGAAATGTAGCTCACTACAAAAACTGATGTCAGGTTGAGTAGCAGTGAGGTAGATGAGACTACCCACTAGTTGCCTGAATGTCGTTTCATTGACCGGAGGTGAATCAAAGTTGGCTGACAACTTCAGCCCCTTCTCCATAGGTGTGGAAGCAGGTTTGCAATCCTGCATCCAGAATTTGTCAAGCAGACTTCGAGCATACTTAGACTGAGAGATAAAAATACTATCAGTTGTCTGCCAAACCTCAATACCCAAACAGAATGGAGAAGCCCCAAATCTGTCATGTCAAAAGTCTCGACACAACCTGCTTTGATTGCTTCAAATCAAATGTGTTGAACGCCAATAATGATCAACCAACATAGACAACAAGAAAGAGAATATCATCACCAGAGTGTTTGACATACAGATTACTGTCAGAAGGGCTGTGCTGAAAACCATGATCAACCAAGTACTGATCAATCTTGATATACCATGCACGAGGCGCCTGTTTCAGTCCATAGAGTGCTTTCACGAGCCTACACACCTGATGTTCTTTGCCGGCAACCTTGAAACCAGGAGGCTGCGTCATGTAGACTTCTTCCTGCAAATCACTGTTGAGGAAGGCACTCTTGACGTCCATCTGATGAACTGTCCAACCAAATTGGGCTGCAATAGCGAGAAGAAGACCAATTGTGCTCATCTTGGCAATAGGAGCAAAAGTCTCCTCGTAGTCAATGCCCTCCTGCTGTGTGAATCCCCGAGCAACCAATCTAGCCTTGTACTTATCCAAAGTACCATCGACATGATACTTGACCTTATAAACCCATTTGCAGCTGATAGGTTTCTTCCCAGGAGGAAGGTAAAAAAGAACCCAAGTATGATTCTTTAGAAGACTATGATATTCGGTCTGCATAGCCTTTTCCCACCCTGGAATTCCTTTAGCCTCTGAATATGTATGAGGCTTGTAGATGCTATGGATGTTGGCCATGAGAGCGAAGTTGACTGTGTGTAGTTGCTTGCTCTTGCTACGAGTTGATCTGCCCTCAATGAGTTCATCATCATGAAGATCGCCGATTGTCTTGGCCCACCACTTAGGCCGACGAGTAGAAGTGCCAACATCTGAAACAGGAGTAACAGCATCCCCTGGGATTTCTTGAACAAAGTCATCTGGATGTGAGTCCTGAGTAAAGTCAGGTGGTGCGAGAGCATGATCAGTAGACTCCTCATCTTCAAAGTCAGAATGCTCTGAAGCCCTCCCATCATGGGAACCAAGAGGAAGACGAACACCCTCATCAGGAACCTTCATAGACTGATCCGCAGGACTGGTGGTAGGAACAAATGGACCAGTAGTCTCATCAATCACAACATCACGACTAAATATGAGACGATCCGTCTCAACATCAATCAACCTGTATGCCTTGTGATTGTCGCTGTAACCAGTAAACATCAGTGTCTGGCTCTTAGAGTCCAACGTGGTACGCTTAGCGTCTGGAATCCATACATGAGCGGTAGAACCGAAGACTTTCAGATGGCCCACCTTAGGCTTACGTCCTGACCAGGCTTCTTCAGGAGTCATCTTCTTAACGGCCTGTGTAGGTGACCGATTCAGGAGGTAGACTGCAGTGTAGACTGCTTCAGCCCAGTATTTCTTAGGTACATTTTTGTACTCGAGCATAGAATGAGCCATTTCAGTAATGGTGCAATTCCTACGTTCAACGACACCATTCTGTTGAGGGGTGTAGGGTGTGGTAAGTTGGCGCTTAATGCCGTGTGCAGCACAAAAAGAAGAGAAGTCAGCTAAACAAAACTCCCCCCCATTATCTGCCTTAGAGTAACAATGTGAGAACCTGATTCCTTCTCAACTAAGGCTTTAAACTGCTGAAAGGTGCTAAACACATCTTATTTATGTTTGAGAAAATACACCCACATTTTCCGACTGAAATCATCAACAAACAATAAAAAGTACCTGGACCCAGTAACAGATGGAGTGTTCATTGGTCCACATACATCAGCGTGAACCAGTTGAAGTACCTTGGAGGCTCGCCAAGAATCACCATCTGAGAATGGTGTCCAATGCTGCTTGCAGGCTTGACAAGCTCCACAAACTCCATGATTTTTAGTTTGGATCTCAGGTAGACCAGCAACCAAACCTTCCTGAGAGAGCTGAGAGGTAGTGCACATTCAAGTGCCCATAACGTTGGTGCCAAAGTTTGCTGATGGTTGTACTCCTCGCAGCCAAAGCGTGCTCCTGAGAATCACCAGAATCAGCAAGTCTATACAAACCGTGATCCTCAAGTCCCAGAGCAATTGTAGTACAAGTCTTCTGATCAACGATGCTGCAAGTGGATGAGCTGAAAACAACATCTAACTGGGGAGAATGCCGCATGATTCTACTGACGGAGAGAAGATTATGTTCCATGCCTGGAACATAGTAGACATCAAGAAAGAGTAAATTTCTTCCACTGAGTGAATCTGGACAGTGCCCTTACCAGCAACTGTGTACTCTTCGCCTCCTCCAAAAATGACTGAATCAAATAAGGGTTCGAACTTTGTGAACCAATCCTGACGATGAGTAAAATGTCATGAAACCCCTAAATCGATATACCAGGCAGAAGAATGTACCGGATCTGCAGTTCTCTTGGCCATAAAAGCATAGAATGCAGACTCTTTTTGCTCAGTGTGCTCGGCGACATGTGCCTTTTGTTGAGACCCTCCCTGCTTCTTTTGTTCAGAAGCCAACCGAGTGCGACAATCAGCCTTAATGTGGCCGTATTTGTGGCGATAATTGCACTGAATGTTCTTTTTCTTCTTGCTGTCCTGGGAAGAACCAGAGCCTTTCGGCTGAGAAGATTGAGCCTTCCCTTTGCTCTTAGCAGAAGATTTGGCAGAGAATGCTTGTTCTGTGGAGGACGAACTGGTACTGTTTCCAAACTGTTGTCTCCAACAATCCTGTTGTAGAAGCTTGTTACACAAGTCTGGAAACTTCAAGTCAACATTTGTTGAAGTAATATTGAGCGTCTCAATGAAATGCTCATAAGACTTTGGCAAACTCTTCAGAGTAATGACGACCATGTCCTCTTCCTCCATCTTTCGTCCATCATTATCGAAAAGAGCATGTTCTTAAGAAAGAATGCACGACTCTTATCTGACGTTTCATGGAGATCCTTCAAGTTCGTCCAGACCTCAGCAGCTGTTTTTCCTGACAGCACTTGTGGCAGCTGGTCGTCAGTGACTGAAAGCTTGATGAGCATGACAGCTTCCCGGTTGCGTTCATCCCATTTATCCTGATCCTTTCTAGCTACAGTGGGTCGAGTTGAGTGCCCCGAGACGACTTGATCGAGACAATGATATTCAAAGATCGTTAGCATGCGCTGCTTCCAAGTGTTGTAATTCTTCCCGTTAAACTTCTGGCTGCTTTCGAGCATGATATTCGTCAGAGATGCCATCATGTACCTCACGGTCAAACTGGTGACGACAAAACAATGCACAGAAAACAGAAATACATAAACCCTAGTACGAATTTTGAGGTTTTATTGAAAACCCAGAAAAGATAAATAAAAACCTAGAAGAATTAAGGAATACCCAAAAAAAATTGACAACACAAATTTTGAGGCACGGAAAACGAGGTACCCAGAAAAAATGAGTGACGACCCAGTTGAGATCTCGGAAAACCCAGAAGGAATCTGCAATCAGAATAATTTTTCGACTTGAAACGGAGGGTCAAACCCCTAGTCGAGCTGGCAGAAACCCCAGGCGGCCATGAGAGCTACAGAAATTGCAGAAAAAATTCTGAAAATCCACCAGAAATCGCATCACCAGCCGCGGCCAAGAAAATAAGAGTCAGCAGAAAACGCGTGTGAGCATGAAGCTGGAAAAAACGCGTGCGGGAGACAGGAAAAAAAACGCATTCAAAGATGAGGAAAAAACGCAAAAAAAAAAAACGCCCAAACAGAGCGACCACGAGTTAAAACTCGTCCAGACAAGGTCGCGCGCCAAAACACAGAAAAAATGACACGAAAATCACGCCCAGAAGAGAGCAAAAAATGCCAGGAGACAAACACGAATTGGGCAGAAACGAGTTCAAGACCACATGAGAAAAATCGCGACCAGGTAAAGGTGACGGGATTTTTCTCCAGAAAATCGCATTTTTATGAGACGTGAGCTTTAGCGGTCATGAACAGAAAAATACATGCGCCTAGAAACCCTAGAGGCAAAAAAAGTTCGAATTACAGCTGCAAACAGGCCCACGAATTTTTAGGGTTTTCTCCTTACAGCTTTGATACCATGTAAATGGTAAAAAGTTACTTGACATTAACATGAAAAAGATTACATTATATAGAAGTGCATAAAGCACTGTAGATATTAATTATCTACCTACCTATAGTTACTGTAGAAACAGTAACAGCTAAATAGACAAAACAAAATAAAATAACATTGACCATTAATACAATAGAGAATATAATATATTCTAACAATTGTTACATTCTAAAAGCCTGTATGCATTGAATAAAAGCTTCATAGTGATTAAATTGAGACAGCTCTAAAGGATTGTGAACACACACGATACTGCCATATTAATTTCATCGGCCCCTTGATTTAATGCTATTAAACGTAGGAAAGAAAAAAATATATCTTCAAAGCATCCAACAAAGACACTGTAATATCTTCTCAAGTTGTTGCTTCATAAAGAAGAACCGAACCAATACAAAACGATTCAATATCTTTATGAAGGCCTTCTTGGAGCATTATCGCACATATTCTAAACTTGGAGTAATCGCCACATCCAAAAATTCATAACTCTCTTCAAATCAATCACAAAAAAAAAAATAACATAGCACCCATTATAAATAAAGTTGACACTACCCAAAAACGGATACCAAAAAATAAGCAAATTTTACACGCCATCGACCACAAGAATAAAGTCTTCATGACTTTTTTGAAAAATCAGACGACTCAAAAAATGGTGGTGGTAAACAATGAAAATCCACAAAATGAAATCGATTTTTTTAAGAAGGCATACATAGATACTAGTAGGCAATTATGAAAAAATCTGACAAAGACATGAGGTGCGGTCAATAATATAACTGTCCACTATTTAGAATTCTTAAGCCGCCACCAATATGGCAAGACGTCTGAAGGCATAATGTTAGAATAAAGAAGTCATCCACAAATAACCTGAAGCCGCCTTATACAAAAGAATCAAAACATTTACAAGTCGTTACTAAGCCACCCACAATGAAAAAAAAATAGCCGCCTCATAAAGAAATCGAGTCTTTGACAAGTCCACTCTGACTTTTAAATCTGACTCAAGTAGACAAGCAGCTCAAACACACAAGCAGGTAGCTCAACCACACAAGCAAGTAGCTCAAGCAAGCAACCAAGTAGCTCAAACAAACAACCAAGTAGCTCAAGCAAGCAACCAGCTCAAACACCTTGACATCAATGACAAATACTCAACATAGTGATCATTAATTTAAATCTACAATCTGAAGTACATTCTATAGCAGTTAATACTTACTAGACTTGAGGCCAAGTTGCTCATTCCATTCGTCAATAATCTGTTCCAAGACACATTAGAAAAAAGAGTTAAAATACAAAAAATATTATAAAAAATAGAAACAATTTCTATGATTGTGGAAAGAATATATTTGCTAATATAGTGAGCTGCAGAAAACTATGTACTGATAATCATTTTCTATTCAACACCTATTTACATAAAATGGTTTTCAAGACTAGAAATTAAAAAAACATATATATATGTATGTATTTTCATATTACCATTCTGGAAATTAAGAATAGCTGACAGAATAGCCATAAAACACATTCTTAGCAATCATAGATGTGGCAAAGAAGTGTAAGATCTGCTGTCAAACTATATGTGAAATGTTTGACACGAATTTAATTTTCTGATCTCACAGAAGCTTAATAAATTGGTAAGAATAAATTGCTATTGTTGTCATAAGGACCACTTCATAGCCTTTGGGTTCATGTCGAGGTTTGCATCAATTCCTAACTAGTCATGTCCTACTATTTATTCATAATTCCTATAGATTTCTGTAGAATAGCTAAGCAGTTCAACTGCATCACACAAACCTTCTGTCCCTTTAAGACAACACAACAAAGATGCATTTCTCAGGAACCAACCCCACAACAGAGGACAAAGTCAAGCAGGTTTCAGCAATTCTCCTTGAGTTTGAATTTTCACCCACTTGCATTTCTATATCAGCATGCTCAAAGATTGTGAAGCTAGACATAAGTAATTCACAAACTGCAAGGAACAAATTGTTTTACATGAATCAGCAAATTGAGAACCAGTTGGAAGCATAAATAAAGAACCTGCAATATCTGGAAGCCAGACAAAATAAGATGGCAAACAACCATCTTTAAACATAATTTAACTCAAGCTATTAATGTCTAATTGTTTATCCCTTAGAAAGGAAGTCTGGAGTATAGTACTGCTCATAGATTTTGAGATTTTCTTGGGTGAACGCCATATATATATATATATATATATATATTTGGTTATTGGAATTTTAAAAGGATTTTTCCAGGAACAGCACCATTGAAGTCAGCATTTTAGTACTTAAATTGCTCCAGATTAATACAATTTGCAATTGCTTGTAAAAACACCAGTCACCTAGAACTGCAGGTATGTGGCAAAAGAGACACCACTCCAAATCAGGGTACAAGTAAATAAATAAGGGCATTACTATGTTATATATAGATATAGTCACCAGAAGATGCAGGTACATTGTCCTTATCCCTATTCTTAGTTTCCTGCTGACCATGAAAAGTACATTAACCAAAACACTATTCTATAATCTCAAGGCAGAACAAAATCAAACAGTAATATCAAATCACTTCAATTGCTTAGAAACAATAAAATGGGCTGTGTTTAGAACTACTCCAACGATTCAATGTATCTTGAAAATACACAATTTAATTTTAAAATTTTCAATGGACATTGTAGACCAGAAACGAACTGATATTGACAATCTAGGTCATTCAGTATTAGACATCCAGTCATTGATATTGGTGGCAAGCTGGCAAGTAGTGCAATTGCTCTAGCACAAATTGGAAAACAAAGCCACCATAAAGGGTCATTAGCACATCCATGTACATTTTATGCAGAATCACAAAATAAACGATGGAAACCAACATATGAAATTGCAAACTCAATTTTCAACTGTTTCTAACACTACTATCGAAATAAAAAAGACTGAATGTACATGGTAAGTCAAATGAAAATATAAAAACTATGTTGTTCACTTAATATTCAACATTCTTGGAGTATAATAGAAGAAAAACAACAACAAAAAATACATTAATACCTTTGAATGACCCAAATTAACCCATGGTAGTCAAACATATATCCTAGAAAACTATAGCAAAAAAGGGGGTACTTAAAGTAACTCCCATTAAAGAAAGCAACAAAACTATAAAATTGAAAAAGCATAAAGGATATTTCATTATCCCTAAGAGATCCCTATTAATGGGGTAATTGAGAAAATCCCTAAGCGAAAGCTCTTCTTTTTTAAGGGACAGCTAGAGAGAACCTATAATGTCCCCTTCTTAGCAGTAATTCCTTCACTTGGCCGTTAGCCTATCCCGGAGGCCCGTAGGCTGGTCGTATGTGGAAATTAGGGTTTCCAGCTGTTTGGTGGATTCTTTTGTGGATTCAGGGGTTTGCATGTTGAAGTTTTGCAGTTTGGTTTTTGGATTCTTTCTGAGTTTTCAGAGAGCTTTGTAGTGGTATGACATGCATCTGCATCAGGCGATTTTTCTAGACTTCACTATTTTTAGTAAGTTACGACGACTACTCAGTTTGTGGTTAAAATGCATTTGAAGTCACTTACTATTTTTAGTAGTATGCTATTTATAGTAAGTGTTATTTTTAGTAGTGCTATTTCTGGCAGTGGTTCAATAATTCAGTATAGTTGTTATATTTGGCAAGGCAGTTTGAGCAGATTGGTCTCCAACACTCTTGGTGCTTATTTTGGCAAATTCAATATTTTGGTTGAGTTTATCTTTTAAGTGAAATATTTGGCTAAGGCATGGTGGACGACTTTTGGAGAAATATTTAAGTTAAATTATAATGTATTTCACTTTTTTACTTGGACGCCTAGCTTGGAGAAAAATAATTGCTTTTAATAAGGTTATTTCACCTAGTCATTTTTGGATAACTAGCTTATGTTTTATTTGCATTTCAATAAAGTTATCCCTCTCTTTTATGTTGGACGACTTGGAGAAGGTGGCAAATGAAACTCAAATGCAAAATCATGTGAGGTGAATGTGAATTTCAATTGGGCACCCTAATTGGAGGGAGTTGAATTTGAATTTGAGGAGAAAAGTTTATAAATAAGAGTGTTGGGCTTTATTTGAGAGGATCCATTGAAAACTATAACGGAGTGTAGCAAAAATTTCTAAAGACCTTTGCTTCGAGAAATGCATACCTCCTAGCACCCTTGGTTTTGTGCTTGCAAGATGGCACCTAGTTAAGTTTGTGACTGTTCTTTACACTGAAGAGCAGATTGAGCCTATTGAGATGAAGATTTATGAAGTATTCTGAGTTTTTGAGTCGCTGTTTTGGCTTGGCTGGAAACACCTTTTTGTTCGTAGCTCCTTGCATGAATTTTTGCTAGTTCTGGGTATTGGACCTATGCTTTAGTCTACCTTGGGCGCTCTTTCATGCAAAGTCTCAGATTTTTTGGTGAGCTCTTGGATTTTATCTTGCTGGTCGTCCAATTTTGGAGGTTGTACCTTCTTTGAGGCTGCATTGGGAAGCGTGCATAAATAATTCATTGTTGTTTGGAGGAGTTTCTTGGCTTGGTCTTCGTCACCCAGCTCCTAGCTCTCATTTGCCTCCAGTTTCATATCAAATGGAAAAGTTTGGAGTAAGATATGAGCATTTTGGTGTGTTTGGTGCTTGTTGGTTAGGGTTTTTGTTTGCTGCTATTTTATATCAGACCTGATATATTCTATCTATTCTTGCATTTCTAGTTGATTATCATGCATTTTGATGTTGGAGATCGTTGCCTAACATATTGATGATCTATTTCTATGTATATCTCTTTTCTATTGCAGTTTAAACTATATTTTGTAATGCTGAATTAGTAGTACTGATCAGCTCTTTATATTTCTACAATTTACTTTTTGTATTCCCACTTTTAGTGGAAGAGACAAACCTTGTCATTTTTACTTTAGCACTTTACTTTCTTGTACTGCCCACTGAAAAGCGGAAGGGGTCGAATAGCTGCCCAGACATTTACTTTTCAGTACTTTGTATTACACTCTCGCTGAATAAGTGGTTGAGTTGCATTGCATATATTGCTGATCAGCTGAGCCGTCTTTCATATTCATTTCTTTGTATTACACTCCCACTGAATAAGTGGTCGAGTTGCATTTCATATTTTGCTGATCAATTGAGTCGTCTCTCATATTGTACTTCCTAACACTTCAATTTTACTGCTAACGATCCCCTTGCACCATATGCTCTCACCTTGCCCTCACTGGGAACTAGGTGATCAGAAAGTGAAGGGTTACTTTTAGTTGGATTATCTTGGTTATCTAACGTTAACGGGTGAAATCTTGTCCTAAAAATTGAAAAAAATTATAAGGGGATATTTTAGAACCTGGGGTCAACTGGTGCAGGTGTTTCGTTTCAATCTCCTACTTGCAAATTTGTTAAAGGGGCTTCTTTCTATTTAAGTATCAAATCAAACAATGAAGTAGAAGCTTTGGCAAGTCTAAAATGGACTAAAATAGCAATCTCATATAGTTTCAAATGTCTAGAAGTGGAAGGGGGTTCCCTTTTAGTGATTGATGATTTTAGTAAAAACCAAGGTTACCCCAAGTTTCCGAGACGGGCACAGCAAGGGATGGCAGGATGAGTCCCCAAGTTTCCAATTTTTGAGGCCAAAATTAGGGACGGTAGGGGACGGCTATATAAAAATATAGGGAAATTTTAAATATTCATATGATAACATGGATAAGGCATGCATAAAACACATTATAGAACATTAACATATAACATTTGTGTTCAACATTATGCCAATACTCAATACGCATTCAAAATTAACATACACAAATCATAAAACAACCTCCAAGTTATGAATTATAAACTTATATCAAAATTCCCAAAGGTTACATTGCTGCCATATAGTTTTAAAGTTTCCTATGAAAATCAAAATACAATATTGTATGTCAATAATGAATACAAAATAAACAAAGAGCATTGCTGCCCCTAATCATCTCTCATAACTACATCAAAATCAGAGTCATCCACTGCCACTGTGATGCTCCTCCTCATCCAACGGAACTCCATCCAAACCCTCAGCTATCTCCTCTTCATCTACCTGGGCCACGTCCTCGGGATCAATATCCCACCGTAGAGTTGGAGTCTACCGATCCTAAAGCCAAAGAGCACTATGAACGGCCACTAGCTTTTCCGCTCGTCTAGAGGTAAGTCTATTCCTCTTGAGGGAGTGGATAAAGCTATACGTGGACCAATTCCTCTCTGTAACAGAGGAACTGGCAACCTGTGCAAGAAGGCGAGTAGCAAGTGTCTTCAACTGCGATGTATCCCTCCCATGATAGGTCCACCATCCAATAGGGTTCAATTGAGCTAATATAGCTCTATCCAACCTCGCTTGTGGTTTGCTCAAGTTTCGGCCATTAAGATTTGCAAAGCCTAGGAATTGTGACCGAAGTAGTGAAGCCTGCTCTGCTAAATAAATCTTTTCAATGGCCCGTGTGAACCCATCTAAAACCTCAGCATCATCACATGGAGGCACCCTACCATCCCCAAAGGCAGCCATATGAAGTGGGGTGTTCATTGTATTCCACCTTTGCGTCACAATGGACCTAATGTGTTGCTCATATAAATCCAAAGTGAGGTCCTTTGCCGAAATAACTTGCTTGATCTTCTAAAGCATACTGTCAAATGTCTCATATATCTCTCCAAGACTAGGAGAGTCTGTATCAGCATATCTGATGACATCTACAATAGGCGAGATGAAGGAGCAAATATATTTGCAAAATGCAAACAAAAAGTTCAAAATAATTAGTTGACAAGTTAATTGACATGTTAGTGGACAATAAAATTAAAATATTAAAATCAGAAATTTAATATGAAAATCAGCCATCTAATATGTCTTACCTCACATTGGCCCACCAATCGTCATCAAGGATCTTTTGTTTGATGGTCTTTCCTTGAGTAGAACTTGCATTAGGCCATCTAGTCCACTCTGCATTGACCATCATCAGTTGTAGAGGTTCATGCACCCCAAGCATCCTCTCCAACAAGATGAAGTATGTGGCATATCTACATTCATTGATTCAATGATTCATTAAAAAATAAAAATTTAAAACAAAATCAAATTATGAATACAAATTGAAAGTGAAACAAAATGAAGTAAATGGCATACCTTGTGTCAACAGGTTTGAGAAACTCCTTCTTTGAAAATGTTCTAAAGAGAGCAAGTGAGGTGTGGTGATTGCAAATGAACATCTAAATATCTCTAGCTTCTGCCACCCAATCCAACTTCCCTATGTCTTTCAATGCATTGTTCAATGCATGAACACAACATGGGGTCCAAAATATGTGCCTGTAAGAACCCTCGACCATCAACCCAACCGATTTGCACACATGTGCTGAATCGGTGATCACCTGCACCACATTTGCAGCCCCAACCTCCTCTATGCCATCTCTCAAAATGGAAAACTGGAAGTCTGCATCCTCACGTCTCCCCGAACAATCTACGACTCTCAGAAAATAAGAACCAACAAGGCATGTGACTATGACATTGATGAGTGGCCGACATCTACAATCAGTCCACCCATCCATCACTATAGAGCACCCCGTCCTCATCCACGTTTGCCTCATCTCCTCCATTAACACATTAACTTTGGAGTACTCTTTGTCTAGGAGGGTGGTGCGTAGCTTCTGATCTACGGGGGATACGAATGAAGGACCAACAATGGCTGTGTCTTTCACCATTTGTTTGAAATAAGAGGATCGGGCTACATGAAATGGAATGGCATGGGCAAAAAAGAATTTGGCAATGGAGGATTCAATGGTTTCTTGTGCTTGGTTTTGAAACATGGACTCAACTGAGCCTGCCTTATTACTACCAATCACCTTCCCCTTTCCTCTTAAGACAAATCCACTACTACCAACCGTGGAAGGACTAGGAGTAAGCATGGATGATTGTGAACTTGGGAAAGGAGACCCACCTTGAACCCCACCATCACACTCCATTTGAATTTTTTGACACTCTAAAAATAGCTCATCTATCAATGCAGGACACACTCTAACTCCATGGCCCACCTCACCTAAAAAATGAGACCTAACTCTTTCACAAACATGGCAAAACCAAACCCTACTCCCCCCTAATGTTTTTGTCTTTCACCATGGCTGTCACATATTGAAGGAATGGTTTTTTTTTGTCTAATGGGTGTCTTGCATAGTCTTTCATGGTTTTGGTATTGGTTGATGAAGGAGGGCTTTGGGGAGGGTTTCTTTGCTCTCTAGTTCTACTACCATCCCCACCACTTTCCCTTCTAATTTGCATTTCAACTTCACTATCACTCCCACCTTCACTACTACTCGTTTTTTTATTTTTAGAATGCAAGTTTCAACTGACAATGCAAAAAAATAAAAAAAATCAGACAATGTATGCTTCACATTTTGCAAAAACATGAAAAAAAAATATATATAGGGAAAGGAAATGCATACCTCTTTGGTCGATTTGCACTCCCAACAACACTATTTCAACCTCCTCTCCTCCTTCAAACTGCTGCTCCTTCTCCTTCAATGGCTATAACTTCTTTTGCTCTCAAACCCTTGGCTACTCAAACAAAAAAAATTCATAAAATGAGGTTAGAGAGGCCCTTTTCTCTTCATAAAGGAGTCAAAATCAATTGGGCCCACACATGCCACGTAGGTAGGGGCATTCTTTTTTTATTTTATGTTTTTTTTTTCATGTTAAGAGCTTGCAAAACGTGGGGGACAGCCAGCCGTCCCCGGGACGGTCGAGGGACGACTCAGCCATCCCCGAGACCGGTCAGCCATCCCCCATCGAGTCAACTGTGTCCCCCCGTTCCCAGGACGTTTCCTGGAAATTTTCAAAAAAGGGGTACGGTCTTTGGCGGGGCGTGGGGACGCGTCCCCGGGTTTCCCTGGTAAAAACCAATTGATTGGAGACTAAATAGAATGTTAGGTGATGCTACGCTTTTGTGCAATCATTTTCAGAATGTTGTGTTTAGTCATTCCTTCAAAGAAATTTGGAACTAGAATAGGACCCCCTTTTAGGTAAGAACCAATTGCAGAATTGGAGATTGAATAGAATTTTAGATGAAGCTCCCCTTTTGTGCAGTCATTTTGACAATGTTTTTTTTAGTCATTGCTTCAAAGAAAGTTACATAATAGCCGATTCTTTTGCTAATGCATGGTAGATCAATTCATGTTCTCTGCCAAGCTCAATGACAACCCAATCCAATTGTTAGAAAGGGATTACACTCTTGGGGTAGATTTCATTTCACCAAACTTCAGATCTCCCTCCTTCCTTTCTAATGATTAACCGTAATTATTTAATTTGGTGGCTTTGGTTTTTTCAAATGACTTGATGTGAAATCATGGCCCTTGTGTTATATTTTATTATATAGTACACATAGCACCCGTGGCTTGTGAAATTGTCTGCTACTCATCCCAATGCATTTTGTGCATTGTTGTTTTGTTCTTTGAGTTTTGCTAGCATTTTAATTCACACCTTTTAGTGTGACACAAAATAGAATATATGTGTAGTTGAAATGCTTTTCAAATTAACTAGGGAAATTCCATGTAAAATTAAAACTAACCTAAAAGTGAACGTGTACTTGAAGTTTACGATCTTTACAATGATTTTGGGGGTGGCTCATATTCATGTTGTATAAATTTCAATGTATGTCTTTTTTATTTTGCCTAGGGTAAAAAGCTATGACCCTCTATCAATAATAGGCAAAAGATTGTTGAAATATTTTTGTCGTTGATGTCAAAGGTGCATAGTGTCTCAGTTTTGTATTGCAAATGAAATGAACTTAGCATATGCAAATG
This sequence comes from Sequoia sempervirens, assembly GCA_007258455.2. NCBI lineage: Eukaryota > Viridiplantae > Streptophyta > Pinopsida > Cupressales > Cupressaceae > Sequoia > Sequoia sempervirens. Next base: position 580,739,621 of record VDFB02000015.1, read on the forward strand.
CATGTAGTTGATTTAATCAATTAAGTGTGGCAGATCATTTGAGTCAAAATTGAAAGTCAAATGCCAAGTCAGTTTCAATGTCAATGCCAAATCAGCCTTGACAAGTCAAATTCAACTCTTTCTATAACGCCTTGCTCATTTGTGACGGCGGCTAATGAATTTCTAATGCTTTTAGTTATGAGTGTTGTCTCTATTTTAAGCTCAGATTATGTGAAGTGGGCAACTTGTGACTCCATGTACGTGAGATATCGATGCTTTTATTGTCATTAGTGGATGTGGTATACTTGAATTAGAACGCCATCATTTATCTTTGTCCAGATTATTCTGGGCGGCCCATGGACTTTTGTCCATATATAGTTATGAAGTTAATATATCTTCTTCAACATGATATACATGCGATATGCTTTCATTTTATTATTTGGCGGTTTACTAAAAGTCTTCACTGAACTTATTCTGTCTCAACGCATTTCTTATTATTAGGAGTGTTCGTATGGCATATTTCTCTGCTTTTAAAAAAAAAAAATTGGAAGTCGTGAATCCTATCCCGAGTCATATTTGCTTTGTGTAACGTCTATTTACATGAGCATGTCGTGCCTTTTTTTAAGTTCACATATGTGCTCAAGCAGGAGACATAAGGAATGGTTGGTGTTATTCGTCCATTATTGACGGGTTTTGAAAAGAAGACGTGAACATTTAAAACATTCACTAGCACCATTATTCTTTTTGTGCGTCAGACTAGGTTGTGTGTTCGATTTTGTGCTCAAATGATTTGTATGCATATCGTATGACTTGTCCATTATTGGTATCGTCACATTGAATTTGGAGTGTGGGGGCAGCTTAAGTTTTTAAATTGTGAGCATTCAAATATGTCGGCTTGCATTCTTTGAGAATCGATTTTTGTATGGAGGACGGTTTTGTTTTTGAAGCTATCACTATATTTTTCTTCTGATGCACGGGTTGTACACTGTGCGGGTGTTTTTTGTTAGGAGTTACATTGTGTGACTTTGGAATATGGTGGACCTTTTGTCAACAGAAGTTTTGTAGTGCCTAGTATTCTCATTTCCTTTTCTTAGTCGACTTCAAAAAATGTGAGTCTGAATTCATTTTTTTTAAAAGGTCTCGAAGGTGTGGCTATGTAGAACATTGGCCTTTGTTGCTTTAAAAATTGCAGATCATTTAGTTAAGTTTTGGTGTACACTATTGTAGATGATAATTGGCAGAGTTTATCAAAAGTTTTTTTGAGTCGACTCAATGTGGAGGATGTGAATATTTGAGTGCATTTGCTTCCATTCTTTGCAGTACGGGATGTATGAGGTGTTGCGTTGGAATTAATTCATTCCTTTCTCTGTATAATCGGCATTCAATGTTTGGATGATTTGCATGAGATATGAATGAACAGAATGTTTTGTGGGAGCTTGTTAATCTTTATTATAGTCATGCAATCTCATCATGATGAATGAGTTGGTGCTCATGCTGGACTTGGTGCTTCAGTTGTTCGAAGTTGTTGTTTCAGGGGAGTTGGTGCTTCTGGTGAGTTGGTGCTCAATTTTGTAATTTGGAGATCGTAGTCCCATGGGTTGGTGCCCATTTCAAATTAATAAAAGCATAGTTTTGTTGTGGTTTTTTACTCGAAAGGGTTTTCCACGTGAAAACCGTGTTCATCTTGCCTTATGCTTGCTCTTACTATTTTTCATTGCTAATTCTAATGGTTTTAAGCATAATTGAAAAACTTGCAAATTGCAAAAACTCGGAAAGCCCGAAAAATACGGTACAGAAAAAACTCAGCAACTTGAAAAATTTCTTAAACTTCATTAAAAACACATTTTTTTTGCAAAATTCAATGATAAGATGCATCCAATGAGTCAATAAAATGAGTACATAGAAGAATCAAGTTGAGTCTAGTTATATTTGATTGATTTGAAAGAAAATTAGATACAAAATCGCATCCTCGTGTGGAATGCTCAATACGCTGATATTGATAGTCTAAAACAAAATGAAAATAGCAAATTGTTTTTGTAAAACTGAAGGTAAATAGTGGAGAGTACCTAGAAAATCAAATGAATTCAATGGGAGTTTGAGGTCAATGCCTCGAATGGGGTTGTTGAGGGGCAGTGCCCCTAGCGGGGTCAAGGGGCAATGCCCCTTGCAAGGGTCTAGGGGTAGCGCCCCCAGCAGGGTCAAGGGGCAGCGCCCCTTGCGAGGTTCTGAGGGTAGCACCCCTAGTGGGGTCAAGGGACAATGCTCCTTGCGAGGGTCTGGGGGAAGCACCCTGGGTGCACTCCTGCCACCAAGCCCAAATTAAGACCTCCAAAACCACACAAACCTTCATGGTGTACATCATTTTGCATTAACAATAAAACCCAAATTAAGACCATCAAAGCCACACAAACCTTCATGGAACACATCATTTTAGTGTTTTTTCTGAAGCAGAGCACGCAAATGAATGAAAAAAATAACTCAAAATGCCTTTTTAGCCGACTGCCTAGGCATTTTCCAGATCGCACGAGTTTTTTGCAAAAACTTGTCGTACTTTTTGGAAAAACTTGCCAAAAGTACGGCTAGTTTTTTCTGGCGTACAATTGCACCAACAACTCGTGAGTTTTTCTTCACTCGTTGAGTTTTTGGCGAGTGTTGCAACTATGGTTTTAAGTTTTAAAAGTTTAAAATACTAATTCATCCCCCCGCCCCTCAATATTTTTTATGTGCTCTGTTGTACCCAAACCAAATTTTTTGCTTCATTAAGGCATTTTGCTTACAATAGTTTAAACCTTGCTAAAATGATGTCAAGTACAGTTTTTGGGCAATATCGAGCATGGAGTTTTGTTAGTGTTTTGTCAGTCAAAGGCAGTATCCATTGATCAGAACCTGAATCAAAGACTCAGAACGAGGCGTTTCATGGTGGAGGAGCATTTCATGGCGACACTTATACTTTTCTATCATCATTTCAATGATCAAGACAAAGATTTCAATGGTCTATTTTTGAATATTTTTCAAGGAAAAGCAGAATTGCGCACCTGTAGCCCAAGGGCGCCCTTCTTTTTGAAGGCCTAAATTTTGTGATAAATGCTCATGAATACAGTCAATCTCTTCAGAATTAGTCTGCCTATCCGTCGAGCTATCCTGCGAGGCTATCTGAGACTTGTAACTCCGGTTATTAGCGACAGAAGTTGAAGATTTCAAAGTTGCAGTTTGCAGAAGCTTGTCTTTTTCCAGCTTTTGTGCCCCTATGGCTTAAGGGCGCACCTCTTAAAAGGGTGTTAAATCTTGGTATTCTTGATGATTGATGCATTCAATCTCTTCACGACTAGTCTGCCTGTCCGACGAGCTATCGAACGCAGTCATTCAAGTCCCAGAGCTCTAGCAGTCGACATCAGAAGATGAGCTTATAGAGAGACTTCACATCACAGAACTTCCTTAATTGCTTTTTCAGTGCGCCTGTAGCTCAGGGGTGCCTTTCAAAATGACCTCTGAGATGATACAGTTTGCTGACGAGGTCTTCCTGACATCTGTGCTACTCTAGCCCAACTTCGCGATGCGCCAAGTTTCCTGTTAATCCGACATTCTGAGAGATCGTGGCAGAGATTCTACTAGGCACATAATTTCATGGGCGAACTGGCATATAAATTTCATTGTATTCCTGTAGGCCAAGGGCGCCTAGCCTTTAGGCCTGTCAGATGAAGTTGTTCGCATTCGAAGTCTTCACGAGATTTGAGCGTAATTACTTTATTTATCCAACGAGCCCAACCGTCAGCCTTCGGGATTTGGCAAACGCTCGTACGTGCGAAGCCTTTGAAAAAATACTGAAAAACGAAGACAGCTCAAAAAATGGCTAAGTTTGGTCGTCTATTCCATCTTGGGAAAGGTGCCTTTCTATTTGAGGTCTTAGAAGCAATTTTCTTGCTTCGTCGCCTCTAAAAATCTTCTCTCGTAGGTCCTTCTGGCTACGCATCGAAACGGACAGTGCTCGAATCGGGCCATCACAGCTCCAGATATCAGAGGTCAAAGTAGGGCATCTCGTTCAAAGTTGCACTTTCGTCAAAATGGTGTCCGTGCCTTTTCAAGCCAGAGGCGCTTTTACTTTAAAGGTCCTTAATGCAGCTTTCAAATGCCTTGCATATATTCGTTGGATGCGGAATACCTCCAGGCATGCAGTGAGCTTGGCTGCCTATTAGCAGGGTTCACCGTTCGTTGTCAGCAGCCGTTTGAAGCGTCAGATGGCAGTTTGGAGAAATGGTTAAGTCTGCTACCTGAAAATCAATTTAATCAAGGGCGCCTAATTTTCTGAGGTGTTAAATGATGGATTTTGCAGTGATGACTCCCAGTAGACATTTCTTCCTTGTTCTGCAGGCTTCGCGATGAATACATTTGTTCAGTCTCAACATCTTCCGGTCATCCAGAAATCAGTGTCGAAGTTGGCCAGTTGTAACTTTGTAGTCAGCTACAAAGTAGGAAGTTAATAAAAAATGCAATATCTTGAGCAAATGGACGCCTATGAGTTCAAATAAAGACTTTTCGAAATCAGTGAAGTTTGCCGGTGAATCCTAAAGCTTCATATGGTTTGTCAACTGATGTTAAATAATATTTAATATTTATTCTTGCATTTTAAGCATTAAAATGGCGATTTTCTAAAATTGGCGCCTCTTTTTGTAAATTGCATAATGAATATTTTATTATTATTTAAATTTCGAACTTAAAGTCAGTTACAATTTACTGAAGGGGTCCAATCAGAAGACTTCTATATTGGTCTAGGTTTTAAATCTTGCAGTAAACAAGATGGTGCGAATTTTCCTTATTTAAACATGGCACCATCATTATTCATTCTCACAGCTTCAAGAAAATTCGTATTTTCTTAGAGCAAAGGCGAATTCTCAAGGCAAAGGCAAATTTATCACCAGCAATCTGTTGAATTTAGTGATCAGATTTAAATGCACAGAAAATAATTCAAAATCAGACAAAATAACACAGCAGATACCCTGGGAAAACCCTCCTCTTGAGGGAGAAAAACCCAGCAACAAAGATCTCTCTTATATTAAAAGAACAGTGGCTACAAATCTTGTTACAATTAGGTCTAACACAAGACCAATATTCAGTACCAGGTAATATGCAATGACAGATAACAAGCTGGCTCTTCAAATTCTGTTCTAGGATAGTTCACAACTTGCCCTGAGATCAATTCACAATCTAATCTTATAGAACAGGAAGAACTTCACACTTTGACAGAGAAAGGACCTACAGAAATTCGCACCTGGCAAGATTTGAATTGACTAAAATGAACACCTACAAAATTTGCACATGGAAGATACTATGCACTGTATGATCTTCGTATGATGTTCACACTTGTATGATATCCGCCCTGTATGAAGTTCGCACTTGTATGTTATTTGCCCTGTATGAAGCTCGCACTTTGCTTGATTAATATATTTGCACTTGATGATATCGGACTTGCTCTAGACAGAAATCTGTTTTGACAGAGTTCACAATCTCTTGTTCGCAGTCTCCTAATAAGATATTCGCACCTAACTGATCTGGATCTTCGCCCTTGATGATAATGCATACAAGATGATCTTCGCACTCTTCATATGAATAACCGAACTGAATATATTAGATAATTACAATGGACGAATGGTCTTGTATATATATACAACTTAGAGAGGTCGCACCTCTTCATATCATAAGGTCAGCCAAATTAAATGTTATTTACAAGTCATCAATAATGTCGGCCACAATAACTATTAAATGTCTTCTAATAAGAGATCAAGATGAATTCGTATCTTCTCATGTCGGCCATAATATAAAATGAAGATAATACACAAATAACGAATATAAATTAAATAGCCATCGGGCTATCATTTAATTTATGTTCTCTCAATAGAGCTGAGCTGGAAGGAACGACTGAAGCTGCTATATCATTAACACAATCAAGGGCGATTTCATCAAACACATTCTTTTGCAAGTTAAAATTCACATTTATCAGCAATTTTGAAGAACAAGGGCGATTTTCACAAGAAGAAAGAGCTTATAAAAAACGTTTTTTTCCTCCTTGATTCTCAAATTTCTTCCAAAATAGAATTCGCATGTTCCTGAAATTGGCGGACTTGGCAAGTCTCGACATTTGGATCATTTCTATATAACTTCCTTGAATTAAAATCGTGCGTTTGATTTTTCAAGAATTTTTAACTCCAGAACATTCGTTCTCGAGTTTCTAATTTTCTCAGCTGAAAACTCTTTGCATGGTCGAGTAGAAGTTAGATTTTCGAATTTCTGACGTTCTGGGTTGTCTTAGAATTTTTTTCTGGACAAAACCCATATCTCAGAATTTTCGCCGAAAATAACTCTTCAAAAGGCTATTTTTAGTTTTCCAAAAATCTTGCCAGAACATAGTCAAGTTCACAGTCAACAAGCGAGTTTTCCAGAATGCAGTACACTCAGCATCAATATAGGACTAAAACAGTCCTTACTCACGACTTCATCGGGACAGTTGAGACGAATCTTCACAAGGTGCTGCCAGAAGCAGTTCTAGATCCTGTTAAGATCAAAGGTTCGATTATTCAGAACATTCAGAAGTCCGAGTTATTGGAGGCCGCTTCCATACCTATCTCCATTCATTGTATTGAATTTGTGATGTCTTGTATTAAGCATTACAATTCTGCTACTTGTGAGATAGTGTCAGTAGATGGACGAGTTATTTGCAGTCTCAAGCCTTTGGACGTTGAAAGAAGTTTTGGCATACCTCAACACCCGAACAGTCTAGTGATTTCTATGGAGCAGTGTGAGCAGGCATTCAATGCTGATGTGGACAAGTGCCAAAGTAAAATGGCAGAAAGATGGTTAAAGCAAGCAAAGAACAGATTGCCAAACAATGTGGGTCGTGGTGAGTACAAGGATGAGTATGCGATTCTAATTACACTCTTGAATCGTGTCTCAAGTCAATCACATGCTAATGTTTTCCAGCCTTGGATGTATTACATTATTGGTCGCATCATATCTGGGCAGGAGCATTATGACTGGGCATCCTTCATCAGTGATGTTATCCACAAGCAGATCATCGGTTTTCTAGTTGCTCATGATTTTCACATGTGCTCTTATCTCGTGTACTTGATTGCTTATCAGGGTCAGTTCTGAGGACTAAACACTGTGGGCATTCTCAGTGTTCAGAAGGTCTATCAGTATTATGATCAGCTTGAGTTCACTAAGGCTGAACGTCATTTCAAGCGTGTTCACGAGGCTTTCCTAACTTACACAGTGAGAAATTTGGACCGGGAGTTGCACGTTCGTATCTCGGAAGTTGCTAGAGCAACAATGGATGGTTGGGCAGATTGGTTTATTCAGTTCCCGACATACACTTACATCCGAGTATATGGATTTATAGGAAATCCAGCTATGCTTCCACGTTATCCTTCGGATCAGACAATTTTTATGGAGTTCCTGAGGTAGTTGCATGATGTTCATCGTCTTTTACGTCACAAGCATAGACCATCCGCTAATTTTCCTTTTCAGTTTGGAATGTATTGGTGCAAGTCGGCAGTTGATGCCAAAGTTGCAGGGCAGGAGCTTGAGAAATATCATCTTAAGTATCTTGTTGAGGCTCGTGCCTATGATCTTTCGGGTCATTACACAACTCGCCTTGCTAGACGCGCATTTCATGAGCCTTCTATGGAGGATTATTGGGCAAATTGCGCAGATGACTTCGAGGTTCACAGACGCAGCTATGGCCATTTCTCTCTCATAGATTTTCGTTTTCTTGTCAGAACATGTGGGAGGTTTATCAGATGATGAGGGAGAAGCCCTTCCTCAGTTTTTCAGAGAGCAGGTTGACACACAGCCGCTGCTAGCAGTTGATTGGTACGCCAAGGAGTATGCAACAATAAAAGAGAGGTCAAGTAGAGTTATTCAAAACAGTATACTTTACCTCAACAGCAAGAAGACTAGGAAGGCAAGTGTTCCTAGAGCAGAGCCGCCAGTAGTGGTAAATCCTTCACTACCTTCCTTGTCAAAACCAAAACAGAAGAAGAGGAGTAACCCTCCTAAGAAAGGTCAAGCGCCCAACAATTCAAAAGGCAAGGCGCTTGCTATTAATACACACACGGAGCCTGACGGACAGCCTATCACAGAGCCAGTTCCGAGACCAGTTCAAAGTCCGCCAGTGCCTGAGGTTCAGCCTCAAGTTCCTACACCAGTTCCGGAGTAGTCACCAACCCCAATTCACATCAAATTGGATTTAGACTCCCCATCTCGCAGTAGTTTTTCTACATATTCACTCTCGTCACAACCTCCTCTCATTAGTACAGACCCTTCCAGTAGCATTAGCCGAGATCAATCTTGGATTGAGTCTCAGCTGGGAAGGAAGAGGAGGCAACCATCCTATGTCCTTAATCATTTAGATTTTGATCAGGTTTACCAGGATGCACTAGACAAGAGCATCAAGAACATGGAGATCGTCGTTGAGACTGCTATACCTCCACAGGGAAAGAGTTTGGATGAGTTGGAATCTCAGGACTTTGAGGTTATCACAGTCAACCTTGGTCGTAGCACACGCCAGACTCAGGTTGATCTACAAGTTGCTACAGACAGTGCCAGGGATAGAATGCTGAAAGACGGAGAGGATAAGGCAACCCTCAAAGCTGAAATCAAACAGCTTCATCAGTATATTTCTAGCCTTGTACACAAGTCAAATGTTATTGCTACAATCCCACCAATGCTTGAGCCTCCAGCAGAACAGGGTCAACTTAATCATTTGGTTGAATATGGCAAGCGTTTGGATGAGTGGGAGGAGGAGTTCATTGCTAGAGGTCGTTCTATGCTTACAGAGTTATATCAATTGCGGTACAATGCACGAGAGCTTTGTCTTCGTCTTCAGGATGAAGAACGAGACATGGCAATTAACAGACCCCAGGATGAGATTATGATTTCTCACCTGAGTATGGCATATGATTCAATCACAGATGCAGAGGATAAATAAGCTATCTATTCTTGGAAAACACAGTTGGTTTTCAAGGCAAAGATAGAGGAGACTATGGCGTCAGAGTTGGTTGAGAGTAGAGAGCACGTCACTAGTGCACTCCGGTTTGTGAGGACCCTAGTATCTCGCTTGCCGTGTCGATATCAGATTGAGGGTGGTGCGTATGTTGAGCTTACCGACGTTCAGTCAAAGCTCCAAGCACTCATTCATACTATTTTTAGTGGGGAGACCGTTGGCTGTAAGATTAATCAGCTTACAGTCATGTTAGCATTGTTTGATGAAGCAACAAGGAGCAGAGGTGAACTTCAGTCCCAGATCACAAATGGTGAGTACATGCTGCATAGGCATAGCATTCTTCGACAGAGTATCAGAGCTCCAGATAGTGATGCAGTTAACAATCTCGTTGAGGGATTGGTTGCTCGAGATCACGATCAGTAGACTTCAGTTCCCACCTCTCAGAATAGATATTTCACACAGGAGTTAAACTTGGCATTACCTTCTCAAGTTAACTCGCTGTCTTATTTCATGCATATCTATTCTGAGATCAGCTTTATTCACTTGAAGTTTTATTTAGGGTTTACATTAACTGATGGTAGTCTTCTAGTTAACATGCTTTCAATAAGGACGTGCATGCTTGCACAATTGTCCATTTTTAGATTAGATGTTTCGGTTAACTGATGGTAGTTTTCCGGTTAACTGTATAGTTTGCTTTATTAGGGCTTACCAATAAATCTTGCATGCATTGCAAGACTGTAGTTGACTCAAGGTGATTTTAGGGTTCCCTACACCTTTTGATGTCTATAAATAAGAGCTTTCGCTCATTTGTATATAACTTTTGCACGAGAGAGAAATATATGTTGTGCCTACCTTGCCCTCAATATTGCTCGTTCTGTATCTGTTCATGCGTTTTTGCTATTATGATGAATTGTTATGCCACATAGGGTTTCATGCAATTATAATGGTGAATTCTTTCCTTAGTTAGATAAAATATGTTTTGTGTTCAATAAACTTGTTCAGATTGAGATGATAGTTGTGCCACCTTGCCTTCAAGTAGAGAATTTGTACTTGGTTATCATGTGATGTGTGTGAGTAATAAACTTATTCAGATTGAGCTGATAGATGTGCCACCTTGCCTTCAAGTTGAGAATCTGTATTCAGTTTATCGTATATTGTTGTTTCCAATAAACTAGTTTAGATTGAGCTGATAGATGTGCCACCTTGCCTTCAGGTTGAGAATCTATACTTGTTTATCGTCAGATAGTCATCCTTGCTCCATTTCCTCATGCTCTATTTTCTTGAGGAAACTGGATAGATTTTAAGTAATTAAGCCTAGTTGTAGTTAATGATCTGCGAAACCAGAAAATACTTAGCTGCAAAGTATAGAGTTTTCTTGAAAGCCTTGTACCTCTACAGCTGAGACAAAAAGACAGGAGATAGTTTAGATTACTTTTCCCTTTCCAAGCATTTTTGTTAAAGCACAACGAGGGAGCTTCCCCTCCTAATTTGAAGAGCACTCATTGCATAGTGTGCATAGCTGTCTGTACCAACTCTTACTCCAGAGGTGCTAGTTGTTACGCCAACATGCTCTTCAAAGACTATATGTTTCTTTGACAAAAAACAAATCCTACAACTACACACTTCATCGTTCATGTAATGTCCCCTTTTTGGGTTTGCCCTAAATCTTGCCCTAGAATAAAAAATTTAATGTAGTTAGGCTTATAAACTTATAACTAACCAAATAGATGCTTGAAGCAATCTAAAACTTGGCTTAGGTCTTGTTATCATGTTAGACATTATTAGAAATATAATTCATATGATCAAAACTTATATAATGAATGTCTTAACTATTTAAACCATATAAAATACATAACTATTTCAAAACTATATAAACTACATAATATCGATAATGCATAGTGGAAGTTTAATCATAATAGGACTTGGATGAGAAACATGAAAGTTTTCCCAAAACTATCCATGCTAAGCCCAAGAGCAGTTATACCATCCCTCTTGGCCCCAAGTGGCAGAAACGTGGGCATCCAACATGGTGTGGCATACTTAGTGGATAAACTTGTACCTTCTTTCCCTATCCATGTTGCCTTATCATCCTTCTTATGATTGAGACTCCTTGAATCCATCCCAACAACCAATCCCTGTAGAGATAGGCGAAAAGCTACAATAGGAAGCTCGTAGATGCCCCTTTCTAAGCCCAAGGGTGGACACTCACCCCCTTGGCCCCAAGTGGTAGACACACGGGCATCCGACATGGAGTGGCATACTTAGAAAGAAATCTAGTACCTGCTCACCCTACTGGTACTTCCCCCACTCCACCTCATCGTTGCTTGTTGAGAATTACAAACACTAAATATATCCAAATTCATAGAGATTATACAACAATAAATATATCATTATAAACAATAATCACGATAGAGCATATCACAACATTCATTAAAACATAAGACTGCTATATTCTACAATGCAAATATATTAACAAATGCTGACTTCTGCCCTTGTTTGCTGAGTGCGGATAATTATTTTTGATCTCCTATTGCCTTGCTGTTCAATCTGTTTTTAATATTCAAAAGATATTGGTTACAGAAAAGGATGATGTTAATAATAGTATAAATAGATTCACTATTCACTTATCTGATTCACTATTCACTTATCTACCAATTTAAGCATAACATATCTTTACTCATTGCATGTTAATCATTATAATATTATCTATATATATGTATATACATATTTATCTCTGATTATATCTACTGTTGTTGATTATCTGAATGCAGACTTTATTTCTGATTGCTTCCATCTATTCTAATACTCAGAAATATATTCCAGATTTCTCCTTTAATTTCTATTCCTTGATCTAATTGTTTTTCTATGTGCAGATCTTTATTTCTGCTCCCCTCCTATATTCTCTTTTTCAATCCTTTATATATCTCTTCAAGTGCCCTAAGAGTGGTGACCACTCAAAGGAAGACAACTATTAAGGAGGGTCGGCATGTATTTATTTATTTTACTTCTCTAAAAGAAGCGACTCCCTTATGAGAGTCGGCCTATCAAAGGAGGTGGCGATTCCTTAGTGGGTTAGCCCAATTTGATTCCAGCATCTTAATTTATATTTATTCTTGCCTTAAATAGACTCAACGCTGCCTTGTACCTTTAATTACTGCTTAAGAATGAATCGTTGTTTTAGGACTCATTTAATCACCTCCTCCTTTTTTAATCCCAATTCTCAATAATGCCTTGGGCGATTTATATGAAAATACCCTTATGGTTATAAGATAAGGTTGACCACTTTTGAAGACATTAAATTTATTTCTCCTGTTGAAGAGAGTCGGCCACCATAGACATTACTTCACATTGTGTAATCTGCTCATTGTACTTCCAGTTATTGGTGTGGACATGACAGTTCAACTAAAAACAGAGACTAAGGAGAGCAAGTACACGTGGATTGAATAGGCTAAGTCACATAAACATGGACATTGTAATGTCCCCTTCCAGTTGACATCTCTCAGTACTTGAGATTAGCCTATTATGTGGCCCTCGTAGGCTAATATGGAGGATAGAGGGTCTTATTGAGGCATGGCTTGGCTTCAGTTGTCAGAATTATTCAGTTTGGCTTTCGTTTGGCGTCTTTTGGACATCATTTGCTTGACTTACTATTTTTAGTTAGTAGAGACACTTAGTGGAGCACCCTTGCTATTTTTAGCAGTATGGTCTGGTCATATGCAGATTCAGTCGCTTATCATCCGGCTTCAGACGGCTTGTCATTTGGACTTATATCGAGGGAGATATTAATATTTATTTGCTAAAATAAATATTAATTTAATTAAAGCTTATATTATAAAGTTATAATGTAAATTTATATTATAACTTAAGTGATTTAATGAAGGGGTCGACCATCATGAAGAAGGGGCCATATTTCAATTAATTATTATAATTAATTGGGCGTTCAAACTATTGGAAAATTAAAAATGAAATTCAAAGTTTATTTTAAATGATGCTTTTTGAAGGAAATCGACCTACTTGAGAAGATATAACTTTTCTTTTGAAGAAAATGGATCATTATGCATATGAGAATCGATTTTAGCCATTTCCTTCTTCAAAGAACGAAGCCAAGGGTTTTAGTTTTCTACTGCATTGGAGAACGAGCCATCTTCAGTGTATTGCAGTTCAGAGGCTATGAAATATCAGCTGATTTATTGCCTGTCAATTGAATAGCTTCATTCAGAAGTTATTATAGAGTTAATGGTGAGGTTATTATTCAGGGTTTGATCAATATTCATCCAAGAAGAGAGATATCCTTGAGTGGCTGGTTTAGTTCTACATCTAGCACATTTCCCAAGATGGTACGGATTTATTTATTGCTGGTTTAGGGCCGTACTTCACAGCTGAAAGGCCGTACTTCTTCCACAAGCTTGGACGCCTTGCCTTTTTGCTGGATCCTGCTTTCAGAGGTGGCGCCTTGATCTTATGGAGGTCCTGCGTCATTTTCACAGAGGGAGATCAATTATTTTATGTTGGCCGTACCTTTTTATCATCATGCCAGGTGGCTGCAATCAGGTTTTCAAATATTAAATATTGCTTTGCCTTTTAGTCTGCATGTTTGAGATTCATCATTGTAATCGTCTAGAAAGAATAATAAATCCATGTGCTACCGATTTAGGAGTTTATTTGCTTCAGTATTTACTTTCCTGTATTTATTAAAAAATTTAGAAGCATTTATAGCAAAATCGCACCATTCATCTTATTGCACAAAAACCATCAAAAACAATACAAAACAACAAAACACAAAAAAATCAGTTTAAGCATCGGGGGTTGAAGTTGAACCAGCAGGGTTCATCACAGACATTGTGGTAAGTTCAATGCAAGACTCGATATACAACCATGATCTACACCTTTGAGCTAATAATACAAAGATTGCAAATTCACCAAAGCAATTTAACCCTTAGCACACGTAACAAAAAATCTAAATAAACATTTATAAGCAAGACAGCCATAATAAATGTCATTGGGTGAATATTCTTTTTAGAATAACAATAACATTGAATACTCAATGAAAAGTAACTCCAACAATATGACAGTGTGAGAATTACCATTGATGAAACTAAGCACAAAAAGACACTTACTCTTTACAAACAATTGCATGAAAATGAATGAAGAATTCATTGAATTTTCACTCTAACTATGACTACTTGCATGATGAGGAACTTTATTACAAGTTACCCCGTCCACTAATTATAATATTTACAACATGCGACTACCAAATAAACTAACGATCAAAATTATTTCAATTTATCCCTTAATGTTCATATCTATCACATGATGAGATAGTCATTCTAACAATAGTCAACTTCAATTTAAAAATAGTGAGTGCTAAAAATAGCTCTAACTGAAAATTGCAAACTTTGAATATGCTTTCCTCTTCAAAAGTAGTGATGAATTATTTCTGGCACATGTTGAAAATAGACTTTTTGATGCAGGTGCATCCATGGTTGCCAGCCAACTGCCAATTTTTTATTTTTGATCAATTTTGTTGTGATATTATTTTAGTGGACATTTTGGAGTGTTTTTAATGTTGTTGTGTCTACATATCAGATTAAATAACATGGGCATATTTTGGCTTGAATTTCACCTTGGGAAGCATGACGTATTTAATATTTTTTAATTTAAACTTGTCAAAAGGCAAGCTGGGCATGGGATTCTTGGGAGTTGAGGAATGTTTGACTTTGCAAGTAATGAGCATCATGCTACAGGCATGATTTGGACGCCAAGGCTGAATGGGATTGAAAATTTGAATTGGCAATTCAAATTGGAGAGTGGAGGAATGATGGTGTCAGCTAGTGGTGGCCTGCCTGGCTGGGAGTGAAATCAACATGCATTAGGGAGTTGTGAGAATGCCATTTGCTGCTTGTAACTGATTTTCCAGAAGGTGGGCGTGGATTTGGAAGTGGTAGTATTGGCAAGGTGTTTTGACATATCGGTTTTGGTGATTGATTTCAGTTTTGGTTCCTGATTTTGGAAGGAGAAGACTTGGGCATAGCATTTCCTGGGAGGACATTTTCAGACTTGGAGTTGCAGATGGAAAACAAAAATCAGAGGCAAATCGTGTGTTGAAGACATTTGGGGTTGTGTGTTTTGATTTCCAGAATTGGTGTGCAGGTGCAAGAAGGATTTTGCACGGAATTGGAGGAAGGATGAATGCATACCTGTAGATCTTATTGCTGCCTGTAGCAAGGCATTTACTTCTGATTTTTCATGTAATTTCAGTCCTCAGGGATGCCTTTGTATTTCCCTTCCATTGTATGTATTGCACAGAGATTTGCAAGTGCCATTGAGTAAATAAGAATTACATATGTTGCTGATTTTGGTGTCTTGATTTATTTTATTTCATCAAATTCTTGTGTGAGATTGGAAGTGCAAAGAGTTGCAGGAAAGCTCTCTTGCATCACTTTTCTGGAAATATAATTATGGACGATTTGATTCAAAATTCAAATGATTCTTTCCTCTAGTCCAACAAAGTCTAGCAAACTCTTTGATGAAACTCTAAAATCTTAACAATTTATCAATCTTAGTTACTCAAATTTGAAACCCCCTAATTAAGGTCCGAAAATTTACTTTGATACTTCCATTTGTTGGCAAAGTTTGGTAAACCTTCAAAATTTCTGAAAGTTTGATTATTCAAAGAACACTAGCCTGAATCTGAACAACCTTACATTTACTCTTCATTGAAATCCAAAATTCTAAACAATATTCTTATTTGCACATTTACTCTTCATTGAAATCCAAAATTCTAAACAATATTCTTATTTGCATCAAATCACAACTAGAACTACAATCAACATGAAATTAATGATTTTTTTATCATCTCATCCAACACATTGTTTAGCATCTTTTGATGTCTTGACAATTTCAAAAGGCTTCCCAAAGTTGTCACCTTCAATTGATTTTTCTTTTATCTACTCTACATTTTAAAGAGATCTCAATTCTTAAAACACATGCGTCCTTTTTTTATAAGACAACATTTTTTTATTTATTTTCAAATGAAAAACAAATAATTTTTTATTAAAATCAAGCACACTTTTTGGTGTTGACAACACATTTTTTAAAATTACAATCTTTTACAAAATTTGCAGGTTTTTTTGGCTGCTAACTTTGGCAATGATTTCATCACTTAGTCGTTGATTTTTTTTGGATGTTCACTGGGCTATTGACTCCCTTTTGGACTTGGTCGTTGATTTATTAAAGCACACCTCTCCTTTATCCTTTTCTTCCTTTTCTAATTCCTAATTTCTTTTAATTTTTAATATTGTTTTTTATCAGTAAATAGCAGCCGTAGAGGACTACACACATAATATTAATGATGCAAAGTATTACATTGTATTGTCGAGAGACTTGAAATTCCCATGGCCATTGCCTTCAAAATGGGACAAGAAACCGTTCACAACAAGGGACTAAATAACTGTTCTAACCAGCTCCTTTGACATCAAACTGGAGCAGACAAACCCTATGAACCAGACCCTTCTGCTTCTATCATAACAATTCCAAATATATACAAAATAGGAGCGCACAGACCCTGCATTCTACTTACATTTCACTCAATCAAGAGAAAATAATACCATATTCCCTCAAAGAGCCTATAAAATGAGGTGCTGGGCTCAAGGGAAAGGCATTTTGCATATTTTATCTATTTGGTTTCTCTAATAGCTTGGACCTTGTGTTCATCTATTTGCTCTTGAGGATGAAAACCCTTGGTGTGCAAGTGATCAGAAAATGAAAAATCCTTCGGTTTCCAGAAAAGTAGAGGACGAAAACTTTCTTGTCTATAGAGGTAATTCCCCTCACTGATTACATTGGTGCTGATTGTAGAGGGTTTCTGGATTTTCAGAGTTGTGTGTTTGCCAGTTCAATTTTGTTTGTTGCAGTTTGGTTTGTAGGTTTGGATTAGTCAGTATGTTAATCCGCCATAGAGTGTTTCAATGAAATGTGATATTTCAGTTTGAATTGGTTTGGTTTTCTATACAATGGCACAAACATCTCTTATAATCAATTTTATTATCTATCAGGAGGTGCCTTTTATTTCTGAGTTTATTGTTCAAACTATTCTGAAATTCTTTTACGAGAGTACCATCAGACTGCAACTATGCAGCAAATAATACTAAATCTGATAAAATAAGCAATACCAGCTCATAACCAGGTAACAGCTTATTACCAGCCATACATTCCATAGGCTGGTTCTATTAATATTTTCGTATAAATTTGAAAGGGATTTGATTATATTTGCAACGTAACTAGGCAATCAAATAATATATATCCCTATTATTGTTTCTATTGGAAGCTGCAATTCATGATGATTGGCTATTGTACACATAAGAAAGGTAATCAAGCCTTTCACTTGCCAAAAGTTGAATATTTATGGGACCTTCCTTCAACCTAATTTGTAGCTGCCATATCATATTTGGACTGCAATCATTTCTTTAAGATGCCATACACTTCTTCAGGAAATTGCAAATATATACAAGGCCTGTACATACTCAAATGTTTATCGCAGCATGTTAAATGATGCAGTATCAATGCCGTCCAGTTCGAGAAGGAATAATTGCAGGGTTGCATACTTCACACTATTCTCCTTGAGCATTTTTCAGAATTTGATATTGTCCTTATAGTTATATTTTGCTGTTCTTGCAGTTATAATTAATTTGTTGTTCATCAGTAAAGGTCAACTGCATACTTCATTGATGGGTTTGAGATCTTAATACTGCTGTAGCAGCATGTTGTGGGATTTCTATCAGCAGTGGCATTTTATTAGACTTGTAGACTTATGCTCCTTTTTGCTGATCATAGAAGAGATTTGAATGACTTCAGTTTATAGTGAAGATTTCCTGCAATTTCCAGATTCAGTGTTTGCTAATCTGAGAGCTTCTTCGCCAAATATTGTTGATGGAAGAACTCTGTGGTTCTCTGCCAAATTCTATATTAAGTTATGAGTTTCTATAACAGAGTCTAGAAAGCTTAGCTTCCAAGACCCGCACATTTTAAATTCAGATTTGCATGCATTGTAACTGTGTGGCTTGCCGCCCATGAGTGAAATGCATTTGACTGTTGCTCACATTCTAGTCACCATATGCTCTCACCCTACCCATTCTAGGAACATGGTGATCATAAAGTGTTAGAAATTGTGTATGAAAACTAGGTTTCGTCAAGATTATGAAATATTCCAGTTTGGGACATTACATAAAGTGCTTGCAAGTAATGTCAATGTGGAAAATAAAGTTTATAAAAGCTGACTGACAAGATTCTTGAAAATAATAACATAAATGTAAGTACTTAGGCAACAATAATAAGAAAGATATATGTTGAATCAGACCTGTGGATGTTAAAATTTATATTTTCAATAGTAATATAACATAGGATTCCTAATCTGCAAACAACTGCATCTACATATAACTATTAAGGAAAGATATTACTGACCTTTCCCAAAGAAGTATACACCAGGTCATCAGAATCACTGATGACGGGAATATTTGTGCGCACTTGTAAACGTTGTATCAAAGCTCTATTTCCAACTAACATAGTTTGTGTCTTATCAATCAAATCCTGCAAACAGCTGCAACTAATTACTTAAAAAGACACAAGACACTAGAATTTCTTGTTACACAAAATACCAAAACAACACACTGGTTGCCAAAATAACATCTTAAATGCTACCCTTCACTATGGAAATAATCCTTAATTCTCCCAATATATAAAGCAATAGTATAGAAGATTTGTGAATGACTGAAAGTAACAACAATGCACATCTTAGATCATAGCGCTGAGATAGATCCTATTAACGGCTTTGGCAGGCATCAAGACACAAAACATCTTAATTTAAGAGATGATAAAAATTGGAAATCATAACTTACACTTCTTGTCAGCATATAAAAAATTAAGCATAAAATCCAGTGTGCAGAGACCAAGAAGGTTCCCTCCAAAGCATACTAATCAAAGCTTTATTAAATAATCCTTGTAAGGAGAAATGTTACAAGGAAGAGTAAATTTGAGGCCCCACTAACTAAAGAATAATTTGCAGCAAGCCTGTTTAGCCCTAACCTAAAATCCATTCAACAAAATTTCTCTTCGTTTTCAGTTATACCTTTCTATATTTCGGATTTCTGCAACTTCAATGCCAATCAAAGTGCTGATAGAGGAACCACGCAAATAAATAATTTTATTAAAAAAACAACTTCTAATTATAAGCACCTGTAAGGATGTGCACACAAAAGTAAATGATCCAATTGAATTGAGAAGTAAAGCTCATCCTTAAGGAGAAGGAGGCTTCAGCAAGTTATAGGGCCAAAAACAATTTTCATATGGCACCAAAAGTTGAATATTATTACATATTCACATTCCTTTTAAATTCTATGCAATTTCAAAACAAAGTGACGACTAATTTTGAGTTTATATGCAAAATTTATGGCCTCTAGAGAAGCAAAGATTAAAATTGTCGATAGTAGAAGATTCAGAATTGATACTAGCAGTTTCAAAATCAATGGGTGATTCCAGAATCACCTTCTGTCATGGGATGATTATGCCCAAACCAGAAAAATAAGTGGAATTTGAAATGAACCATCATCCCTCTCTCTTCAGTTCCTAACTAGAAGGCTTGGCACATGTAAGGAGAGTCTTCTAGCATTCTATAAGAATGCTTTAGAAATTGAAAGAAAAAGGGAAGGAGGACAATTGGAGGTTGTATCTCCCAAAAAGAAAGGTTGAAGTAGTCATAGCTTGATAGAGTATTGTAAGTTCCTTGTGCTTCTATATTGAGCAATACACTGAAATATGCTAACCAATTTTTTTGCAACAGTTTTACACAATCACCAACACTTGGCCAACTTGATTAGCATTAGCGCCAAATCCGAAACACTATCAAAGTAACTCTAACCAAGAATGTGCCCTAAAACCACTTAAGGAAGAGGGGCGGGCATATGGTCAGAGGATCCCTAGTATCCAAACTTGATACAGAAATAGAATGCAACTGGAAACTAAAGATAAAACTCAAAGCCAAGAATGTGCACTCAAAATCCCATTGAGGGCGAGGTGCTAACATATGGCGGAGTACTTATTACAAATTTAAAGAAACTTAGGCAGATAACCAGCCATAGAAAAGAACTTCAACTACTAATTCATCCGCTGCGGTGGGCATCCACTCAAGAGTGGGGATTCACCACTTGACAGTGGGTACAAGAGAGATTAGATATTTATTCTCCACACTGGCGGTAAATCATCCAGGGGTATTTAATGTGAGAAATAAGAAATAATTGCAGCAATAAAGGACTGGAACAGTACTACTGTTTACAGTCTTACAATATAGAAAGAGAGCTGCAAATTACATGAACATTACAATGATAGAGAAGAATGCTAAGAAGAGAATAGTGAATTCTATCAATGATTTAACACTCCAATGATGAAGTAAAGGCCAAAACTGAAAACTAATGAAATCTGATATAAAAAATCTGAGTTTTGGAATTCTGATCAGCAAACTGTAAAAACACCTAAATGCTCATAACTTCACCAAATTACCTCCAAATTGTTTGAAACTGAATGCAAATGCTTTGTGGAGGATAGGCGCCCAATTTGCAACCTTGAAACAGCATCAAAACCTTCCCAAATGATTGGCACGAATTCCAAGGAGCTTAAAGCATGGTACAGCCCTCTTGAAGGGCGAATTCTTTAAATAAAATCAACAACTTCAAATTAAAATTTGGAAATGCACCCAAAGGGGTGCCTTGGGCAATAAGATGGAATGGTGAAGTACCCACAAGCGAATAAAAATCACACAAGAAGTTGGGAACAAAATCAACCTTCAGCTGTGTAGAAACCAGCAACTTGAAAACTGGAAATCAAACCAATTTATCACTTTAAAGCTCTATCTGCTAGTCTGATTGAGAAGCACCAATAAAAACCAACTAGGTGTTGTATTTCAAACACGAAATTGGATTGAAACTAGGAGGTAAGCATCCCTTGAAGTAAAAACCAAGTTTTCATTTCGACAGCATAACATTAGCATAAATTCATGGATACCAAATGCTGGAGTAAAGCTTCATTTTTAAAGAGAAGAAGAAAACTCTTCAATTCCCCCTCAACGCACGCCAACAATCATAGAGAAAACTCTTCAAATTTCCAAATTACCAAAATTCATCTCAAGGTGGCGTCCTACTTTTCAAGGCAAAAAAAATAACTTTTAAAAAATAATTAAACTCCTCATGAGGGCGTACCCCTTCATGACCCACCTTTAAAAACAACTTAAGTTATTTTACTACGCTAAGGGGGTCAACTGAATAATAAAACATTATTGCCTTGAAATGAGCTATTTCACCAACAACTGTTTTTGAAAGCCAAAACTTAAACACAAGCAACTGCTCCAACTGAAAAGATGAACTGAAGGCTGACAACTGAACCACTGCCAAAAATTAGTATTTACTAAAAATAGTAAACACCTAGAAAAGCCACAAACCTCCAAGCAAGGAAACCCTAATTTCCTCCCAACGAGCCTACGAGCCTCCGAAATAGGCTGATGAGCAACTGAACTGATCACTAACGAGAAGGGGACATTACATACACTCTGCTAGAGAGCAACTGCTCATGGTAACCAAGTTTTTCATACCTCAAAGGCTTTTCCAACTCATATTCTTGTGATATGTTTCATTTCACACTTCAGTATAGTCATTTCTATATATACACTCATTCTAATTCTTCCATTAATCACTGTCACTTGAATTCCAAGTTGAACAGTAGATTTATTATTTTGATTCAATAGTCTCTAACCACTTTTTAGGAGAAATTACAAATCAACTGATAACAAAGCCACAAGTCCCTTTGTGCTTTTAGGGAATTTAGGGCGACACATAGAATTTTGTGTGTATAACCTTTCTTTTTTCAAACTCTCCTCAAGGTGTGTAGGTTGTAAATGAGCAGTCATGACAAAAATCTCAAAAGTTGGAAGACATCCAAGAAAGCTTAAAGCAAGCATCGAGAGAGAACCAAGCTTTTTGGGGAGAAATTCACCACTTGAGTGAAAGGATTGACGAGTTCCATGTTGAAAATAAGGATCAATATGGGTTCTTTGTTGGAATTCTTGAACGATTGTAACAAGCATAGAAACAAAACTCGCTAGGACTCACCTGGACTCGTTGAGTCACCCCAATCGAATCTGGGGGACTCAAACTTGGCCGAGTCCGGACAAGTCTTGGCAAGACATGCCGGACTCGCCAAGTCCGGGCGAGTCTCGTCAGGCAAATTTGCACAAGCAAGTTTGAAAAGTGCAAAAATTACATAAAATTTAAAGTTAAAACTTGTTTTTTTTACTTATTGTGAATGCAAAATGATGTACACCATGAAGGCTTGTATGGTTTTGGAGGTCTTAATTTGGGCTTGGTGACAGGGGCTCCGCCCTGTATCGTGACGGGGAAGGCGCCCATGGCGCTGTGTGGGACCCCACGAGGGGTGCTCTAATGTCCCCTTCTAGTTGACATTGACATATAAGCAAGATTAGCCTATTAGTGGCTCTCATAGGCTAATGAGGCATGGTCAGAGAGTCATCTAGCAGACATTCAATGATTATTTGGCTCAATATTTGATTGAATTGAGGTTTTCCATTTGATGTCATTATTATTTCTATTTATGGAAACCTAGTATTATAATTTGATGTTGAGATGCACTTCATTGATTATATTATATTTTTCATATTTTATAAAGTGCAAATAATAAAAACATATATTGGAATCTTCTAGAAGTTGAAATATAATATTATTTTATTTGGGCCGACCTCTAGAGGGAATGCATAAAAAGACATTGAGGTTTCATTCTTCATCATCCAGATTTGATGTTGATGTTTGATAATTTCCTCTTGAGCATTTGTGGAGCCAAATGGTCTGTAGATAATCATTGATCTTTGGGAACGATAACTCCCATTGATAGCATAACTGAGGGAGTGAAATATCTCTTGAAGGGTTGCAGATTGGAGGTTATATTTCAGTCACTTCATTGGGCAAAATTTGTGGCCAAGAGCCAATTTTGAAGACTACAATTATAGGAGACAATTTGCATTGGAGAGCAGTTTTTGTGGCATCAATTACTTGAAGGGAAAGGACAGATTTTGTCATGCCCCTTCTAGTTGACATCTTTCCGAGCACAGGATTAGCCTATTATGCGACCCTCGTAGGCTGATAGATTGGGTAGAGGGTCTTGATGGAGCTTGGCTCAGCTTTAGATTATCAGTATTTGATCAGTTGGCTTTCGTTCGGGCTCGTTCGGACACTTCTAGCCTGAGTTGCTATTTTTAGCAGTATTCAACACTCAGCGTGGGACCCCTGCTATTTTTAGCAGTATGGATGGATTACGTGCAGAATCACTTCCTTATTCGTCAGCTTCAGACGGCTCGAGCATCGGGTGAATATTGAGAGAGATATTAATATTTAATTGATTTAATTAAATATTAATTGTGGAAGCATTATAATATAAAGTTATAATATTTTATTATAACTTAAGTGATTTCACTGAAGGGGTCGCCCATCATGTAAAGGGGCCAATTTTTAATTATATTTTATAATTAAAAATTTGAGTTGAGACTATTGAAATATTAAAAGAATAGGAAGTCGAATTATTTAATGATCCCTATTATTGTGGAATTCGCACTTCTCAAGGTTATATGGTATTTGCATTGAAAATCGAGCCATTATGATTATTGTGAATTGAAAATTGATCAAGTTTCGTCAGAGCACAGAAGCCTAGGGTTTCAGTCTCAGTGCATTGGGGAACGAGCCATCTCCAGTGAGAGCAATTCAGAGGGTGTGAAATATCATCCGATCTATTGCCAGCAAAGAGATTTCTTCTTCCAGAAGAGATCATAGAGCTTCACAGATCATTCATTATCAGAGGTTTGTTGAGGGTTTCATCCAGAGGGCATATATTCATCAAGGCGCATCATATTTTGGAGTTTGAACATTGATCTCAGAAGGCCGTACATTTTGTACTTGCTGTTCTGACACAGCCGTACCACTACAGCAGGCCGTACTATCTCTCTTTTAAGCCGTCCTCAGATCTTGTGCAAATCGCCTATGCTTTGGGGTTCTGGTCTTCTCATTTGGTGGTGCCACAGCATCTGGGTCACATTACAATTGTTTCCAGAGGGAGAAGTGCAAATTCACAACAGCCGTACCATCTCAAGCAATTTATCAGTAAGCTGCAAATACCAAGTTTTTTATCAAATAAAATCATTGCCTTTTTATTTGCATGCTATTGGATCTCAGTTGTAATAAGTCCAGAAGTTAAATAAATAGACTGGCATCAATATTTGCAATATATTTTGTTATTTCCGGAGCTATAAGATTTTATTTAGATTTTCTATCATTTATTTGCAAAAATCGCCATTTTCATTATTCTTGCAAAAACACAAAAAAAACCCAAAACTTCAGAAAACAAACAAAAATAGACAGATTCAGGAACAGGGGAAACAAGGGGTTTCTACAGATTTCAATTGAGGAATTCTGAAGCTAAGTCTAAAGCAAAACAGGGACGCCATTGGAGACACCTTTTTATTCATTGGAGCTCATTATCACATCGATTCTTCTTGGAGATTGGAGCGCTTCATTTCTTGGCTCTTGCTGATGGTGTTTGGAGTTATTGGAGGCTTGGAAACATTGAGCATTATTTTATTTCTTCATTTCATATCAGAACAGGGGCGACTACTTCAGAAATTTATTTTGGCTTCATAAGGTCTTCATCTCCCAAGATATTGCTTGCTTCTTCATTGGGGATTCAAGGTGCCACCAAGCTACAAGTTCCTTTGTTTATTTCATGCTATTTCATGACATTTAGTTGCATTTTAGAAGGCACTGCTGCAGGTGATAGTTTATATCAGATTCAAGCATTCTATCATATGTATGTAAGCCAAGAGTCTTGGCATTTCATCTCATTGTCATAGTAGAAGGATTGCATCATCAATAATATATTTGAAGTTGGGAGTTCTCCATTCAAATCTTATCCATTTGAAATGTCTAAGAGGATGTATGCCAACTGTTTGACATAATGTCCAAAGGCTGTAGCTGCATATTTTGCATATGAAACCTCATCTATTGCATTTAAAAATACAAAAAGAAATCTGCATTGCATCTAGGACCTTGTCTAATCATCATAGAAGTCATTTGCAAGTATTTCATGCATTGGATATCATTTGAAAAACATTTATATCAGACTGAAACACTCAGACCAACAAACCACAACTTTGCAATCAAATTGTTTGACGAAATTACAAAACTACAAATTGGGGCAAATTGAGATCAGTTTGAGTAAGGCCCATTACAGTGGTATCAGAGCAGTTTCCTACCATCCTGTGGGTTAGAATTTGGCTTCATTTATACAACAAAGTGACAGGACCAAAAGGTATACAGCTAGAGAAGAAAGGAAACAAAAGCATTAGCCACCACACCCTGAACAAGACACCTTATCAGCAGTTGTTGCAGCAAGACATCAAGAGATTGGTGGTACTATGGAGGGAAGAGGAGAAGGTAGTCCTCCTAGGAATGAAAGAAGAAATGTGGATAGAAGTGAAGAGCTTTACGAAAGAATGGCCCAAGCATTTGAGGGATTCACAGCCACCTTGCAACAAAAAATTCAGCAAAATCAAGCTATTGTGGAAAACAAAGTAATAAGTAACAAGGATCAAGATGATGACAGGAGTGTAGCAGGTTCAAGGAGAGTACAAAGAGCATCTTCCCGTACTACTGATAGGCCAACGCGACCTACTTTCTTGAGGGAAGAGCGAGCAGCGAAAGAGAATGTTGAAGAGGTTGAGGAACCCACTTTTGTTGATGCTTATATGGCGGCTACTGACACCAGAGGCACGAGAGCTCATGCATTTTGATCGATTTGTGCAAACAAGAATGGACTACTATAGGTCTTGGCAGGAGAGGAGACCTTGGAATCAAAATAAGGATCTCAAGCAAGCAACTAATAAGCTTACATTACCCATGTTTGATGGTAGTGGCAAGACTACAGCATAGTCATGGATTCATAAGTTAGATACTTTCTTGGCTCTTCGACCCATGACAGAAGAGGAAGCCATCAAATATGCCACTTTGCATTTGGAGGGTGCAACACACGAATAGTGGTATCATGGGTTAGTTACATTGCAGCATAGTCAAATCACATCCTATCAGGAGTTTGTGGATAGATTGGTTGAGCATTTTGATAAGAAGGATCCTGAATCATACTTCAGAGATTTGGCCCAACTCAAGCAAGTTGGGAGTTTGGAGAACTACATTGGTGACTTTCAAAAACTATTAGTGATGGTTCCTAACATTTCAGAGAGGTGACTGGTGGTGCTATTCATTGAGGGTTTATTGGAACCTATGAGAGGCTGGATCAAAGCCTTCGATCCATCCACACTTCAGGAGGTGATGAAGAAGGCTAGAAGCATGGAGTTGGCAGCCCCACAAAGCAAGTATTCATCCAAGGGATCTTCTTCTTACCAAGACAACAAATCTTTCTCTAAGAAGAAGGATAAATCAGATTCTAAGGGCAAATCAGTGACACCTCTAGACCGAGATACACTCAATGATCTACACAAAAAGTTGTGTTACTACTGTAAGGGGCCCTATGATGCGAACCATGATTGCCCCTTAAGACCTAAGGGGAAAGCTCATAGAGTAATGTGGGCATATTATGAGGATTCAGAGTCAGAGAAATCAGATCAGCAATCTAATTCTGAGGATTTAGGAAATGAGCATGAGGCAGAAAAACATGAAGGTGAAGGAGATCATGAAGAGTCAGTAAAGCAACAAGATGCACATATTACCAGCATCCAACAGGAAGGATCATTTAGGATGCGTGGAGTTTTAGCAGGGCAAAAGATCATCACCCTTCTCGACACAGGAGCAACCCATAACTTCATCGATGCACGATTGGTTGAGAGGCGTGGTATCAGGACTGAAAAATTTTAGGGAATAAGGGTCAAGGTTGCAGATGGGTATACGCTCAAATGTGATAGGAAAATTCCAGATTTTCCCATGTGCTTGAACAACTATGAAGTCAAGACGGAGTTCTATGTGGTAAAATGGCAAATACTGACATGGTACTCGGCATGAGATGGCTACATGATATTGGGAAATTTACTCTTGATCTCAGAGAGATGGAGATGTCATTCCAAGTAGATGGGAAGACTCATGTTCTTAAGGCTATCCGAGACTCCAGTTTCAGGATGATTTCATTCAGGAGGATGGAGAGGCTTGTGAGACATGACATGGTGGAGTGGGCAGCAAAATGCATGTTGATGCCTACGCAAGGAGAACAGCAGAAGCCAAAATACCGTCCAAATATCCAGGAGTTAAGGATTAAGCATGCGAAGGTATTCAGCGAGATTCCTCCAGGCAAACCTCCAGATAGAGGGATTGAGCATATTATTGAGTTTGAGCCGTGATAGTTACTCCTTACAGAAACCGCAAGCGACTGAAGGATGAGATTGAGAAGACAATTAAAGAGTTGTTGGCCATGGGACACATCAGACCAAGTAAGTCTCCCTTTGCATCATCAGTAGTGTTGGTTAAGAAAAAGGATGGTACCTTACGGATGTGTATTGATTACAGACTCTTGAACAAAAGGATAATTAAGAACAGGTATCCCATCCCTAGGATTGATGAGTTAATAGATGAGTTACATGGTGCCCCTTTCTTCACTAGGATTGATCTAAGGACAGTTTATCATCAAATTTGTGTCAGGGAGCAGGACATTGAGAAGACCGCATTCAAGTGCCATTGTGGGCATTTTGAGTTTGTGGTTATGCCATTTGGACTAACCAATGCTCCAGTAACGTTTCAATCCACAATGAATAGGGTCTTCCATTCACAGTTGAGGAGGTATGTGCTGGTATTCTTTGATGATATCTTGTTGTATAATAAAACATGGGATGATCACATTGCACATCTTGATACAATATTGGGTATTCTTGGAGAGGAGTCCTTGTATGCCAAGAAATCCAAGTGTGATTTGGGGATGACAGAGTTATTATATCTTGGTCACATCATCAGTGCAGAGGGGGTACGTATGGATCTAAAAAAGATTAAGGCTATTGTTGAATGGCCTACACCAGAGAATCTCACTCAGCTTAGAGGATTTTTGGGGTTGTGTGGCTTCTACCGCAAATTTGTTAATGGTTATTCACGCCATGCAGCTCCGCTCACAGACTTGACAAAGAAAGGGGCATTCGTTTGGACTCCAAAGGCGCGGGATTGCTTTGAAATGTTCAAACGAATCATGACTACTTGCCCAATGCTTGCTTTGCCAGACTTTTCTAAACCCTTTGAGCTACAGTGTGATGCTTCAGGTGAGGGGATAGGTGCAGTCCTCATGCAGGACAAACATTCGATTGCTTTTGAGAGTCGGAAGCTTTGTGATCCAGAAAGAGGATACAGCATATATGATAAGGAGATGTTGGCCATTATGCATGCATTGGCCAAATTCTGACAGTATTTGATGGGCAGCAAATTTGTAGTGAAGACATACCACAACAGCTTGAGACACTTTCTTGGGCAACAAGACCTTAATGATCGTCAGCAGAAATGGGTGAGCAAGCTACAATCATATGACTTTGACATTTCATTTGTCAAAGGAACACAGAATGTTGTTGCCGATGCGTTATCACAACGCCCACACTTGAGCTCCATGGCTGGGATTGCAGAGGATTAGAGGCACCTGATAGTGGCAAAGTATGCTAAGGACAGTTGGGCTACAGGGATTGTTGAAGGATCAGTCCAGGATGACAGATGCACAGTTGTAAATGATCTTATCATTTACAAGGGAAGGATTTACTTGATTCCAAGGTCAGAGATGAAGAACACAATTTTAAGGGTCTTTCATGATGCACCTATGGCAGGACATCCCGGATACTTCAAGACATACAAACAGATACGGGAAAGATTTACCTGGAAGGGCCTTAAATCAGATGTTCTACAGTATGTCAGAGAATGTACTGTTTGTTAGCAAAATAAACAGGAGCACACACACCCTGCAGGCTTACTTCAGCCACTTCCGATTTCTAACAAGAAGTAGGAGTGTTTGTCGATGGACTTCATCACTGGCTTGCCGAAAGCCCAGGGGCGAGACTACATATATGTGGTTGTGTATCATTTGACTAAGTATGCACATTTCTTTCCGACCACATCTACATATTCAGCTATTAAGGTTGCAGAGTTATTCTTCCATGAGGTATTCAGATTGCATGGTTTGCCTCGAAGCATCGTCAGTGATAGAGATAGCCGGTTCATGAGTCATTTTTGGCAAGAGCTATTCAGGCTATGTGGGACAGAGCTCACTCCGAGTACTAGTTACCACCCACAGACCGATGGGCAGACAAAAATAGTGAATAAGTGTGTGGAAGGGTACCTCAGGAATTACATCACAGGACAGCAGAAGGGGTGGGTTAAGTGGTTATACCTTTGTGAGTATTGTTATAATACCACTTACCATCTCTCCATTCAGATGACACCATTCATGGCCTTGTATGGGTATGATGTGCCGAGCTTTCTGGATCTTTTGTTGAGTGATAGTCGTGTGCCTAGTGTTGGTGATCTCTTACAAGATAACCAGGATATTATGAGAGCTTTACAAGAAAATATACAGAAGGCACAGAACCAACAGAAACAATATGCAGATCAGAAGAGGGTTGAGCACTCCTTTGAGGTTGGTGATATGGTATACTTGATGTTGCAGCCTTACAGACAGTCCTCTCTTAAGAGGAGTGGTGCAGAGAAACTTAAGCCACATTACTATGGTCCATTCAGGATTATCAGGAGAGTGGGAGAGGTGGCTTATGAGCTAGATTTCCAGCTGACTGCAGAGTACATAATGTGTTTTATGTGTCACACCTCAAGAAGGCATTAGGACATCATGTGGTCCCCTCTACGACTTTGCCACCATTGGATGATGAGGGGAAATTGATTTTGGTGCCAGAGGCTATTTTGGATGTTCGTGAGAGAACTTTGTGGAAACAAGTCATCAAGGAATACTTAATCAAATGGAGAGACTTGTCAGTCGAGGATGCGACATGGGAGAGCGAGGAAATCTTGCAACATCCTGAGTTGAGATTGCTTGGGGACAAGCAATTTTAGGAGGGGTGGACTGTAATGTCCCCTTCTAGTTGGCATTGACATATCAACAGGATTAGCCTATTAGTGGCTCTCCTAGGCTAATGAGGCATGGGGATAAAGTCATTTGGCAAACATTCGATGATTATTTGGCTCAGTATTTGATTGAATTGAGGTTTTCCATTTGATGTCATTATTATTTCTATTTATGGAAAACTAATATTATAATTTGATGTTGAGATGCACTTTATTGATTACATTATATTTTTCATATTTTATAAAGTGCAAATAATAACAAAATATATTGGAATCTTCTAGAAGTCGAAATATAATATTATTTTATTTAGGCCGACCTCTAGAGGGAATGCATAAAAAGACATTGAGGTTTCATTCTTCATCATCCAGATTTGATGTTGATGTTTGATAATTTCTTCTTGAGCATTTGTGAAGCCAAATGGTCTACAGATAATCATTGATCTTTGGGAACGATAACTCCCATTGATAGCATAACTGAGGGAGTGAATTATCTCTTGAAAGGTTGCAGATTGGAGGTGATATTTCAGTCACTTCATCGGGCAAAATTTGTGGCCAAGGGCCAATTTTGAAGACTACAATTATAGGAGACGATTTGCATTGGAGAGCAGTTTTTGTGGCATCGATTACTTGAAGGGAAAGGACAGATTTCAATTAAGGAATTCTGAAGCTAAGTCTGAAGCAAAACAAGGATGCCATTGGAGACACCTTTTTATTCATTGGAGCTCATTATCACATCGATTCTTCTTGGAGATTGGAGCGCTTCATTTCTTGGCTCTTGTTGATGGTGTTTGGAGTTATTGGAGGCTTGGAAACATTGAGCATTATTTTATTTCTCCATTTTATATCAGAACAGGGGCGACTACTTCAGAAATTTATTTTGGCTTCATAAGGTCTTCATCTCCCAAGATATTGCTTGCTTCTTCATTGGGGATTCAAGGTGCCACCAAGCTACAGGTCCCTTTGTTTATTTCATGCTATTTCATGACATTTAGTTGCATTTTAGAAGGCACTGCTGCAGGTGATAGTTTATATCAGATTCAAGCATTCTATCATATGTATGTAAGCCAAGAGTCTTGGCATTTCATCTCATTGTGTTATCATGGAATCTAGCAGCGCTCGTTCCACGGATAACCCCCCTACGAAACTTGTCTGTTTCCTAGGATTCGTGAAGTTCAAGTACGCATAACGAAGTGATTTTCAAGCCACCTCGAAATGCGTTCCAAAGTCTCAAATAGTCAATTCGAGCATTCCCCCACGTTCGCCTCGCGAAGACCTTCGAAACGAGCTCCTTCGCGAAGTCTCACTGTTCGTACTTAGCGAATTGCGAAAAATGCAGTGGCTCTGAAAAAGTGCGCTCCTGCTCTGAAAGCCAAAATTTGGCTAAGTCTGAAAAGTGCAAGGGCGCTAAAATTTAGCGCCCCTGCATGAAAGTGAATTTTTTCCAAAATGTAATAGCTCTAAATTTTAGCGCCATTACACTTTTTCCTGACACTTAAACTTTTTTGGCCCTGGCACGTTTCTTCATGATTTTCGCATCTTTCGTCAATCGTGCCACTTTTCGTGCCTAAATTTATTGCTCGACTTTAGTTAGGTTTTCGATTTTCTCTTTCACTTAAAAGTGTTTTAGTTCGCCATTTTCATTGTTTATGATTTTAGTTCTTCCTCTCTTCATGCTGGGCGAGTTTTCTTCAAACTGCAAATACGTTTTTTGAGTTTTTCGACATCCCTCTCCAGCGTTTTTCGTGTTTCATCTTTGTAAGTTGTTACCCTTGCTTTCTCTTTATTCTCCAATTTCGATTGCAACTCTATGCAGACAAACACTTTGCAAACCCCGAGCGCCGTTTTCATTCACCATTACATCCGTTTTCCAAAATCATGTCTCAGATGCAGAAGCGCTAAAATTTAGCGCCCTGACATGTTGAAATAAATTCTAACTTTGAAAAGTGCAAGGGCGCTAAAATTTAGCGCCCCTGCATCAAAGACTGAAATCTCCAAAAATGTAAGGGCGCTGAATTTTAGCGCCCTTACACTTTTCACAATCTTTTTCCTGACTTAGTCATTTTTTGTGCAATGGAGCTAAATTTTAGCACCTTTACACTTTTCTTCCAGACTTAGTCATTTTTTGTGTAATGGAGCTGAATTTTAGCACCTTTGCACTTTTTCCAGACTTAGTCATTTTTTGTGCAATGGAGCTAAATTTTAGCACCTTTGCACTTTTTCCAGACTTAGTCATTTTTTGTGCAATGGAGCTAAATTTTAGCACCTTTACACTTTTCTTCCAGACTTAGTCATTTTTTGTGCAATGGTGCTGAATTTTAGCACCTTTACATTTTTGGCAGTTTTTAACCTAGTTTCTTCAAAATTGCTCTGTTTCCATTCCGAACCCCATTTCTTCGCTCCCGCATCTTTTTGCGTGCCTTGTCATCCGCTCCACGCTTCCCAATGCTACTTTTTCTGCTAACGCCTGTTGATTCACCATCCTTGCAGTTTCTCTCCAGATCTCGTCAAGTGATCCCGAAGGTGATGTCCTTTGATCTTGGTTCATCCAAATAAAAAGTTCATGCAGGAGACCAGGAAGAAGTATGAAGACTCCGCGCCCAAGCAAAGAAACATGAAGAAGCTTCCTGTTCTCCAGTGTTAGACATTTTCGGTGCATCCCATTATGCATCTTGTAAATATTTCTCGACATTTTCGAATGTCTTATTGTAAATTGTAATTACACCAAGTCCAAAGATGTAATATTTTCAAAACAAATTACACTTTGACTTTGGTCAAAGTTAGGTGAGATCTCCTAAAATCGCTCACCTAACTCTCCCTGATTTTCTCAATCTCTTTCCTTATTTTGCTCATCCCTCTTTCTATATAATGAGAGGGATTTTCATTGTAATATTATCTTTTAGCCTTTTGCAACGAAGTGCTGCCCTTTTGTAAGCAAACTTGTGAAACTTTGCGTTCATATTTTGTGAATGAGATTCAATCAATAAAGGAAAGGATTGCAAGCCAAACTTTGTGTTGGATTCGATACTTTTGTAAGTTGATTTGATTTGGTAGTGATTAGTTCGAGGAATCTGAAAGACTCTAAGTGGTTGATGTAAACTTTGTGTTACATTTATTATTTAGATTGCATTGTTATTTTGTTTATCATTGGTTGAGTGATCTATAAGACTTTGCGCTTATAATCATTCATGCTCATGCATGTTCTTGTTGGATAATCTATGAGACTTTGTGCTTATAATTATTCATTCTCTTGGATACTTTGTCGAAAGATCTACAAGACTTTGTGCTTGTAATCGTTCGTGCTCGTTGACATTTTGGTTGGATGATCTACAAGACTTTGTGCTTGTAATGGTTCATGCTGTTCGAAGAATTGTTGCGTCT
The DNA here is from genome assembly GCA_007258455.2 of Sequoia sempervirens. Classification (NCBI taxonomy): domain Eukaryota; kingdom Viridiplantae; phylum Streptophyta; class Pinopsida; order Cupressales; family Cupressaceae; genus Sequoia; species Sequoia sempervirens. The sequence continues at coordinate 580,773,116 of VDFB02000015.1, forward strand.
AAGAAGACTTTGTGCTTCTAACGTAGCAAACGGTACGTTTATGCAGATCCGACATTGATAAAGCTACGGAACGACTTTGTGCCTTCGTGAGCTTTCCCATTTTATTTTCTTTTGTTTGTTGTTAATTACTTCTGGTATCTCTACGCTTCGCTTTGACGAGATAGAGATATTGGCATTACTGCTAGTTGTTCGTTTCAGGTTATCAAGAATTCGGAACTTCCAACAAGTGAAGCATTGTAAACATCTTCTCTGAAAAAAGAGAGAAGGATGAATGTAACACACCCCCCCCACTCCGTGAATTTCGTGTACATTTTGTAATTACTTGTGTGATTTACTATTGTTTCTCTTAGCAGTAAGAAGGGCGCCTCCCCTTTCCGAGAGGAGAGATTCACATCTCACATAGCTGTGGTTGAAGTCCAAGTTGTGTAATCTGTCGAAAGTTGATTACATAATTTTCACCCAACACATTGTCATAGTAGAAGGATTGCATTATCAATAATATATTTGAAGTTGGGAGTTCTCTATTCAAATCTTATCCATTTGAAATGTCTAAGAGGATGTATGCCAACTGTTTGACATAATGTCCAAAGGCTGTAGCTGCATATTTTGCATATGAAACCTCATCTATTGCATTTGAAAATACAAAAAGAAATCTGCATCACATCTAGGACCTTGTCTAATCATCATAGAAGTCATTTGCAAGTATTTCATGCATTGGATATCATTTGAAAAACATTTATATCAGACTGAAACACTCAGACCAGCAAACCACAACTTTGCAATTAAATTGTTTGACGAAATTACAAAACTACAAATTGGGGAAAATTGAGATTAGTTTGAGCAAGGTCCATTACATGTGCTGCCCCCAAACCTCCGCAAGGAGGCCCCCAGACCCCCACAAGGGGTGTTGCCCCTTCACCCAATTGGGGGCATTGCCCCTTGACCCCATTGGGGGCGCTACCCCCAAACCCCCACAAAGGGCGCTACCCCTTGACCCCGTTGGCGGCGCTGCCCCCAAACCCCTACGAGGGGCGCTACCCCTAGACCCCCACAAAGGGTGTTGTCCCTCAACCCCATTGCGCCAATTGCCCTCAAACTTGAGATTATGGTTGTTGCATCATCCAGGACCTATCTTAGATGAATTCCTAGGAAGGATGCAGGCTCCTTTGAGCTATAGACTTCTAGTTATTGTTTTGAATTTTTTGATATGTCATATTTGTTTGGAACATTTGATGTCATGGATTTCATATTCCATGAGTTTTGTATACATTTGAGTCTTTGACTATATATCTAAGTGTGCTATTTCCTTTAGCAGCTCAGCTACAATTTGTGTTTTGTAATGACCCCCTTATATTTTTTTTCAATTTTCACACATCGATCTTCACCCATTAGAGTTAACATAATCAAATCAACTGATGAAAGCAACCCTACGCGAAGCATGTTCACTCAAGACCCAAGATGGGTGAGGTGATATCATATGGCGACGGGGATCATTAGTAACAAACTGAATGAAAGTACAATGCTGCAAATGTAAATTATGCAACTCGACCACCTATTCCACAGGAATGGATTGACGGCTCAGCCAATCAACAAATGAGATATGCAATACAAAAAGTAAAGACAGTGAGGCCTGTCTCTTCCACCAAACAGTGGGAATGGAAAATGCTTATGCAAGAAATGTAAATAGAGCGACGAGGCCTGCTCTTCTCCACTAAAAGTGGGAATACAATAGAGATTTTGCAAAAGTATTAAAGAGTTGATAAGTACTACTGAATCAACATTACAATGTGAAATAGAATCCTACAAGAGCCAAATAATATAGATGTCCAGAGTGCAGCAAATGATATAGAATGTTCCTCCAACTCCAAAAGACTCCCAAACATGAAAAACAAGCCCAAAAACTCCAACTACTACAATCTGATATACTAAACTAGCAAACTGAAAATGCAAACCAGTAAGCCTAGAACACACCGAAATGCTCATAATTCCATCAATACACCTCCGAATGACATGAAACTAAATGCAAAGGAAGCCTAGGGGTTAAGCACCCAAGTCTAGACAATGAAACAGTATTAAACAACCACCATTATTTTATGCACGCATTCCATGGTATTGGCAAGCAAGATTCAGCCATCAAGAAGGGGCGACCTCTCTAGAAAATTAAATACTCCAAAATAAAATCTGAAAATCTGCAATAAGGGATGCCTTGGGTATAGAAAAGGAATGAGCAATTACCCAAAAGCTAATTAAAATTGTATAATGACTTGTGAGCAAAAAATCTCTTTCAACACTACTAAACCAACAACCTGCAAAATTGAGAAATAAACATCTAAACTCTATCTGCGATGCCATATCTACACTTCCTAGATGAGAAGCAATCTCTGAAACTCAGCTAGGTGTTATCTTTCAAGCACGAAACCAAGAGAAAACAAGGAACTAAAATGTATGCATTCCTCGAAGCAAGCTCTGAAAATATTTCAGTAGCATAACACTACAATAAGCAACAATGGATAACTGCAAATAAAGGCCAAGTCTTATTTATAACCTTTTCTCCTCAAATTCAATTTCATTTCCCTCTCATTTGGGCGCCCAACATGAAACTCAAATTCACCTTCAAATTCACTTTTTTTTCATATTATGCATTTCATTTAGCCATCTCTCAAGTCATCCCCTTTCATGAAGGTAATAAACTTTATCAAAATGCAATCAATCACTTAAGTTAGGCGTCCCAAAATATAAGTGAAATATTTTGATAAAAAACACTTATCTCTTCTTCTAGGCGTCCACCAAGATATAAGTGAAAATAAGCATTATAATTACTTAAATATTTTCCCCTTATGAAGTCGTCCACTTTGCCTAGATAATTTCACTTAAAATATTATTTTCATCAAATATCAAACTTGCTAAAATAATCACCTCAAATGCTAGAGACCAAACTAAATAAATTGACCTCCCAGAAATAGCCACTACATTGAACTGTTGAACTACTGCCAAAAATAGCACTTACTAAAAATAGCATACTGCTAGAAATAGTAAGTTGTTCCAAACTCATTTTGAGCACAAATCGAGCAACTGTCGTGACTTACTAAAAATAGTAAGTCCGGAAAAGTTACTTGCTCTAGTTGCATGTCACACCACTACGAAACTCTTTGAAAACCCAGAAGGAATCCAAAATCCAAACTACAAAACACCAACATGCAAGCCTCCAAACTGCCAAAGAATCCGCTAAAAATGCATGTCATTATCCTGTCATGCATGTTACCTCATCCTGAAGCTCTCCAAAAACCCAGAAAGCTCAACCAGACATGCATCAAAAACTCTCGCATGCAAGCCTTCAAAACCTCCTATAAAAGTGGAAACCTTAATTTCCATTTCTGCTTAGCCTACGAGTTTCTGGAAATAGGCTAAATCCAAATGAAGAGCGTATGACTAAAATGGGGACATTACAATCCACCTTTCCCAAAATTGTTTGTCCTCAAGCAATTGCAACAACACTCCAACCTGACCCCACCAAACATTTAGGATCCCAAGGTCCCATGTCCATCTCTAAAAAGATCCACCTTGCTGATGCTGCTCCACTCTGATCATACAAATGAAGTCGTACTAGAACTACGCTAACCTTCCTTGCAACCTCAAAGAGTTAACATGCCTAAAATTCAAATTGAGAAACATGGAAGGATTGGAATCAAAATCAAGCATCTCACGCTCAATAAACTCTGAGGAATTAACATCTGCAATGTCAATGACTATCACCCTTCTGAGAACCAAGAAGAATAATCTAATCAACTCAAAAATATTCCCATCAGTATAACTCCTCAAAGCATCAAACAGAGTCACAACAACAAGAGTGTCTCCATCACCATTAAAGGAAAAAGTAGCTCTTTGCAGAGTCATGGTAGCCGCATCCTCAAAAACTCCTCAAGGATGTACAATGCCTCCTCCAAGCAATACTGATATATCCAAGAAGACTTCTAAAATCTTTCACCAATCTCTCTTGAAGAGTCTCAAAAAGTCTAACCGAATCAAGCATTGGTTTGCTGCCCCAAGCATATGTACAAGAAGAAGTACAAAGATAGCCACTGAGACGAACTTGAACACTACCTAAATGCAGATTCAAATCACTCTAAATCCTCATCTCTTCCACTTGAGGCCAAAAATCAATGCTAACAAGAGATTCGAAAGTCTGAAAATAAATGCACCAACTGCCAAACAAGACTGAAGTGGTCAACTTGAGATCTGATTTAAGGAAAATCAGCATCCAAGGAGATAAATAGCTGTTACAAAACTAAAAACCTAAGTTGCCGGTTCGGGTACAGGTTCAGATACGGGTTCGGGTTCGGGTTCGCCGGTTCGGCAAAAAAAAAATTTCCTAGGGTTCGGGTTCAAGTACGGCTGTACTATATATATATATATATATATAACATAAATTTTAAAATTTATAAACATAATGATAATGCCATAGACTCATAAGCATGCTCAAAATTATAATCATATGATCATAATGCCATAATGCCATAAAATATTGAAACAATGAAATACGCCATACGGTAATACCTCATATAATCTGTTGTAATCATATTCATAATTTGCAAAAAAGTAAATAGTAAATACTCAAGTCTTAAAATGTCATTACACATTGAAAATTCAAATTACAATCATTCTTCAAATTCATCATCCTCATCATCCTCAATTGGTTCAATAACTTCAATTTCATTTGAAGCACATTCAATTGGATTGCCACTCCCACCAGGTGCATTAGTTGCCTCATTGTCATCCATAGAAGCCAAGGTAAGTTGTGCAATTGTAGCATCTAAATCAGCACACTCAGGGGTGAGATCCCAATTCTTTGACACACCCTCATTGTATTCAGGTTTCTTATGTGATAAGAGACGAAGGTTGGAGTGTACATAGACCAAATCCTCTGCTTTTTTTGCACCCAAACGATTGCGCTTGACCGAGTGGATGAAGGAGTATGTACTCCAATTCCGCTCAGCTGAAGAGGAACTTGCAACCTGTTGATTATGCACACAACATTTAGTAATTACTATTAGTATTTAATTTTACTTGCCGATAATAATCATAATATATAGCATAATAGCATCGAATGAAAAACGAAAAAATAAATAAATAAAAAGATTCATACTTGGGAGAGTATTTTAATTGCAAGAGGTTGCAAGTAAATGGAGCCTTGACCATGTAGATACCACCAATCATCAGCATCTTTCCTATATCTGTCTAGATGAGCAGAAACATCATGATTTTTTGCAGCTATGAATTGGCTAAACTCGCCCATGACAATGCTTTGGATTTCTTCATCTACAAATATCTTTCTAAATGCAGCCTTATAGCCAGCAGCAACCTCTAAATCCCTATATGGTGCCATCCTCCTCGGCAATGAAAGTATCTCTTTGCTATAATACTTTGGTGACAAAGCAAATGCTAAGAGATGTAAAGGGGTGATCTTGTTCCAACGGTCAACAATAATAGTTTGCACAGTTTTGAAAAATGATTCCGTTGGGTCATGTTCCTTGGCATCTATTATTGCTCTTATTTTCTCCACCATAGAATCCATGCCATCATAAATTTCACCCAAACATGGGCGATCAGTATCAGTATACCTAATCATGCTCATAATAGGCTCGGTGAAATTTAAAACATATTCCACACGAGCCCACCACTCATCATCTAAGATCATTGCTTTCACTTTTTGGGCTCTTTCTGTGCTTGATTGCCTCCATACACTCCACAAACTGTTGATGACCATAGAACCCAAGGCTTGTCGCACCTTCACAAGTCGTCTTAAGACAATTGTGTGAGATGCAAATCGAGTTTCAGCAACCTAACATTGTAAGAAAATGCATGTCACAAATCAGCAATGAAAAATTAAAATAAAAAAATAAAAAATTATATTAAAAAATCAGATTTAAATTACCTTAAGCAACTCCAACTTGGAGAAGGTCCTGAAGATGGCTTGTGACATATGATGATTAGTCACAAACATTTGGATCTCCTCACCCTCTGCGTAGATTTGCTTGACCCACTCAATTTGTGTACCAATCTTTTGCATTATCAAATTGAGTGAGTGGACTGCACATGGTGTCCAAAAAATGTGACCATATCTAGCCTCCACTATAGCCCCAGCTGCCCTACAGTTTTTAGCATTATCTGTTATGACTTGGACAACGTTTTCAGGCCCCACCATTTCAATGGATTCTATGAGGATATTGGCAATAAAACTTGCATCTTTTATTTTCCCTTCACAATCAACTGCCTTCAAAAACATCGCCCCTTTAGGGGATACTGCTATAACATTGATCAATGGTCTATTTTTGCAATCCTTCCATCCATCAGAAATGATGGACACACCTGTTTTGACCCATGTATCCTTGATTCCTCTCAATGCTACCTCTACTGAAGATTTCTCCTTTGCCAATAAGGTGGTCCGCACCTTTTCATACCCAGGACTAACATAATCAGGAGTTGTCTTAGAAATGGCTTTCACCATTTCCTGCCAATAAGGTGATCTAACAAGGTTGAAAGGAAGCCCATTGCCATAAATGCAACGTGCAATGCTCTCATCTGCCAACTCCCTTGCTTCATTTTTGAAGGCTCTATCCAATGGGCCTCTTTTTCGTGTCACCGAAATATTTTCTCCTTCAGAAGATTGTGCCATTTCCATGAAAGGATGTGGGCCAGCCGGTTCTGATAAGCCACTAAGTCTTTGCGAGCTTTTGCTTTTATTTTTACCTTTCTTCATAAGAGGATGGTCTGTAGCCTTTGGTGTTTTGAATGCATTGTCAGCATCCTCTTGTTCTTTAATATAACCCATTATTTGATCCTTTGTCAACCCTTTTTTATTTGGCCCAAGGCAAGGTTTTATTCCTTGATTACCAATAGCACATAAATGGGCTTTCACTCGAAAGTACGAGCTCCTATATGTAGTTCCACATTGGCTGCAACGCCAAACATAACCCCCACCACCGGGAAGTTGTTGAATCATTGTCGTATGTCGCCAAAGAGGTGAGCCTGGATCATATTTAAATTGACTCTCTGCACCCATTCCAACTGAAGTAGAACTATCGGCCATTTTGTATGAAGATATGAACCTAAAATAAATAAAAAACAAGTAATTTTTTTTAGAAAAAATGGGCATTATAACCCCTTATTTTGCATAAAATGTTCTTAAAAAATTTCAAACCTTACTAGAAAAAGAAAAAAAAACTTGAAAAATCTTCAAAAAAATTATTGAAAACTAAAAAAAAGAGATAGATTCACTCACCTTTGATTGCTTGATCTTCTTAGTGCACCTATTCCTCTCTTGTTTCTATCAGTTGAACTCCTTCGTAGCTCTTACAATCTCACCTTCGAAAAAAAAGAGAAAACCTGCAAAAATCAACTATTTTAGCTTGGAGGCAAAAAAATGGTGTTTTTGCTCTTTTGAGTTTGCAAAATGAGCCTCATTTGGTCGGCCAAGTCAATATAAGGCAATCTGGGCACTTTTTAGGGTTAGGTTTTTTGTTTTTAAGTTGAGATTTTGCCTTTTTTAAGGTTGTATGGCGTGGGTCCTCCCGGGTCCTCCTGGGTTCTCCCCGGGTTCTGCCAGGGTCCTTCATTTTGAACCTGGGTTCTCTGTGGGTCCTTCACAGAAGGACCCACAGAGAACCCGGGTTCAAAATGAAGGACCCAAAAGGACCCAGGGGAGAACCGATCCCGAACCCGAACCCACACGTATTTTGGCGGGTTCGGGGGGCTAAACCAAGGGACCCGGTAACAGAGCTAAAAACCAACATCAAATATATCGCATTTGCGCATATCCAAGGCTGGAAACATCCTCCCAAGAGACTCCAACCCCACACAAAACCACCCTTTGCTCGAAATATCTCTCCAATCCACCAGTTGATGAGCGAAAGGAACCAACAAATGGTTGATAAGGTCAATGACAGCATCAAAGAATCTGAAAATTGAATCTGTATCCCTCCAAGAATTCATCCTTCCACAAGTACTTAGCTCCATCAACCCAAGTTGAGGATCCCAAGCATGGATGCCCAACTAAAAATAATCTCCAACACATCGGGAGGACAACTTTAACACATTTTCGAGTGCTAGTCAAAACCAAGTGCATACTTGTGAAATTGGCATCCCCTCTAGTGAACCTCTGAAACCAATCCATGAAAGTCTCAGCAACACTAGAGCATGAAACATAAGATGACTTCAAATACCACTCCCAAAATTGACTCGCATCACTCAACCCAAGGAATGAATTGACAAGAGTGCAAACACCATGTTCTAGTCCATCTTCCCAAGTGGAATCTTCATCCTCTCCCCCATCTATGCATTCATTATCAAGCATCCTCGGAAGATTTCTAATCACAGAATGTGGCACATTCTCATAGAGTGATATCAAAGCATCCATAGACTGGAGTTCATACTCGACCTCATGCTTGGTCACTTCACTACATGTCTCATCTTTCAAAACAAAGAGAGGATTGTCATAAGTCACTTCTACACCCACTTCAAAGAGAGGATCGTCAAAAATTTGAAAGTCATTCCTTTCATTTCGTTGATCCAAATCTGCACATGCAACTTCCGATTTTCTTGTGATGCTTTCTAGATCAAACTCCACTTGAAGACTATCAAGCTCACCAATCACTTGCTTGATTTTTTCAACTCTTTGAGCACTCTCTTGCTCCTTGAAAAGTTTGAAGTCAGCAAACTGATCTTCTACCTCCGTTAGAGCCATGAGTATCTTCTAGCATGCCCTTTGTTGATTCGAGCTCCAGAGTGAGCTCATCAAACTTTCTCTCACTTCCCTAGAAAGCACTAAAGGTCTTTTTTGCAAGTTCAATGGCATGATCTCGATCTTCCATCAAGTGCATGTACTCTGACTTCAATGTCTCCAAGGAATCTTTGATAAGTTGCAAATTGGGAAGAGCAACTTCATCCTTAACTCCTTTTCTCCTCTCTTCAAACTGAGCCATCTAGTAAAGCTCTTCAACCAAGCTATGTGTGTGAGCAAATCTAGGTAGAGCTAGCACTTCATCTTCAACGGAAACCTTGAACTGGCCTTCCCACTCATAAGAATGCGAAGATGGTGGACTGCTGATAGGCTGCAAGAAAAAATCAGAACCTTGTTTCTTGTTTTTGCTGCCCTCATAGCTGCTCCAACATTCTTGTCTTTCACCACCAACTAACTACGAATGCTCAATATTATGAAGAGAATCATGCTCTCCAATTTCTTCGACCCTTTGCTTGCAATCAACTTCTTGAATGGGTAAATCAGATTTGAGTTTGAGAACCTCTGCAAATCTTTCATTCTCAAGAGCCATAAGGTCTTCTAGCTCTTCTTCCCCCTCACTGTCTCCTTGATCAAAAGTTATGGCAGCTCCCAACTCGTACGAAGAATCATTGAACGTTGTTTTGAAAGTTTCGGTAGCAACGAACTTTTCCTTAGTGTGCAACCAACTTAAAGGGATCATCATGGAGCTTAACCAAGCCATCTCCTTCATCGATGACACCTTCACCTCCAAAGGCCACCTCAAAACTTGCAATGCAATCTGATTTTTTATCTTCATCAGGATCAAAGGGAAATTCATCCCACACAAGTTCTTTATCATACCTTTGTGCCATCACACCTAGATCCCAAATGCTAATGGGTTGATTGAGATGGTCAACAGGAAAATGCTTATCGTGCTCCTCTTGAAGTGTTGGCTCTATGAATAAGTCAACTCCCAAATCACTTAAGCTGATATCTTCAAAAACAATTCTTTCCAATGATTCAGTTTGCTGATCAAACTTAAGACCACCTGTGTCACCACCGTGATCAAGTGAAGAATCTTCAATGCTAGTTGTTTTGAAAACTTCATCATCATTATCTTCTATGGAACTATCTTGAGTAAGTATGGTACTGATTTTTTCATCTGGAACTTCTTGGGAAGTTGGGACAACAACAAGAGGCAAACCCTTCATCACCAAATCTTCAACATGATCTTGCATGAGCTCATTGGAATCATCACCAACATCATGACCACTAATATTTCCTTCATCTTGCTCAATTTTCTTCAAAAGCGGCTTCAATTTCTCCTCACATTGATTAAACAATTCCTTGATCAGCATAGCAGCAATAGGGGAATCATTTTCTTTACATTCATATGCATCCAAGAGGAGAGATTGGACATTTGGCGGAGCTTCATCAACCTCTTTAATACTGAGAACAAGAATTTTCTTCACAGCTGCAACAACATTCTCTTCTTGTGATTCTGCCAATACCAGTCAAGGTGGAAAATCTCACCACTGAAACTGATCTTCCTTTAGAGGGTTTTTGTCGTCCAAAAGGCTGTGGTGAACTCTATTCAACCAGCAATTTCTTATTCTGAAAATCACAAACTAGCATGCCTGCAAGACTCCTAAAAACTTTTATTCTTTTCCTCTTCGTCACTCCTCACCACCTTCTTGAATTCTCCCTTTTCCTTTTCTTAAAATTTAATTCTTTTTAAGAATTTACCCAAAAGTGAATTAATGTAATTTAACTTTTCCAAAACTTAAAGTCACTTTTGCACACCATTAAAAATAATTAATTTAAGTTGAGATTTGGGTGATCAAAAAGTGTTGAAGACATTGCATTGCATCTTCTACATTTCAAAAATCAGAAAAAAAAAAGTAGGGTGGTTTGCTACATCCACAAATTCCCAAAGTTGGTCAGTGTACTTGCACAGTACAACTTGAAAGAAATATTAGTAGACCAATGCAAAGAGATTTGTAAAGGATTAAACATGTGCTTCTAAATTTGGAATAGTCGGATGCTATTGAAGCACTAAGTAGTAGAAATTACAAGAACAGTATTGTATTCGAGAAATATATATATCTTGTTATAAATTACAACAAAATACAACAAATTGAAAATAGTTAATAAAACAAAAGTTACTCCAATCTTGTATCTTTACTATTTCTAAAGAAATATCCCACAAGCCTAAACGAAAGGAGATACACGTTTTAGAAGCTCCAATGGAGTAATTTCAACTAGGTATACATGAGAAAGAAGAATTACAAATGTGAATTAAATATTAAAATATGTTATCAAAATTTGAGATTGTCTTGCACATGTGATAAAGTTTTAGTTTTGCTGCAAAGGATAAAATATCAAACAGGTCCCTCACATTCAGGAACAATGATGATACATCTATACCACAATAGTTCTACAAAATAAGGAAAACTTTACTTGGAAAGAAAAAAATCACGATGTTGACAATATAAGGAGCCAAGAAATAACCAATACTAGTAGCAAGAATATGGTCCTTCCATAACAAGGAAGTAGGATAGACAAGAAAATAATGAAAACCAAATTTAAAACAATGATCACCGAGTAGCTTGGCTAGGAAAAATGTACAAACATGAATGAAAAATGACAAAACAACAAACTTCATGAAATCTGTCAATGAAACCTTCAAGTCACGTAAGAACAAAGAAAATTGTTTCAAAATACTTAGCAAGATGCCACAAAGTTTTAAAAAGTAGATTATACCATAGATTGAAGGTTTTTAATGGAATCATGGAGATTCATATTTGTGACCAACTTTAGTGCAATTACAATATAAAGAAACATCAAAAATCATTGTTGATTTCTTATGAAAGCCTTATTATTAGGAGAGAAGAAAAGCATTAAATTGATCCCATTTCCATACAACCAAAACTATATTTTCACTTCAAGACTATAATAGAATTAGGCTATTTGAAAGCCCAAATTTTTAACATTCAATTAAGAGAAAAAAATTTAACCAACAGATTAAGATTTGTTCCCATCACAATTGAAGTGAAATATTGAATGTTAACAAGAAGTATAATCGTTTCTTCTAATATGTGTGGGAGAAAGTCCAACTTCAGATTTAATAGGTATAGCAGTGGCATCACCCACCTCTCCAGAATAGCAATCAAAGAACAAAAACTACAAAATACCTGCTTTGCTGCTAGCAGTTTCTCACATTGCTCTTTCAACAATGGGAGTTCCTCCTGGATCTTCTTAATACGGTACATTAATTTTAAGGGATTATTCTGCATTGTAAAAGATTCAAGTCATAACAACACTAAAATATTTTCCATATTGAATCCAATATGATACAATCTATGAGGTCGTAATAATAAAAAGAATGAAACAGCTTTAAGGAAAATAACAGAATCATGCACCTTTTTATTACTTTTTAAATCAGATTAAGAATTTTTTCATAGAAATATGCTGAAAAGATGGAAAGCAGAAATGATTTTAATGGGTACCATCATGTAAAAGGTGCTGCTGGAATAGAGAAACAGAAGTATTCAAAGATAATATGAATCCATGTATAAGAAATGTAGAAAAGCCTCATACACAAAACAGGGATTGAAGAGAGAAATTTATTGCTACACTTTTTCATTTTAATGTCATTTTCAGATCAGCAAATGCTGAACACATCAAGGAGAGCAGAGAAACTCCTCAAACTACTTTTCATAACCATAAAGTATTATTGGCTTTATTAGTGACATCTAGAGGAGATGTCTTTTATTTTCTAATTGGCGTCTCTAGTGGGTTGGTGCCTACAAATCATATAAGAGGGGATTGGTATCTCATGTAGGTTGGTGCCTATAAAGATTGTAAAAGAGATTTTTATGTAAGCAAATATTTTGCCATGGTTTTCTCTCATAAGAATTTTCACGTAAATCGTGTGTTCTTCTTGTGTTGCATAATTATTAGATCTTATGTGAATGATAGTGCAATTGATATTAGAAGTGTGTGCTCATCACCCTTCAACATAGAGAACTTATGAGAAGCTCAAGGAGGTAATGAGTTAATATCTTGTTTTGGCTATTCCAAATTTCTCACTTCCTTTTGTTTTAGAATGTGCTGCTTCAGAGGAGGGGATTGGAGCAATCTTGATGCAGAATAAACAACCAATAGCATTTGAGAGTAGGAAGTTCAAGGAGACAAAAAGGAGCTTCTTTATTTATTACAATGAGATGTTGGCTATCAAACATGCATTAGCCAAATTCAAGCAATTCTTGGGTTATGGAAAGTTTGTGATAAAAACAGACCAAAACAGCCTAAAATTCTTCCTCAATCAAAAGGACTTGAATGATAGATGACGAAAATGGGTGAGTAATGATTTTAACATTATGTTAAAGGAAAGAATAATGTGGCGGCTGATGCACTCTCTAGGAAACCTTATTTATTCTCTATGGCTGATATATCTGCTGATTGGAAGGATTCTATAATAGTTGAATATGCCAAGAACACATTTGCTATTGACATTTTGGAGGGAAGTTACAAGATGACAAGTACAAAGTGATTGATGAGCTCATCCTTTACAAGAATCATGTGTATCTTGTGTTGGAATCGAAGGTGAAGGAGAGAATTTTGAGGGCATGTCATGACACACCATTTGTTGGTCATCCATGGTACTACAAAACATATAAGAATAAGAGAGTGTTTTTTATGGAAAGGGCTCAAAGGTGATGTGTTGAGGCATGTTAGGGAATGTTTGGCTTGTCAACAAAACGAAACAAAGCATGCATTACCAACTGGTTTGTTGCAGCCCCTACCCATTCCAAATCAGAAATGTGAATGTATCTCCATGGATTTCATCACATGACTACCAAAGGTGCAAGCCCCTACCCATTCCAAATCAGAAATGTGAGAGTATCTCCATGGATTTCATCACATAACTACCAAAGGTGCAAGGTAAACATTGCATTTATGTCATTGTTGATAGATTCACTAAATATGCTCATTTTCATGATATACCTTCAGAGTATGAGGCTCCACAAGTGGCTGATCTATTCTTTAAAGAGATTTTTAGACTTCATGGGCTGCCAAGGAATATTGTAAGTGACAAGGATAGCAGATTTATTAGCTTGTTTTGGCAAGAGCTCTTTCAGTTAACAATCACAGAATTGACGCCAAGCACTAGCTATCATCCTCCTGATGGGCAAACAGAAATTGTGAACAAAAAGATAGAAGGTTATTTGAAGAACTATGTTACAGGACAGCAAACAGCATGGGTCAAGTGGTTGCATCTTGGGGAATATTGCTACAATTCTACTCACCCCATGTCCATAGGTATGACTCCTTTCAAAGCACTCTATGGTTATGAAACATCCCCTATGGATATTTGCCCCAATTTTTCCAAATTTTCCACTTAAAATTTAAATAAACAATTTGCATGCAGAAAGGTTTCTATTCATCCAATAACTTGCAAACAGATTTCAATGTAAATCATATAATATCAGTTTTAGAAATAAGGTCTAAAATTACATATGATTATTGCCTTCAAATCTTTAGTAGATTAACAACATAAATATCCAATCGTAGCCACAGAACTTATAGTCGGATTGGATAACTAGAAATATGAATCTGAAGCACAAAGTGAGACATCTGAATAATATCTCCAACGGACAATGAGTTTCTGTCCACTGCCTCCAAGCTCAAGGGTTTCCGTCCTCAAACCTGCTGAAAGCCAAAGCTTTCCTAAATTCTCCAAGAGAAAATAATAACCAAGCATGTCCACAAATGAGCCCTAAAGATCCTTTTATAACTTTCTTGGGAGAGCTCACACACTTTTCTAGCCAATGTGCGATAAAAGATATATGTCTCCACATACTTTAATAAAGGGAACATTTAATATTTAAATTACTTTCCCTTTTAACTTAAGTTCCCACATCAATAAAGTTAAATATTTTAATTTAACTTTATAACTTAACTTTATTGATAAACTAATTAATAATCACAATTGATTATTAAAATCTCAACTCACTATCATCAATAGCCATTGACAGGATATTATTTACGAACCACCAATGATCTTGACCTGGTCCAGCTGACTTACTATAACTAGTAAGTATCCCAAAAAACACATCAAAACTCCTCATAATCACCTATAACTGAAACTTCCTAGGCCAAATATCCTCAAGATCCCTTAAATGTCCTGGTTAGCCTATGGAACCATGGAGAGATTAGGCTAATGACAACATAAAACAACGTGTGCTAGAAAGGGGACATTATAGGTTATGATGCTACTTCATTCATGGATTTATTCTTTCAAATAGTAGAGTTCCAAGGGCTGAAAATTTGATTCAACAAAGCTTAGATATTGTGAAAGCACTCAAGGAAAACTTACAGCAAACCCAAAACCAGCAAAAGTTGTATGCTGATTGCCACCAAATTGAAAAGTTTTTGAGGTGGGAAACATGGTATTCTTGAGGTCACGGCCCTGTAGACAATCTTCCCTAAAGGGAAGTGGAGTTGAGAAGTTGAAGCCCAGATTTTTTTGACATTATAAGATCATAAGCAGGATTGGTGAGGTTGCTTATGAGCTGGAACTTCCAAAGAACAGCACAATTCATAACATTTTTATGCGTCTTGCCTTAAGAAGGCCCTTGGACAACAAGTCATTCCTTTACTAAAGCTACCCCCACTTATTGGTTTTGGAGCCCTAATTTTTTAACATTATAAAATCATAAGGAGGATTGGTGAGGTTGCTAATGAGCTGGAACTTCTAGAGAACAGCACAATTCATAACATTTTTCATGTGTCTTGCCTTAAGAAATCCTTGGACATCAAGTCATTCCTTCACTAAAGCTACCCCACTTGATGATGAAGGGAAATTGGTTTTGGGGGCAAGCAATTTGGGGAAGGGAGGATTGTATGTCCCTCCCTTAGGCGGGGTTGGCCAACATACTTTTTAGAAGGTGTTTTTTAACACCAAATATTTAATACATATTTAAATATTAAAAAAAATTAGAAAATAAATAAATATACAATAATAATAATAAGTATTTAAATAAAGTGATTTAAATTTTACTACTTAGGCGCCACTTTTTGGGCCCAAGCATCCAACTATCAACAAGCATAAATTCATATTTTTGGAATTGGGCATTGGAAGAAGAGGAATTGGCATGATTTTTGAGATTTATCTCAAGCTGATCAGTTGGGACGAAAACCCTGCCGTTGAATTTTGCTTGTCTTCTCATTCCTTGTTGTCTTATGATCAAAAAATTGTAATTTTAATCTAGCTCAATGCTACTAGGTTGATCACCCTTGTGGGAGTAGAGAAATTTTGTAGCTTGCCTGGGCAACTAGCCACTAGGGCACTTGCTAGACATCCAAATCAATAGATTAAGGTTCTTTTGTGAGCAAACCTAGAGTTGCAGCATTGAACCCTAACCAAAAACCAAGGGAATTATGAATTGCGGGGCAATCGAGTTTGATTTGATAGTCTGGAAGTCAAGCAATCAAGGATAATATCATTGTTGGGAGCACCTGGCCTATGTATTTGCCACTTTAGGATTGTTGCTAGCACTCCCACCATATTGAACACTTATTTGTAGGGCAACATCATCAAGCAATAGCTATTTTCTAAGCACTCCAACTAGTACAAGCGTTCTGATTTGAGGGGTAACCCAACTTAAACCCTAACTTGTGGTCTATTATTATTCTTCAAAGGAAGTTAAACCACCTTCAGCTAGAAGGGGCCACTGTGATCTGCAAAGATTCCATTCTTATATGTTGTTTAAACAAGGAAAAATGTATAGGCAACAGAGTTGGGCACTATTATTTCACCTTCAAGTTTTGTGACTGCTATAGGAGGGCTACACAGCAACAAATAATTGAACTGTAAGAGGGCCAAGGCCTAGTTTGCCTTTCCTAATATTTGTTGATGTAATACAAAAACCATTTGGGGGCTATGTTGAATTCTATTGCTTTGAATGACTAATTTCCTAAGTTTTGTAGTTTCTACTTCATCATAGCCTAGGAATCTTAACCATAAAATTAACAACTATAATTGAATTGAAGCATAAGCAAAACCCTAGGATTATTATAGTAGTATCAAAGCCTTTGTTTTTGCCAACCTATGCGTGTGATGCAGTTTTATGCAGAAAAGTGATCATGAAATCAAGTACCTATGAAAGGAAAAGTGGAAAGAACCTATGAGCGAAAGAAATGAGGAGATCAACATTCAAGAGGTCATTATGACTGAAAACAAAGAGCTGGTGTAATATCCCCAAATCAAACCATGAGGATTAACAGCATATTGGTTGTCCTCTCCTTGGATTACCCAAAAGGAAGAGGACTTAGAGCATCATTGGGTAAGTATTGGAATCTTTGGCTTGTTCTCAATTCTATTCTTAAATTGTGTGCACGTCTTTTTATGCAACTTAAGTGAACTTGAGTTATTTTAAGTGAACTTAAGTTATTTTAAGTTGAGGGCACGTCCTTTTAAGCAACTCAAGTGACTCCTAGCCAAGAGGCTTAATTTGTCCCCTTTTAAAAAGCATGTGGCAAAAGGCAAAAGGGGGGCATAAGGATTCAAGGAGCTTATTGGATCAGTTTTTAGGTTTTTAATGTGGAGATTTGGATTAACAAGTGGTGATTCAAGGGCTGAGATTAATTCATCTCTGTGGGAGTCATTATATAACTCTCTAGGGTTCTTTTAGAGATGATTATGTTGTGAGTTTTTTCTTATTGTTGCTGCAACTTGGGTTAAGGTCTGAAACCCTTGAGTATCCCTAGTTTCAGAGAAAAATACAAGCTCCCCCTAGTCAAAAGGGTGTGTTTCGATGGAAGAGCTTTGGTTTGTGAAAACCTAGAACATCATCTTTTCTGAGCTGCAATTGTTTATCAAGTTTGAAGGCCAATTTAGAGGTGAAATTCAAAGTTGACGGTTCAGATTTGGTTCAACTATGGCATACTATATTCACATTTTTGAGCATTCTTGAGGACGGCAACAAAAGTGCAAGTAAATCAGACCTAGCGCTACTTTGTTTAGGGGGTTTGATGCCATATTTGAGGGGGGCTAGGGTTTGAACAAAGACTGGGGTATTTTCTATTTAAAATCTACATACTTTATTCTTCTTTATCTCAGAAAAATTAAAGAAAAACCATTGTATTTCATTTCTAGAATTTCTAGGCAAAAATAAGAGAATTATTTGTACCTTTCCTAAGTTCAATAATACTCAGTAATTCATTTCTTTTAGTAGAAAAAAAAAACAAATCATTAATTTGACTGTAAATCTGAGCTTGTTGTTGAAATTCTTATATGCAAATTAAGTTTCAGATTTATCTATGCCCTAGTTTTGGAAATATTGTTATTTTTCTATTATCCCTATTTGGGGATATTACAATGGTATCAAAGCTACAAGACTTGGCAACCTGTTTGGGTTGGTTGCATGCATGGAAAAGATGGTCATAACCTGGAAAAACAGAAGGAAATAATGGCAAGCAGCAATCAACCACCATCATCTAGTAAAGAGGCAAAAACAATGTTCACAAAAATGCTAAGACAGCTATAAAATACCAATCTTTATTTGAGTCAGATGGCTCATAACACAGCAAATGGAAAAAATTTGGTGCATACGGAGAGAGAGGATAGTAACAAATCTGCAAGAACAATGAACATTCTACCAGCAAATCTATGGGTTCATCACAATCCAGATCTTTCATGCCTACATTTATACAAGAGGAACCTATGGATGACAATGAGGATGCTGAAATTTTTGCTAAGTATCAAACTTTGGGGCCATTTTTCAATCAACCATCTCATTTAAAAATTACTAGGAGGTTGCAGAGGAGAGTACGGGCATTGAGTTGTGTATGGATACGAATTTGAGAAGTTTTGATTCTATTATTGAGTATTAGCAAGTCATGAAGATAGTTAAAAATGGAGAAAGCATTGAGGTGCTATTGCAAATGAAGTTAAGTTCATGAACAAAAAGATTTCAAAATTAGAACAGTGATTCTATATGCAGGCATGAGCCTCTCAATTGATGTGCAGAATGTATATTGGAATCAAGGTGTTCCTATGATGTGAAAATACACAATGAGTTGGTGCTTCAGCTATTCGAAGTCGGTGCTTCCAGTGAGTTGGTGCTCACTTTTGTAATCTGGAGATTGTAGTCTCTTGGGTTGGTGCCCTTTTGAAGTTAATGAAAGCAATAGTTTTGTTGTGGTTTTTTACCCGAAAGAGTTTTCCACATGATATTGGTGTTCTTGTTGATTTTTGTTCTTTCTATTTTGATTACTAGTTTCTAAAGTTTCTAATTTTAAAATTCTAAAATACTGATTCAACCTCCCCCCCCCTTCAATATTTTGTGTGCTCTTCAATTTTATGAATCCAATAAGATTTATTTTAATATGTTTCACTTTAGTAAAAAATATAATTTTAATTTTTGTAAATTTTAAGTTTTTAATTTTGATTTTCAAATAGATTGTTGAGACCATAGTTGCAAGACTCGCACAAAACCCGGCGAGTAGTGAAAAACTCGCGAGTTTTTCCAGGGGGCGAGTTTTTCAGGCACTTGTACGCCAGAAAACTCGCCCGTACTTTCTGGAAAAACTCGCCGTACTTTTGGCGAGTTTTTCCAGAAAGTACGGCGAGTTTTCTAGAAAAACCCGCGCGACAGTTAGAACGCCCAAGCAGCCGCTAAAAAGCAATTTTAAGTTGTCTTTTTTCATTCACTCTCTTCTCACACTCAGCAAAAAACCTCTCCAAGGCATTGTGCACTCATTTGCAGTGATTTTGCATCCAAAAGACAAGATTTGAAGGGCATTTACATCGAATTTAGAAGGCAAATTGGATTTCCAGGTAGGGTTTCTCATTTTTCTTGTTCTTTCTTCTTTTTTAAAAAATTCTTCATTCTTGTTGGTTCTATGTTTAAAAATCATTTGATTGTAGTGTGAAAATGATTTAAATGCATTTAGATTCATCAAAACAAGATTTAGATTCATCAAAACAAGATTTTTTAATGATTTTTTCTGATTTTTTAACATATTTTGCTGATTTTTTCATTTTTTTTAAATTTTCTTTAAACCCTAGTTATTTTTTTTTTGTTTTGAATGATTGAATCCTCTTTTTTGTTGAATAACATGCTTACAATCTTAGATTAGCTTAATTTTTTACTAGTTTGAAGTCATTTTCATATTTTTTACATTTTTTCACATTTTTTTGAAACCCTAGTTTTTATTTTTTATTTTTAAATCCAATTTTTTTGTTATGAAAATGTTTAGATTTAGAATCTAGTGATAGATTTTTAGTAATTTAAACTTAAAGTAATCTCTCTTGATTTAATCTAATTTAGTTTGTTTTTAAATTTTCTATCAAAAACTAACAAGTTGTGCTATGACTTTCACTTTGTGTAGGTTAATAATTAATTGATAATGGCTTCTGAACCCACTTCTGCCTCAGGCTCTGCCCCATCCGTGCCTGCGGACTTTGTAGGTAAACGTCCTCCAGGAGCTAGAGATCCTGCTTGGAAGTATGCTTATCTAGGACCCATACCTGGCACAGTATATTGCATTCCATGTAAAAAAGTATATCGTGGGGGCATCAATCGCCTCAAGTACCACCTTGCAGGCATCCCTCAACGTGATGCTAAGGAATGTCCTCATACAACAGAGGAAATAAAAAGACAAATGAATGCCATACTTTCAGCTGCAGAAGAAAAAAAAATGAAAAGAGAGATGGCAAGAGCAGCAATGCAAGCAACCATTGCCTCTTCTCAAGGTGTTCCAGTTGAGTCAGATGATGATTATGATGTTACTCAGGAGATTCAGGAGATAGTGGGCTCTCTTCGTGGCCCACGTGTGCGAAGGTCAAGGCAACCCATTGGCACCTCAACCTCCATCCCTTCATCTTCCTCTAGTAGAGCACCAGGGGCAAGGGCAGCTACAGGACCTACACCGACACGGTTGGATAGTTTTTTTGTGCCTAGAAACACAACTGGTGCACAACCTTCCTTAGAGGCGACTGGATGGAATAGGGAGGTGCATGAGCAAGCAGACATTGCTTGTGCAGATTTTTGGTATTTTAACAATATTGCTTTCAATGTGGCGAGTTCTCCTTACTGGCACAATTTGGTCACCGCATTGACAGTTGCAGGAAAAGGCTACAAGGCGCCTTCTCGCACGGACTTGAGTGGGAGGTTAGTTTATGTTATTTAATTTATGTTTTTTAAGTTTAATTTATAATGAATTTAAGCTATTTTTTTGTTTACAAATTAAAATTGTGTACTTAATTTCACTTTGTACTTGTAGGTTGCTTACTAATGCAACTGAAAGGGCAAGGGCAGCAGTAGAGGAGCAAAAAGAAAAATGGCAAAAATATGGCTGCTCTATTCTTTCTGATGGGTGGACGGATGGAAAAAACCGTACCATCATTAATTTTTTGGTTGCATGCAAAGAAGAGGTGGTGTTTTTAAAATCAGTTGATGCCTCCCACATTGTAAAAAGTGCAGAAAATTTGGCTAAGATGTTGGAGGGAGTTTGCATGGAGGTGGGGATTGCAAATGTTGTGCAAATCATAACTGATAATGCAGCAGCATATGTGGCAGCAGGAAGACTTCTCCAAGATAAACACCCCTCAATTTTTTGGACACCATGTGCAGCTCATGTCCTTGACCTTCTTTTGGAGGACATAGGAAAACTAGATTGGGTCACACCAATTGTAGAGGACGCGAGGAGAATCACTAAATATATCTACAATCACCCTTGGGTTCTTCGCTTGATGAGGGAGCACACCCATGGGAAAGAATTGGTGAGGCCAGGTGTCACAAGGTTTGCAACGATCTTCTTAACGTTGCAAAGCATTCTTGGTTCTTTGACGGCTTTAAAACAAATGTTTGTGAGTAAATCATGGGATGACTCAACCTATTCAAAGAAGCCGGATGGAGATAACGTGTCAAGAATTGTGTTTGATGCTGAATTTGCAAAAAAGGCTGCAGAGATTGTGAAGGTAACTTCAATTTCAAAACTTTGAATTTGAATTCAAATTGAATAAATTTTTTGATGTCTTTCATTGTAAATTTGAAACTCTAATCTTTTTGCATTTTTATATTGTAATTTGTAGCTTTCAGAGCCCTTGGTTAGAGTGCTCCGCTTGGTGGATGGGGATAAAATCCCAATGGGATATCTTTATGAGGCCATGGATAGGGCCAAGGAGGCTATAAAAAATTATTATAAAGGGGACAGCCTCAAATTTGATCCCATTTGGGAGATTATTGACAGGAGGTGGAACCATCAACTCCACCAACCCATCCATGCAGCAGGCTACTTCTTGAACCCTCATTTCTTCCATTCAAGCACCTACTCAGATCCTACTGGAGAGGTTATGGAGGGACTCATGAAGTGCATTCAGAGAATGTCACCTGACCTTGATGCAGGAGACCTTGTTGTTAATGAAATCCAAAGTTATAGAGAAAAAAGGGGTGAACTCTTCTCTTTAGAGCTAGCAAAGAGAGCAATACACAATCAACCACCAGGTATAAATTTTGAAATTTACAAGTTACAAATATTGATAATTTGATAAAATATGTTTTCAAATTTCAACTTTTGAGTTTTGACTTTCCTTTCTAAGTTTCTAGGTTCTCTTCTAACTCTTAATTTGTTTTTTGTAGATGTTTGGTGGTCAAATTGGGGTGGAAATACCCCACATCTCCAGCAATTTGCCCTCCGTGTCTTATCGCAGCCTTGTAGCTCTTCCAATTGTGAGCGCAATTGGAGCTTGTTTGAGGCCATCCACACAAAGAAAAGGAACAAACTAGCTCAGAAACGCCTGAATGACCTTGTGTATGTGCAATATAATCTTCGGCTGCGCAAAAAACAAGTTAAGGAGATATCAGATGATCCAATTGATTTGGATGAGATAGATCCATACAATGATTGGATAGGGCAAGATGAGCAACCTCCATTGTTTTCTGACAATGAGATTTATGACTTTGAGCGACAAGCAATGGAGGACGAGGGTGGATTTGCATTCTCATTGGATGACATTGAGGATGATCCTGAGGAGGAGTCATTGGCAGTGCCAGAGCCACCGGTAGTAGCCTCTGCATCCAGGATGGAGGTTGAGGAGCCACAGCAGATGCCTACAACTACAGCCGCTCCCGTAGTGAGAACACTGAGAAATACTAGACATGGGAAGAGGAAGATGTGAATTTGTAAAAGCTGAAATATATTAATGTTGTATTTACTTTCAGTTTTACAAAAACAATTTGCTATTTTCATTTTGTTTCAAACTATTAGTATACTATCAGCGTATTGAGCATTCCACATGGGGATGCGATTTTGTATCTAATTTTCTTTCAAATCAATCAAATATAACTAGACTCAGCTTGTTTCTTCTATGTTCTCATTTTATTGACTCATTGGATGCATCTTATCATTGAATTTTGCAAAAAAAATGTGATTTTAATGAAGTTTAAGCAATTTTTTAAGTTGCCGAGTTTTTTGCCGAGTTTTTTCCGAACTTTTGCCGAGTTTTTTCCGTACCATATTTTCCGGGCTTGGCGAGTTTTTGCATTTGGCGAGTTTTGCAACTATGGTTGAGACACATTTTGCCTCCAACATAATTGTCTTGAGACGACTTGTGAAAGTTCATGAGGCACTTTCTAACATGATCATCAACCCAAATTGGTCCATATGGAGGCAATCTAGTGCTACAAGGGCAACAAACATTAAATGGATGATCCTAGATGATAATTGGTGGGATCATGTTGATTATCTCCTCAATTTCATTGAGCCCATATTGAGTATGATTTGTTATACCAACATAAATAAGCCTTGTTTGGGAGAGATATATGATGGCATTGACTCAATAATTGAGAAAATGAAAGCCATCATAACTGCAAAAAGGCAAGATCCTAAAGAAACTTTCTTCAAACAACTACACAAAATTATGGAACAAAGATGGAATAAAATGACCACTCCACTACATCTCCTTGTCTTTCCATTGAGTCCCAAATATTATAGTGTTGAGCTCCTTTATGTGTCAAAAAAAAATTGCCCCATATAGAGATGTCAAATTCAACCAAGGGTACAAGGCAGCACTTTGTGGACTCTTCATTGATCCTAACATGCAAGATGCAGTAAGAATTGAGTTAATGGATTTTGTAGGCTCCAACAACTTTAGTATTGATGCTCTTCATGACAAGTATATGGTTGATGCTCATACTTGGTAATACTTCCATGGCCAATCATTCACACACCTACAACCTCTTGCAATCAAAACTTTATTGCAAATTATATATATATATATATATACTAAGTTGTCGGTTCGGGTACAGATTCAGATGCGGGTTCGGGTTTTGGGTTCGCCGGTTTGGCAAAAAAAAAAATTCTAGGGTACGACATAGGTATTACTGTATACTATATATATATATATATATATATATATATATATATATATATAATTAAATTATAAATTTATAAACATAATGATAATGCCATAGACTCATAAGCATGCTCAAAATTATAATCATATGATCATAATGCCATAATGCCATAGAATATTGAAACAATGAAATACGCCATACGGTAATACCTCATATAATCTGTAATCATATTCATAATTTGCAAAAATGTAAATGTAAATACACCATAATGCCATATAATCTATAATCATATTCATAATTTTTTAGCTTGGAGGCAAAAAAATGGTGTTTTTGCTCTTTTGAGTTTGCAAAATGAGCCTCATTTGGTCGGCCAAGTCAATATAAGGCAATCTAGGCACTTTTTAGAGTTTTATTTTTTGTTTTTAAGTTGAATTTTTGCCTTTTTCTAGGCTGGATGATGTGGGTCCGCCCGAGTCCTTCTGGGTTCTCCCCGAGTTCGGCCAGGGTTCTCCATTTTCCACCCAGGTTCTCTGTGGGTCCTTCTATGAAGGACCCACAGAGAACCCGAGTGGAAAATGGAGAACCCAGGTGAGCCCAGAGAAGAACCGAACCAAAACCAGAACCCACACGTATTTTGGCAGGTTCAGGGGGCTAAAATGAAGAACTCGGTAACAAAGTATATATATATATAATCCTTTAAGTTTCATTTATATTTTATAATTCTTAACTCTCTAATTTTGTCTTAATAGGCTGCTAGTTCATTTGCATCTAAGAGGAATTGGAGCACATACTCTTTCATCCACTCAATGAAGTGCAATCGACTACACTCTAAAAAGGCAAAGGACAGTGTATGTGTATTCAAACTTGCACCTCTTCAACACAAAGTGGCTGCACAAAAGGGGACAAAAGGACATGTGATATCAAGTCAAAGCATATTGACTTGGATGTTTCCACTTCTCACCTTGCTACACTTGATGTTGAAGACGAGCCAACTAGCGAGCATGAGAATGCCAATGACACTGTTTGTGGTTCTTCTAATTTACCAATACCTACATCATCTAATACAGATGGCAATGATGATATTTTTGAAAACCCATATGATGATGCTTGATCAATGATGGTTGATTGTTGACGCTTGACATAATTATTTTTTAATTTTAATATATGATATATATCATGACATTGGAGTTTGACTAATTGACATTGTAATATTTTTTATTTTATGGTGGTTTTGTAACTTTGTTTATTATACAATATATGATGCTATGTGTGGTATTATGAACTTAATTACTACTGTAAATATGTATATATTTCTAATTTTTATATGTTTTTGTATGGATGAACTCAAAACGAACTCAACCCCACAACTTTTTTTGACCGTACCTGTGAACTAAACCCCTAAACCCAAACTCAAACCCAAACCCAAACCAGTACAAAGAACGGTAACTTAGACTTTCTGGCCATACAAAAGGGTGTATTGCTATGGATCGTTGGGAAGCACACCCTTGTATAGTTTGTAGTCTAAAACAATGCATAAAACCATCTTATAGGTTTATCTATTCAATTGGTATACTGTCAAATTTATGATTTTTTGGTATATTAAAACTTGTTTGTAATGAGTTTTGTCAGGGCTGTAATTTAATTTGCTAGCTATTCCATTCTGTGGTTGTTCAATGCATCATCAATGAGCAATTCTTTAGTTTTTTTGATTGTTTATATTTCACCCATAGAATATCATAGCTATTGACACTCTCAATTTTTATTTATACTGCATTTAGAAAGATACTGTTGACATTCAACTGACAAACTTCAAGAGGGAATGAAGGCCTATGAATATCAGAGGGAAGCCATTTTGTGCATAGATCACAAAACTTAATATCATACCATTGCATCTTAAGGTGCTGTGCTAGTTCTTAGTTGTCCATCTGATATTATGTTACATACTGTTCCATAATCATTGTGTATATCATTCTTTTAAAAAGTCTATTTAAAAGGACCTTGGCACCACTCCAGAAAAGGAGTCAAAAGACCAATCTGCATTGTAATACAGTACATTGTCATCTGATCAATTTGTACAACAATGGGCAGATAACTTGAATGATCAGTAAAAAAGTCACCTTATCAGCATATCTTTGCTCTGATTCTATTTCCAACTTATGCTGCACAACCTGCATCATAGAGCCACCATATAGGTTAGGTTGCAAACAAATTGAAGCTTAGCCTAGAAGTCATCTACTCTTTATTGTACAATAAGTGTTCACATCATAATTTATTTTATGGAATTTGTTAAAAAAATACAAATAACTACAAGTCCTGGGAACAGTCTTCTACTTTATCGATTCTCTTTGTTTTAGTTCCAAGACAGAAGATTCAATTTCTAAATGTGAAAAATATCAAGTATTTTCTAATTAACGTCAGCTCTTAATTTTGGTAAGAATTGAACAAATATCAGGACAACGTCTCCAACACTAAATGTAACAGCTTTCCAAGCCAAACCAGAAACAAAGATTGAAAATGAAGCACACTACACCACACAATTGAATCCTACATAGTAGGGATTCACTCCAAATATATAGGAATGCATCTACACCGTTCCATTCACAGTACAGATGCACCAGGCTATACCATTTCTAAAAAAAATGGGACAGTTAACCACCAAATGATGGAAATGCATATGCACCATCCCACACAGGGTTTGAATGCACAATGACAGCCAACTCTATTATAAAATGTTTACATTTAAGCATGTACAAGAAAAACAATGTAAACAACCAGACTACACAACACTGTGAAACCTTATAAGTTATAATTGATATTTATTTAGCGCTGATAATCTATTACATATTTTACACATCATAATGCTTTCTAATTTGTAAATTCACCTGCCGAAAGGATTGTAACCTAATGGTGAAAAAGGTGCATTCCTAAAAAGAATGACTAAAGTTCAAATCACCGCATTGCAATAAGGCAACCCATATCTTTGAGAACACATGCATGTGTAATAACACATACAAGACTGAGGGCCTGTTCTTTCCAGAACCGGGCTGGACTAGTGATGTTACAAATTATTCTTAATCAAAA
Source organism: Sequoia sempervirens (assembly GCA_007258455.2). Classification (NCBI taxonomy): domain Eukaryota; kingdom Viridiplantae; phylum Streptophyta; class Pinopsida; order Cupressales; family Cupressaceae; genus Sequoia; species Sequoia sempervirens. The sequence goes on from VDFB02000015.1 coordinate 580,800,320, forward strand.
ATATATTAATGTTTTCAATTATCTTTATAAAAAATTGTAAATCTAGCTATTGGGAGCAAACGCAAAAGCAATCTGATAAAAATTTAATATTTCCAATTATCTTGTTAAAAAATTGTAAATCTGGCCTATTGGGAGCAAACGTGTAAGTGATCCAATAAAACTACTGTTGTAATGTCCCCTTTTTAGCTTGATCATGTTTTCAGATGGTTTAGCCTATCACTGGCTCTCGTAGGCTAACACAGATGGTTAGAGGGTCTTCTGAGGCAGAGTCTTGATTAGCAGAGGCTTGTATTTTCTCCGGAGATAAGTGATTTTCAGTTCTGGCTTTCGTTTGGTGTCTCCAGAGCCCCGTTCGCTATACTTACTATTTATAGTAAGTTTGAGATTGGTTGAGAGGGACCCTTACTATTTTTAGTAAGGCACTTGGTCATATTGAGATTTGCAGAGTTGACCCTAGTTTCAGTTGGCATGATGAAATAATAAATATTAAGGGAGATATTAATGTTTTATCGTCTCAAATGATATTTATTAAATTAAAGGTGTTATTATAACTTTGAAGGGTCAAGTCATCATTAAAAGGGGGCCAAGTGAGCAATTAATTATATGGCGCCAATCCCAAGGTTGATAATGAAATATTAAATGATATGAATGTTATAACATTTAATATTTATAATTGTGCTTTTGGGAGAAGTCGACCCTCTTGGAGAGTTATATATATTCATTGAAGAGGCAAAGAAAATCATTCTATTGAGCATTTATTTCGTGAATTGTGTCTGTGAGAAGAAGCCAAGGATTTCTGTCTTTCAAGCCATTGGAGAACGATAAACTCTTCAGTGTTGCAGCCATTTGAGGTGGTAAAATATCCATTGAAATTTGGCATTCAGGAGAACTTCATACAGAGGTTCTATTTGTGCAGATTCAGAGTATTTGCTTAAGGGTTTTCAAAGCAGAATCGAAGGGATTTGGTGTCAGATGGAAGAGCAGATTAGAAGCTGAGAATTTATGATTGCTGGCACAATTTTCAAGGTAGTACGGCCTGCTTTTTGACAGCCATTAATTGCAACAAGGAGGCGGCCCATCTAGAGGGGCAATTTTGGTTAAGGAGGGCAGCATAAATTCCAAATAAATTCAAGAAGAGGCGCCCAGCCATGGAGAACTCAGCCGCACTATTTTGGAGGTCAAAGAGTGCATAGATTGGGAGAATCGAACCATATAAGGGTGTGCTTTTGAGCAGCAAATTCAATGATTGCAAGTGCAGCTGTGTATTATCTATCTCCGAGTATATATATATATTCCCTCATTGCATTTCAATATACTCGAAAACACAAAAAAGGATATATTTCACAAAAACACAAAAAAATTGCAAAACAAACAAAACAAAAACAGTTCTGACAGTTGGGGTTTCAGTCAGAAGAACAAGAGTTCTTACAACTGTCTTACATAATAGTTATGATCTGAGTTGCAGGGTTTGCTCAGAAGTCGGAACCCAGCCCATACCCAGACAGGTTGAAACCCAATACAGATTCTGATCTAGGTATGGGCTGTGCTTGCCCAGGGTTCTGCCTGGACCTGTGAGTTCACCACAAATAAAAAGCTAAAAAAGCAAACCCTAACTAACCTTAAATTTGTATATTTTGTGCAAATTAAGATTATTTTAAATTTTTATGGATTTTTAATATTATATGTAAATATAGTATGTCTGAATGCAGCAAAACTGAACCTAGGAAAAAAAATCAGCAAACCCAAACTGGTAACTTAGGTTATGAGGCTTAGGGGAAACCCACAAACCCAGGCAGAACCCTAGCAAAACCAGGAAAAACTCAGGGTGGACATTAGAAAAACCTGATCCCCCAAACATAGAATAGCACCAAAAAATTAAAAAAAAACAGTGCCTAACCCTAATCTTATGCAAAGTATGGTTATTTCTATATTTTTTTCAATATTTTAAATATATTTTGTGAGGATATTTGTTGTGCAATGTATATTTTAGATAGCCTTTGTATATGTGAATCCAACTGTACTTCCCTGGGAAAAAATATTGGGCGAACTGCCAACTCAACCAAGCAACTTAAGTTATGAGACTTGTAAGTCTTACTGCAGAGTTTCAAGCAAAGTTGGCCGAAGTGAGTCCACCTGGCTTGTCTAAGAAGAATTGTCAATTCTCTCACAACCTCACAAGTACTTGCAAGTCACAAGCACAAAATTGTGAGCTTAATAGGCACTCAACGCAAAAGGGAAAAAATTATTAAAAAGCAAAATATCTGCAACTACTACTCCCTTCCTTCATTCTAACATATTTTTTTTGTTTTTCATTTACAAAAGAGAAGAACGTGATTTGCAGCATGCAAAACTGATTTAGAGTGACTCTGGCTGGTTTTGGATGATTTCAATTTAACTTTTACAGATTTAATTTGCCTAATTTTCAATGTTCGAGTCAAAGCACCTCAAATTCAGAAAATCAGCAAATTAAATTGATTAAAGTACAGATAAAATCGCCAAAAAAAAAATTTAAATCACCCTACATCAGTTTCCCCATGCTGTAAGTTATCTTCTTCTCCTGTGAAACGTGAGATCAAAATATATGATGTAAAAATAAAGGACAAGGGTAATTTTGCAGATTTTCGGTTATTTAAATATATTTAATTGATTTTTCCTTTAAATAGTAAATCACTTTCTTGTTAGAAATAACTAGACCACAACTCAAAATACTTTCAAAGTTTCATGATAGAAATATTTAAATTTTTCAATTAAAATCTGCTCTTATCTGTTACTCATTTCTAGAAAGTTATTTTTAGTATACAAGCCTTCCATACATGATACGAATTTGTGATGCACTAATGCTACGGCTAGTTTTATTTATTTATTTTTCAATAAAGATGCATAAGAGATAACCCTCGAAAGCTCAAATACAATCCTACGATTAACCTTTGAAGGGTTTATAGAAAATGTAGATATCACGCATTGCATATTGTACAGAGTACAAAAAATGCATAATTAAAATAGAAATCGGTAAATAAAATAAATTAATGAAAAAAACCTCCATCACATACTTTGCGAAGCTAATTGCCCATGACAATCTCGAAGTACAACGCATAAAGTGAGAAAAAAGTAATTATAAGAGATATTTCGATCGGCACAAGTGGGTGAAGAGGCCCTATTACTGAATTATTTAATCCTAGCGATTTGAACGGAAAAAAGAGAGAGAGAAAAAGATTAATAATGAACGTTACCGTTAAATCGTTGTTAGCTTTGACAAATAGCTGCTCTAGGCTGTCAACTGCTGCAACTCCATTCGCCATTTTTCTTTGATACCTCTTTCTGGTCTTTGCAGCTTTAAATTCGATGAGAAGAATAAGTTATTGTTTCCGGTCTGTACAGCTTTACATTTGAATGGATGAATACAATATTCCCGCTGCTGCTTCTTTCAAATTTAATGGTTTTGAACTTAAATTAGGGCAAAGTTCAAAGTTCCAATGCTCCTAGGTATCTTTAAAAATATATATATATATTTAATTATATTTTTTCCATATTTTATAATGAATAGTGTTATATTTTTATATTTGAATATTAAAAATATAATACACAATTTATATAAAGGACAAGTGGAATGGAATCACACTTCAAGAAGTCTGTGTTGTTAAAAAAAAAAAAAAACAAGAGTAGTCAAGTCATTGAGCCATTGTGGCTATCGTAGTAGGAGAAGGAAGGGGACCATAATCAGGGAAATGACTCCAAACATTCAAAAAGTATTGGCCATGAACAATAAGCTCCTAATGTGTGAGGGTGTCATGTTGATCTTTATCTTCAACTTGTTAAGGCTCGTAGCACACATAAGTGATATGGCAAGGTTTAAGCGAGGAAACCTTCCATTGTTAGGCCAACTAAAACGACCACGTTAAGAAACAGATAAATGCACAAATGGTGGAGTCCACCCACAATGTTAAGGATGTGGAGAGACCTCATAACCACAATGGCCTCATTTGTTACTATGATTACAAACCTATCAATGTCTACATGTTGGAGAGGCATGTCGCCTTAGTGAAGAAGCATGTGTGTTAACAAGGTAAGGATGAACACAAGCAATCATACAAAGGGTGTTTACCCAATGCTTAATTAAAGTATGTAGATAAGCAACCTTTGAGGCTAGCTTATTGGCTTGGACCTAGATTTGTAACATAACATTGGAATAGATACTAGCTTTAGTATATATAGAAAAGTATTTATCAACAAATGAACCAATAAAGAAAGAAAAAATTCTCCCTTTCTAAATTGAGAATAGTATATCCACTTTGAAAATTATGCCATCTCTAGGTATATTTATTGAGAATCTTGGGCTTATCATGCAAAAGTACATCATATGCCATAAAAAATACTTACAGTGGAATACCTTAAAGAAGTCATGAATATAGTGCTAGGAAGCATGGGCCTAAGGACAAAGGCAAACAAGAAATTTGATGGTTTCCAAATGACCACAAAAAAAGGAAAATATGGTACTAGCACACCCAAGTGAGCCAATCAAGATCCCATTGGGAGACCTTGGTAGGGAAGACACAACATGAAGTGAGTCAGTTTGGGTTCAACTAGAGCAACCCTAATTATTCGAAACTTACATCTCTAATGACAGGTAGAAAATAGAAGATTCCACCTCACATTAAGCTTGATCACCATAAGCAAGTGAGGAGAAAGACATTAATATTATTTGCAAGGTTTGTAACTCTAAAAGGAGTGTCTAGACACCACTTAGAGTCCTTTCACCATGATTTCATGTAGCATATTTCTACCTTGCAAACTATTTTAGGGGGAACCAAATACAAGATAGTCTGATAAACTCCATGTCATGATTACCAAATTTGAATTTAGCTTTAAAATATTTCCAAGAAATCCAAGTCTTAGTATCTTTGGAGAAAATGTCAAAAATGATGCAAACCCCACATATGTCAAGCCTAAAGGCACGTACCCATGGAACTTTGGCAAGGGTTGATCCTAGTAAGTGATTTTACAAGTCCACCATGAGGAATGTTGATTGATGGAGATTCTAATTCATAAGTCATTCCCACTCCAAATGTACCATAGTTTGATAGTTTTTCAAGCACACTAGATGCTCTTGGCAATAAAAGTGCTTTGAATTCACATTGGTTCCTTCATGATGAGGATGGTTTGAAAACCTAGGCCATGCCATGCATTGTGGTCAAAAGGAAAACTAGAAGCAATACAATGCTAGAGAAAAAAATCCAAAGATGCTAGAGTCCTATGGGAGGTAGAAAAACTCTTAGGCAACTTGATGAAAGCCTTTATTATGCTCCACTAAGGCCTATAGAAAATACTTGTGGAGCCACTCTAGCTTCTAATAAGAGGCTTTGAAAGGGAGCTAGGAAGATTAGTAATAGGCATGGGTGAAATAAGCACTTTAAAGTAAAAATGGAATTCCTAACAAGGGAGAGGAGTTTAGTAATCCAATAATGAATCTTATTTTAAATGTGAGAAAGAAAGGGCTTGCCACAATGTAGTAAACAGATTGGAAAACAAAGGGATGCCAATAAAATGAAATATTTCCCCATGGTCAACCCATTTCCAGTCATAATTTTCAAGCCATGTTGGTTTGGGCAAAAAATATTTGTGATACCATTGAGTTTTTTATTGAATGCCAAAACTAGAAGACAAAGGGTTGGACGATAGAGCAAGGAGTAATTGACATTGTATGGTTCAAAGTGAGGAAGGAATCATCAAAAAGATGGTCATTAACAAGTTGGGAAGAAGGGGTCAAAAGATAAATACCCTTGACCCTTCATTGAGAGGTAGTGTTGGCTAACAAGTAGCCAAAACATAGAAGGTTCGTGACTGTTGTGCCTGTTTTGCACACACAGCCCACCGTGGGCAGGGACCCCCTCTTTTCACTCAGGTCGAGTGGTTTTCATTCCCGTCTCACTTTGTGCACCCCTGTTTCCTAGCCTAAGTCAGTTGTGAGCCTTAAAACGATCAATTTCATGTTGGCCAAATTCAACTAGTTGAGTTTCGCTAAGTCATTTGCCCCTGCGGACTTAGTCTTACAAGTTTCCCCTTGATCTTTGCTTCTGTGTCCGTTGACCTTTGCGGACTTGCGTTCGTGGGATTCCTCTTACCGTTTGTCATCGTGCTTCGCCATTCACCTACAGCTGAGCCCACCTGACGTGTGGACCCCGCGCCTATTTTCACCACTGCATCCTCCATGCCCCTCAGACCCATAGTTGTGGATTGCCCTGAGCGAGACTCTATTCGCGTTGCCGTTATCACAGCGGCTGACCTTTGACATCCACATGCACGATAGGCTCCACAGTTGGTCCTTTCGTCTTCGCCGTTGACGCAAAACCAGCCGACCCCATTACTTCAAAAGTGCTTAAGTCCAAATGTTTGTGGGTCTTCACGTGTAGTTTTCCCACGCCTGACCTCTTGCACCTAACGGCTAAGCTCTATTTAGTCTGCACTCGCTAGCAGGTCTGCCCTCGCAGCCTGCCATTTGCGGGAGGTCATCATTCGACACCATTTACAAAGGCAAACCTTCACTGCCTCCTCATCGTGTGGGTCTGTGACCTACTAGCGTCTTTCCCTTACCACAGACCCCAACTAGTCTTTTGTTGTTTCCTCAACGGCATCCTTCGAACATCCACCCGCATCCCTCGACCTGATGGCGGTCTTGTATGTGAATCCCACTCGATGAGGGGCTAGTAGCTCGTTGTCATTTGCATGACAGCGTCCACTTTGCTCCTTCCCACATCCCTCTCAACACTAGCATCCCGCATGCTCCCTCCCATGTGATCTTCTTCACCACTGAGTCTGTAGCTCCTGTGGCCACTTCCTAGCCCTGTGATGGCGTCATTAACAATGGACCCTGCACTAGCAACCTGTTTTCTCATGAATTCAACAACATTATGGCATTGACGAATATTTGTAATACAATTATACTGATGGGAAGGAGTAGCATATGTGCAATGTACCTAGTGGAGATTTGATGTGCATAGCGGATGGCCTAGATGACTTTCTCTATGGCAGGGAAGTATACCTTATCGATGACTTGGGGAGGTTGGAAGCATGGGAGAGGGCGGCCCGTGACGAATTATGACATGTTGCGATAGCAATAAACCATAGGTCTACGTAAAATGGGTTCACCATGTGTCATTAGTTTTTAAAGATCTCAAATGAGTATGGGGGGAAACGTTGATGTTGTGGGCTCTGACTCCTTTGATGCTAGTGGGTAGTGTTATGCGGGATTCTTTCGGTCCATTGCAGTTATCCACGACATCCTCATTCCCACGTCTTCATGCACTCTTGTGCACACGGGGTTCAAACGGCTTCCTCTCATGCGGGATCTGCATGTTTCGTGGCAGTTGCTTACGGCCCAACCCGGGGATGTTCTTTCCGAACGGAACGACACCTCATGGCCCACAAAAGTAGTCAAAACGACTGAAAGGCACAATGCGCGTGGGTTCTCCTCTTATCATAGCGCCACTTTACGAAGGATGGAGTGTCGGGCTTCTTCAACAAGAATTATGGTTATTCAAAGTGATGCATACTCCCCACGGATGTAAAGAGGAAAGAGTATCACAAAACGATGAGCCTGTCAGATTAAGTAGAATCATTTAATCATAACCAAGAATGAAGGGATGGGAATCAAAGAAGCACGTTGACACTGGTGGGGTGATCATTGGTCGTGCCCAATGGGAATAAAATGGACAACATGGTAAATAGGTGCAGGGTTGAAATGTGATACATCGAATTTCAAAGTAATCGCAAGTTGTTTCGGGAAATGGCGCTTGTGTTGTATATGGTGCGTGGTAGTGAGTGGAGAAAGAACCTATCTTATCGATGAAGAGTTTACTAAAGTAAATGATCGTGGCGGACCCGCGAAATCTTGAGGATGCGAGGGAAATTCCAAATGAAGCCTAAACATTGGTCATGCTACCTTGCATTTTGGGATATGATGCACCCTTTAACACTGTCATTGTTTAATTGTTGGTTGCTTAGATGATACATAGTGAAAAGGCTATTTAAATTATAATTAATCAACTGTTCAAAATAGACGTCTACCATATGGTCATATTCAAGGCTTATATCATTATTTGCATAATCTTAATTCAATCTACTATTGGGTGCAGGGATTTGTTTATGAACGAAAGGCATCGAAGGAGCTTGCTACCAAAGGAGATTGCACATGATGGTTTGTCCATGGGTCTGCTTCCACATGGCCATTTAGGAGAATGTACCAATATCGATGAGGATTGCCAACTGAGGAATGTCTACTTGAACAATGATTAACTCACCAAATAGACTGACAAGCGGACGATGGTGTGCTAAGGAAGGAGCTGGTGCTGAGAACGTACGTGGTTGTTCACCAGAATCAAGAACAGAAAAGGAGTTGTTTTTCCTTCCCCAAACGATCATGAATCGTTTGGAGATATCTCGTTAGATCAAGGATGACTTATCTGTTTCATAGTGGCTCAAATCCACAAACAAGGCCCATTTAATCCAATGAAAAATGTTGCAAGTCCATCAAACAGAAGGCTTCCTTTAGGTAGTTTTAGCTACAAGAAAAAGGGAAATCAACAAAATGACAAAATGCTACAACACCTGGGCACTAAAAGACAAAATAGGAATGAGGACAAATGTTGTATTTTAAATTATTGAATATTGTGGGGTAGGTGAAACCCTAGCGTAAAGCAAATATGAGCCACACAATGTAATTCAATCCTAGCCATTCATTTGGGCTTTGGAAAACTATAAATAGGGGTCTCCCCTTCATTTGTAAATGGTCGAAGAACTGGTGTAAAGTCATTCTACAACAATAGAGAGAAGCATTACATGAATTTGGGTGTTTCTTTTGAGTTTGTTCATTATGCATGCATGGTTCAACTCCCATATTAGTTTAGTTGTTAGTTTCTTGAATGGAAGTGATGATGGTGTTTGTTGTTACTATATTTGATGAATTTCCAACTCATGTTTTTTGTGGTTTGTTGATGATGAATCACTTTGTAAATCTACTTTGAGCTTCCTTACTTCACTGTTGCAACTTAGTTCAATTACATGTTCATGATGTGTATGTAATTTGAAAATATGCAGTCCTTAGAAGATTGCACTGGTTTTGTGTAGCTGTAGGCTTCTCTTGGTCAAGTAAAACCCAGTTTAGGGAGTTTGTCTACTGTAACAGTCTCCATGATCACTGTTCATTCGTAATTTCAGGTCTAGGAACTTCCTCTCTTCCCTACCCTTTTGACTTTTCTTTTAAATAGGTGCTTTGAATAAGGTTCATTGCACATTGTAAAGCTAAATCTAAAGCCAAAATAGGAGTTCTAGACTATTGTTTGAACCTGCAGCAACTGAACAACAATTTTTGCACTTTGGAACTCCATTTACAGACCCAACTTCCCACGCTTTGTAACTCATCCGTAAGTCCGCCTTGTGATTCCAACAAATCACATGAATCAACTGAGATATTCCAAGCACTGTCAAGACCTAATATTAGAGACCTTGGGATATTGTTCTACAATTTGATTGTGAAAGATTGTCTTTCAAGAGAGGTGATGCACCTATGCATTACCTGTGTTGAGAAGTGCATAAAAAACACATCAACAGAACTGGTACTAGAAGGAGGGTCGACATGTTGAGGCTACAAAGCTGAAAGTTGGAAGTTGAAAAGAGCACTTTCAAGAAGAAATCTGAGATAGGGAAATCTCTTTTAATGTTGAAACTTAAAATTAGGAAAATTTTGAAGGCAAACAAAAGCTGAGTTGAAATGGAGTAGCATGTGCAAATCAACATCACTCAGCTACATGCAGATTTAAATAGAAGGTTGAGAAGACCATTGCAGCAATTTGCATTGGCAGATAAGTGTAGGATCCATTGCACACACAGACATAATGAATTGGGATGTTTGACATTCCTGAGCAGGATTGAAAGAGTCTTGCAAGGAGAAATTCCTTTTTGGGAAATATATCAACCTTTAGTCCTTGCAGCCCCAAAGGAAGAATTGACGACCATGGAAGCTAAGGATTCAAGGTGCTAATCCAAGAATGTTTGGGAAGCAAAGATGGTCCAAGATTGGAGGAGATATTGATGTCTAGTTGGTGCAGATTTCACAATGCACCTCACTCAAAATTAACTTGTTCCTCATGTGCAAGCATTATCACTCAAGTCAAGGGTAGTTTGCACAAGTTAGAGTAACCAACTTTCAATAAGGATGAATCATCCCATGAGGCAAAAGAGTTGTTAACATCTGAAGGACAAAAAGGTAAAGATGAGCCAAGAAATTTAATACAAGTTGGTGTCTGGACAACAGACATAGAAACTGAAAACCAAGAGGAAGAGGTTGAAAGTCTCGGGACAACAAAGTGCCTTGGTGAAAATTTGATTGAAACTAATTCAAAAGGCCTTCACTCCACCAATCAAAATTAGTTATCCACTCCAGAGGAGGAACCTTTGGCAGTTGACAATGAATCAACAAAGTTTACAGCAACGCATGTTGGGGCAACTCATGAAGATGCTGAAAATCAAAAAGTGGAAGAGGCTGAAAGTCCTAGGACAATAGAACATGATGACAAAGGCGCAAGTGAACTCAGATTAGAGGACCTCTCCATCTACAATGATAGTGACCAAGCATTCGAAAATGCAGATTTGGAGGAGTGGGAACAACTACAGGTCACGGTTGTTCACTATCCAACTTCCTTCTCAAGTGATGATGAAGACCCAATAATGGAAAGATACAACCAACTCGTCTCCAGATTAGAAAAGGATTGGTCTGAGCTGAGATGTCAAGTGGATTTAGAGGTGTTGATACTACCAAGTCAGTGCAGACTCCATGATTCATCACACTCAGAGTTCACATGCGAACTATGCCAAGAGGCCATTGAACAAGTCAAAGAACAGGTGGGGTAGCTAGGTGCACCGCCCCCTTCGGTTGCTCCAAGGATTGAATGTGAGGATCAAGAGTCAGAGCCAAGTGACAACTTAGCTGAGGGCAGCCCTTATGAGGGTATTGAGACATCAAAGGAAGAAGAGCAATGCAACCCTGAGCCTCCAAATGATGGTGTAGAATACATGGGAATGTTGTCCACCAGTTATCAATAATTTCTTCCTCTTGAAGAGCATATTTTCACCATGGACGATAGGCTTTATCACGAGTCCTTGGAGGGAAATCTCGTAGTAGATTTTCGTCCCCTTGATGAGGCATTGTCAATTGACAACTTCTTTCCATTAGGAACTATACTATGGAGGTATGCCCACATGGAGGAAGAGTACGTCCCAGAGGTTAGTAGCGATGGAGACATATTACCTAAACCCCCTGGCGATGAAACATTGGAGTTTCTAGATTGGGAGAGGGGTTCCTTCTCCGTCTATAGTGACAGTGAACCAGAGGAGACAAGTGAACGTCATGAGGAGATACATGAACAAAAAAGAGAAGAGGACAAAGGTGGAGGTGATGAGATGGTTGCCAACAAGTATGATAGACCTGACCAACCATAAGATGCAACTTGGAGTCTTGTCACTTTGGCCATTGTTGATCCTCTTACATGTTCAAAGGGTTGTATTAGGATAGATTCATGCATGTGATCATCCCATAACATTATACATTACAAAATAAGGACAACACCTAGGGAAGGAGATTGGACAGTGTATTGCCATATGAGGACAGCAACCAAGTGGATCCTAGGTTTGCAGATGATCAACGTGAAGTATTTCTTTTTGAAGAACTACCAACGGGGGCTATGGATCCTACACAAGACTCAGAAGAGTTGTTGGCAGTCCCATTCTCCCAGTCTTATCCATGCCCAAGATCAAAAATTTTGCACCCTCCACTGTGCCTACTCGAGGTTGTTGATGCAACGATCGACGATGCTGTGCTCACTCTTGACTGTCAAACACTGTCGCCTCCATGTGACGACATCCAGGTTATATCCTTCCTTGCTCCTATTAATTATCATGGCTACATTTATCATTTTTATTATGGGAATGAGGGGAGACGAAAGTGTTTATGGATTAACCATGGGTTTAACGACCCCCCTTAATTGTTGATTTTCCCTGACTATGCGATTAAATTTGAATGTTACGATAATAAACTTCCTTTTTTTTAATATAAGGACAAATCTGCATGGTTAAGAACAATAACGATCGCCCATCTACTTGTGCATGCATTATGAATTCCAACGAATGTCAACGTCAATTTTCCCTGCCTGAACATAGTGCTTTGTAAATTTCTTTGTACATAGTTCGTTTTGAGTATTGTAGTTTTTCGTGTATATAGTCTCGCTTTCCTGCTTTCATTAGAGTAGTTGGTTTTTTGTAGGTTAGTTTTCTTTAGAGTATTTTTCTTGTTGTTTCTTTCGCTTCCCTACTTTGGTTAGTTTAGTTGTTCGCTTTTTATTCATTTTGCTTTTGTTTTGTTGTTGCTTTGCTGCTACTTTACTTGGGGTCCCTCTGCTTTAGCTGGGAACATCTGTGCACACAACAACCATATTTATTGTCTGGGGATATTCTATGTATTTCTTCGTCAAACTCTAATCAAGCTTTCAGAGTGGATGATGAGGATCTTCTATTAGTGTCAAGTGATCTGGGTGTTTGATTCAAAGAGGATAACTCATCGGTTTACTCCGACTTCGATGTATTCTGAAATCTTATATCTTTTACATATTTAAAAGAATCAGGAGGTCGTTGTAGGTCCTTTGTGAAGTCTAGTGAAGTGAAAAATCTAAAATTCTGCTTTAGTGCCACTGTGATTCTCAACCCTGATTGCGAGCTTCACTTCTTGCGGGTTGAAAGAAAAGAATTGAAAAGAGAAAATCAAAAGAAACAAAAAGAAAGAAAGCAAAATATTGAAAATCAAAAGAAAGAAAATTCAATTTTTCAGGGGGATCTAAAAACTCTACCGGGGCTATGGACGCTTGGCCGGCAGTAGAGCAATGTTCGGGAGAATCACAACGACAACCTCATCGAGGCTATGGATGCCTGACTAGCAGCGAGGCAATGTCCCAGAGCTTTTGGAGTTAGAATAAACTATGTAGCTTAACTTGATGGAGCTTGTGTTCTTGTAGCAACCGAAGGATGGGAATTAACACATATGCACACACTTGGATTTTCAACATATTGAAGGTTGGGTTGACTAGTGGTTTTGATCCTTTGGTTGAGCGTCTGGTTTGTTTGCCCTCGCATGAAGATCAGAACCAGAGATTTTGGGTTCATGATTCCAATTTATCATCAAAATGCTCTGGAGCATTTCCCCAACAAGTCGCCATTTATTGTGCCTTTTTTGCACACACGCCCCATCATGGGTAGGGACCCCCTCTTTTCGCTTGGGTCGGGTGGTTTTCATTCCCATCTTGCTTTGCGCACCCTCGTTTCCTAGCCTAAGTCGGTTGTGAGCCTTAAAACGATCAATTTCATGTTGGACAAATTCACCTAGCTTACAAGTTTCCCCTTGATCTTTGCTTCCGCGTCTGTTGACCCTTGTGGACTTGCGTTTGTGAGTTTCCTCCTGTCGTTCAACGTCGCACTTTGTCATTCACCTACAGCCAAGCCCCCCGTGTCTACCTAACATGCAGACCCCACGCTCATTTTTGCCACAACGTCCTTTGTGCCCCTCAGACCCGCAGTTGCAGGTCACCCTAGGTAGGACTTCGTTCACGTTGCCGTTATCACAGTGGTTGACCTTTGACATCCTCTTGCACGATGGGCTTCACAGTTGGTCCTTCTGTCTTCACTGTTGACGCAAAACCAATTGAGCCCGTTGCTTCAAAAGTGCCTAAGTCCAAATGTTTGTAGGTCTTTGTGCCTAGTTTTCCCCCGCCTGACCTCCGGTGCCTAACAACTAAGCTCTATTCATTTTACACTCGCCGATGAGTCCGCCCTCGCAGACCGCCGTTTGCAGGAGGTCATCGCCCGATGTCGTTTACAACAACAAACCTTCGTTGCCTCCCTGTCGTGTGGGTATGTGACCTACCAGTGTCATTCCCTTACCACGGGCCCCAACTAGTCTTTTGCCATTTCCTCAACGACATCCTTTGAATGTCCGCTCACATCCCTCAGCCAGATGGCGGTCTTATATGCAGATCCCGCTCGTCGGGGGGCTAGCAGCCCGTTGTCATTTACATGACATCATCCACTCTGCTCCTTTTCGCGTCCCTCTTAGCACTAGCATCCCACATGCTCCCTCCCAGCAGTCTTCTTCACCATTGAGTCTATAGCCCCTATGGCTGCTTCCTAGCCCCGCGATGGCATCATTAATGGTGGACCCTGCACTAGCAACCCTTTTTCTCATAAATTCAACAACATTATGCCATTGACGAATATTTGTAATACAATTATACTGATGGGAAGGAGTAACGTATGTGCAATGTACCTAGTGGAGATTTGATGTGCACAGTGGATGGCCTAGACAACTTTCTCTGTGGCGGGGAAGTATACTTTATCGATGACTTGAGGAGGTCAGAAACATGGGCGAGGGTGGCCCATGATGAATTATGACACGTTGCAATAGCAATCAACTACTAGTCTATGTAAAATAGGTTCCCCATGTGTCATTAGTTTTTAAAGATCTCAAATGGGTATGGGGAGAAACGCTGACGTTGTGGGCTCTAACTCCTTTGATGCTAGAAGGGAGTGTTATGCGGGATTATTTTGGTCTATTGCAGTTATCCACAGCGTCCTTGTTCCCATGTCTTCCTGCACTCTTGTGCTCGCGGGTTCAAACAATTTCCTCTCATGTGGGATCTGCATGTTTCATTGCATTTGCTTATAGCCCAAGTCGAGGACATTCTTTTTCGGACAGAACGACACCTCATGGCCCACAAAATTAGTCAAAATGACTAGAAGGCACGGTGCGCGTGGGTTCTCCTCTTATCATAGTGCCACTTTTCGAAGGATGGAACGTCGGGCTTCTTCAACAAGAATTATGGTTATTCAGAGTGGTGCATACTCCCCTCGGATCTAAAGAGGCAAGAGTATCATAAAATGATAAGCCTGTCAGATTAAGTAGAATAATTTAATCATAACCAAGAATGAAGGGATGAGAATCAAAGAAGCATGCCAACACTAGTGGGGTGATTGTCAGTTGGGCCCGATGGGAATAAAATGGACGACATGGTAAATAGGTGTGGGGTTGAAACATGATACATCAGATTTCAAAGTAATCGGAAGTTGTTCCGAGAAATGGCGCTTGTGTTGTATATGGTACGTGGTAGTGAGTGGAGAAAGAACATATCTTATTGATGAAGAGTTTACTAAAGTAAATGACCATGGCAGACCCACAAAATCTTGAGGATGCGAGGGAAATTCCAAATGAATCCTAAACATTGGTCATGCTACCCTACATTTTGGGATATGATGTGCCCTTTAACACTCTCATTGCTTAATTGTTGGTTGCTTAGATGATACACAGTGAAAAGGCTATTTAAATTATAATTAAGCAACTATTCAAAATAGGCATCTACCATATGGTCATATTCAAGGCTTATATCATTATTTTCATAATCTTAATTCAATATACTAGTGGGTGCAGGGATTTGTTTATGAACGAAAGGCATCAAAGGAGCTTGCTACCAAAGGAGATTTCACATGATGGTCTATCCATGGGTTTGCTTCTGCATGGCCATTTAGGAGAATGTACCAATACCGATGAGGATTTCCAACCAAGGAATGTCTACTTGAACAATGATTAACTCACCAAATAGACTGACAATTGGATGATGGTGTGCCAAGGAAGGAGTTGGTGTCGAGAACGTAGGTGGTTGTTCACCAAAATTAGGAACAGAAAAGGAGTTGTTTTTCCTTCCCCAAACGATCATGATCTGTTTGGGGTTGTCTCATCAGATTAAGGACAACTTATCTATTTCATAGTGGCTCAAATCCACAAACGAGGCCCGTTTAATCCAATGAAAAATGTTGCGAGTCGATCAAATAAAAGGCTGCATTTAGGTAGTTTCAGCTACAAGAGAAGGGGAAATCAGCAAAATAACAAAACGCTACAACACCTGGGCACTAAAAGACAAAATAGGAATGAGGACAAATGTTGTATTTTAAATTGTTAAATATTGTGGGGTAGTTCAAACCCTAGTGTAAAGCAAATATGAGCCACACAATGTAATTCAATCCTAGCCATTCATTTGGGCTTTGGAAAACTATAAATAGGGGTCTCCCCTTCATTTGTAAATGGTTGGAGAACTGGTGTAAAGGTATTCTGCAACAATAGAGAGAAGCATTGCTTGAATTTGGGTGTTTCTTTTGAGTTTGTTCATTATGCATGCATGGTTCAACTCCCATATTAGTTTAGTTGTTAGTTTCTTGAATGGAAGTGATGATGGTGTTTGTTGTTACTATATTTGATCAATTTCCAGCTCATGCTTTTTGTGGTTTGTTGATGATGAATCACTTTGTAAAGCTAGTCTGAGCTTCCTTACTTCATTATTGTAACTTAGTTCAATTACATGTTCATGATGTGTTTATGTAATCTAAAAATATGCAGTCCTTAGAATATTGCATTGGTTTTGTGTAGCTGTAGGCTTCTCCTGGTCAACCAAAACTCAGTTTAGGGAGTTTGTCTACTATAGCAGTCTCCATGATCACTGTTCATTCATAATTTTAGGTCTAGGAACTTCCTCTCTTCCTTGCCCTTTTGAATTTTCTTTTAAATAGGTGCTTTGAATAAGGTTCATTGCACATTGTAAAGCCAAATCTAAAGCCAAAATAGGAGTTCTAGACTGTTGTTTGAACCTGCAGCAGCTGAACAACAATATCTGCACCTTAGAACTCCATTTATAGACCCAACTTCCCACGGTTTGTAACTCATCTGTAAGTCTACCTTGTGATTCCAACAAATCACATGAATCAACTGAGATATTCCAAGCACTATCAAGACCTGACATTAGAGACCTTGGGATAGTGTTCTACAATTTGATTGTGGAAGATTTTCTTTCAAGAGAGGTGATGCACCTATGCATTACCTGTGTTGAGAAGTGCATAAAAAACACATCAACAGTGACTAAGAGAAAACCTACCTAATAGGAAAAACAAAATCTAAATCATGGCGATTGTTAATTATTGATAAATTCACAAAGGGAATTTAAACTAATTATATGAAATTGGGAGCAAAATCTAATGCGTGAAGCATGGCTAGAATGAAAAACCATTAAAAGTAGTCATAAGCATAGCAAATTCAACCTTGATAAAGAGAGTTTGTTGTTAAGAATTTCAAGCCTATTTCATACCTTCCCAAACAACAATAATATATTTAAGGATGTAATGATTGTTGATAAAGCTAGGTTACTCTAATCAAACAATAAGAAAAAGTAGATGACAAATGCAATGCATAAGTATTTTGGTTATAGTCTTGTAAGAAGTGTTCAAGAGAGTGATCAACCACCAATTTTCAGTCTCTTCTAGATCACTAGCCTTAGGTATAAATTTGATATTTCCTAGTTCATAGGAGCTCCTATGGAGCAAGTAGCATAGAATTCAATATAGACCTATAA
The DNA here is from genome assembly GCA_007258455.2 of Sequoia sempervirens. Classification (NCBI taxonomy): domain Eukaryota; kingdom Viridiplantae; phylum Streptophyta; class Pinopsida; order Cupressales; family Cupressaceae; genus Sequoia; species Sequoia sempervirens. The sequence continues at coordinate 580,817,806 of VDFB02000015.1, forward strand.
AATGTTAGGGTCAATCATGTCCTATAATGTTTTATATAATTTGCAATGGAATCCATTACAACTACGGGTCTTGTCATTGGCCATGGAGAAAATTGTCTCTTGAGATCTACTTAGGATAGGCATTGATCACAAAAGGCCCATTGTGAAGTTGAGAGCTTGGTGGAAACAACACTCACACATTGATGAAGAGTTTGTTCTAAAGCCATGGAGGTATCTTGAGCCTATAAAAGTTGTTGGTAATGGCAAACAAAAACTTGACGAATGAAAAGAAGTTCAAAGAGAACTTTGTGCCCTTCTTTGATGCACTTGATATTTTGAGAAAATGAGCAATCTCAAATGGATTAAAATAATTCCTTACAAATTATATCCCCAATTTTGACCCAATAAAGGAAAACCTTTAGCCAGGTGCCTCAAGCTATATTCATATTAGCAATATTCTTCTACTAGTAAAGTTGAGAACCATACAACTGTAAGGACAAAAAGAGAGGAAAAGCTTCTAGATCAATGGAGACACAATGAAACTCCAAGGTGGTGGCCTCATATAAGCAACAAGGAAAAGGGCTAGATAGTGCCAATAGATTTGAAGGAAACAGGTTGTGTGTTTGAATGTATTGTTCCACCATTGAAATCGTCCAACCTTGAAGACTAGGTATGGCTCAAGGTTCTATATGCACAACATATGTGACAATGCAAGCTAACAATATAGTAGTGATATGTTCAATAAGAACTACATCTTAGGTGCTTTGGGCCCCACCATTTTCCATTCAATAGAGAACTAGATTGGAAGGTGATTGAAAATATTTTTTATAAAGGCTCAATTAGAAGCTTGTAACAACTAACAAAAGAAAATATGGACTATCTAGAAATCATGGCTATATCAAGGCATTTAATAATTATTTTTGTCATATCCTATAAATTATTCCACATAAATTATGGACAATTAGGATGACTCTAGTTAACCTTAGGGTCAAAATACATAATTTATTGCACATGTAATACCAACTTTCCTTTTATTAATTATCCAACACATACACAAATTGATATATTTATCAAATCCTAGCTCAACTATATTAAAATTTACACACACAATCCAAGAAGCAATGGGCAATGACTCTACAATCTATTGCTAGAGAAGAGATCTTTTGACATCATTGGAAGCATAAATATTAACAACTCCAAGAGAGTCCTTGTTAATGTTAAATAAAATTCACAAAGCACAATTGGTGGGTTCACATCCATGGGCTCCCATATGTGGTTGTTCCACAGGTGAAATGAAAGTGGCTAGGTCTTTCCATCCCACTTCATGATCAATATGCAGAAAGTGAATTAATGGGAAAATTATATATGGAAAATAGAAAAAACATGAAAACACAAAACATCAAGGTTGAGAAATTATTGATGAACATCCTATACAATGTATTTATTTTGGGATATGTGACCCCTAATATTCCATGAAATTAAGCTTATAGAGAAAAGTATCAAGCATCATGTCATCATTGGGAAGCTTGTTAAGAGCTCCATAATGATTCTACATGAAATCCTCTTCAATGAGTGTCCCCAATATTAGAGACCAAAGTCAAACCAAACATATTAAATAATTTATCTTCTTCTATATCATAAATTTTCCTACCTTAAGCTCATGAACGAGGTTGCAAGAATGGTTTGAAGCTAAAGAAGATATAGATATCTTCTTAAATTAAGAAGAGAATATTAGTTGTCATAGGGGTTCAATTGAACTTTGGTCTTGTATTCACCTAGGATGATTCCCCTAAGGCATGAGAATCTCCCAGCTCAATCACCTTAGATGACTTTGCAATTTGTGGCCTAATAGCTAAATATTGGGGCCAAAAACTTTCAAACTAGTTGCATATTGATTTTTTTCTATCCACAATGGTCCAACTATCTCCATGTTTTTGGGGTTGGGGATCCACTTAGGTCTATTTTGAGTCTAATATTTAATTGTAATCATAATATACTATCTTTTACATCTCCAAGAATTTTGGAATAGGTACTTGGACACTCATGTTGTTGAGAGATATTATTATTCTCCTTGTTGACTTGGAATATTAATTGTAATGGCATTCATGGAGGAGGTGCAATTGCCAGTTGTGGTTATTTAACAATTTTTTGAACTTGGGTGCTAGAATTGAGCAGTGGAGCATCTTCCATATTGTTGGTGGGTCATATATGATTTGGGTGGTATATTTGGATACTTACATTGTGACGTGTGCCATTATAGAGGAGTTACAAGTCAAAGATGTTATCTATTATTGGTATGGAGGTTACTTTTCTTGTTCATGGATCATTGAGAGTTACACTTACTATTCTCAGAAGATGTTTTTCATTTGGATGTAATATTTTTATATTTTATCATATTTTTTATGGTACATTATTTTGGAAAATATTTGTTGTTTTTTCTCTCCATTTTTTCTATAAATTAAAGACATGAGATAGTAGTCTTATGAGTTATTTTATAGGTACCCAAGTGCTACCAAATTAGAGGGAGTTGGAGTGTTACATATATATTTTTTCTTGAATATTAATGCACTCTTGACTCTCTCTTTGATGGTGGAGTTTTTCCTAAAGGTCTCTCTGCATAAATATAATCTTTTGTTTTCTTGTTAAGGTTTGTTGATTTTCTTATTGCTAATTTTATAGTCACGTAACATTTTATGGGCAACCCAATATTACATAACTAATATCATATTTGCATCACTTTGGAAAAAAATCATTGCAAACTTTATTCACCTTATTTTAACAATATTTAGTATTGAAACTTGGTCCTGTATAGAGGGAGGTACCTTTTTACAATTGTTGAAGGCTTTTGTTATAGTGGGAGCTTTTATATTTTAAGTAATTTTTAAAAATTATGAATGATTGAAAACCATAGCCTCTACCTCCTTTTGCATATTGATAAATTTAATGGCACCAAGTATGAGATTTGGAAGCTAGAAATGAAATATATTTTAGAAGAAAGAGATCAATGGGTGTTGGTTGAAAATGAAAAGAAATCATTTACAATGCCTGGTGAAGACTGGTTAAAGTTGGACAAGAATGCACAAGGAACCATTTGATTGGGCCTTATGGATTGACCTCTTGAAGGTCTCCAAGGAGATAATTGCATACAATTCATGGAAGATGATAGGTGATATTTATTAAACTAAAATTCCAACCAATAAATTGTATCTCAAAAGATAGTTATATTCTTTAAAAATAAAAGATATTTGATTCATTTACAAATTATTTAAATACGTTTAACCTAATTGTGAGCTAGTTATTTTCTATGGATGTTAAGTTGGAATAAGAATATGAATGTATCTTGTTTTTTTTTACTTGAATCCCAAGAAAATTGAATTCTTGTCATTAGAGGTAGTGGTGTAGAGATCAATATGGATAGTCTTGTTGCTACTTTTCTTTCAAAGTAGATGAGAAGAAAAACCATGAATAATAGCTCAAAGGATGTACTATGTGTTTGCGGAAGACTCAAGGACAAAGGTGGGTCTTAAGGGGATAAGAATAAAGATAAATGCAAGTCAAAAGGAGGGTCAAAAAATTAAGAAAGGGGAAATTTAAGTGTTGGGATGATGGAAATAAAAGACATGAGAATAATTAATGTAAAAACAAAAATAAATATGTGAATTCCTCCATAGAATAATCTTTTTATGATAGTGATAGTGATGCTTTATTTATTTTTGCTAACATTATTAGTGATGATACTTGGATCATTGATTTAAGTTGCTCCTACCATATGATTCCCCATGAGGAGTGGTCTTTCTTGAAAAACTTATGATGGAGGTGATATTTTCCTTAGTGATAATTGTACTAAATGGAATGTTGGTAAGAGAAAGGTACAATTGTGTTTTAGTGATAAAAGGGTAGTTTTTTTAGTAATATTCATTAATAAAGTTATCTATAAAACTCTAAGCAATTAAATTAGATGTACCCTTAATTATTAGAACTATAGACATTTCCACATTAACCTTTCAAAGAGATTAACACATTAATCTCATCCACAAAAAAATAGCAACATTATAATATGTAAACAACACAAAAAAGATGGAATGAGAAAAATAGAAGAGAAATCAACTACAAGAAAGGAAATTCCATTAATATACGTTCAAAAAATCCTCATGAGAAAAACCTAGCCTCTTAAGTACCAAACCAATGTAATATTCGACAATAATAAACTTATTACAATACAATATAAGGCTCTTGAATCCATTGAGTTTAACACCCTCTTCGTCTAGTATAAATATGGTAGAATAACCCTACAAAAAAACTTATTTATTATGTCTCTGTCTCAAGCTCTCGACATATAGACTCACGGAGGCCCAAAAATTACCACAAGACATTGTTATGGGACCAAAAAAAGTCCCAAGATACCATGGTAAAAATCATATGATCCACAATCCATTAATTTTCATTCACCACAATTAAGAAATGTTCTTTGTGAAATGTCATAACATGTGTCATAAGTGGGTCAATATTTCTATTTCATTTTATAACCTCCCTCCTAATAACGTTCTTACATGTAATAATATAGTTTACACCATTATCTTTGTTAGACACTTTGACACATCATTCATGATGATAGATTATTTTATAAATATATTTACATGTGTAAATGTCAATCATTAGACAAGGCACAATGGCTAGGGCATAAAATGGGACATCCTATTTCATGAGGACATAATAATTAAAAATTTAAAACATTAGGAATTCCAAGGCGTATGACACATCTAGTTCCAATATTTTCCCATTTATCATATACCTTCCAAGAATAAAAGGGGACACCAATAAATAGTGAACTAACTAACCATGGAGGGTATAATCATGTTGCTCTAACACCTATGTGCTCATAGGCACAACCAAGCACCTACAACATCCATCAAGTGATCACCATATCAACTTAACACTCTTATCCTCCATCATTTCCAATCATTAAATATAATAAAACAATTCAAGATCACACTTTGAATTTCATGCTTCAATCCAAACTCATATACTAGAGTCCATCTCCTTCATAATAGGACCAAGAACCTACCAAATACTAAATAATATTTGAAATAGCAACCACAACATAATGCTAACTCATGTCTAACTAACCACACCTAAAGAACATGGTACACACATCATAGATATATCTTATGCTATCAACATATCCTTCCCAATCCATAATTACAAGTCCATATTTATTATTATGCAAAAAATTTGTCTCCAAAGGTAATAAATGCATAGACATGCAAAATTCCTAAAGACCCTTGTAACAAATCCAATATGTATACCTCCATAGGAATATTTTCGCATGGGCAACGCCCAATTCGAAAATAATCAAAGTGTCTAAAGATTCCATCAATAACACTCACATATAGTACATGGCCAAATCTTCTATCACATACTTTCGGAAAAACATAGTGATTTACAAATATATAAACACAATTACTAGAAAAATTCTCTCTCTTGGTCTCCTTATCTCTCCCAAGTTCTTCACATCACATAAAAAGTAGAGATTAAAGAGACCAAATATTGTTATTTAATAAAATAACAAAAAATGATCAACTCTACATATATCTCAACTCCAACATGAAATAAACCAATCCTATAGGATACACAAAAATCCATAGAGAGAATACCAATAAATAAAACCATGTCCTTCTACCAACACCAACATGTGCTAAATCTATGATAAATAAGATCGGTTCTAAATCCCCAAATAGAAAAGTCAAGTAACATTTCACTATTCAATCCCAATGTGAAACACATTAACAATAGATGTAAGCCTCTCAAACCAAAGGAAGATTAAACAATCATTCCCACAAGAAGGGAATATTCACAAAGCCCTAACCATCTCACATACTCTTTAAAACATATTATCTTTAAAAAACTAAACATAAGGAGATAAACCATAATCATGTATTTCAGTTTCAAGATAACAAAAACATATTATCTTAAAAAAAAAACTAAACATAAGGAGACACATAGAAAGAATGCATCTAAAAAATAGGTGGGAAATACTCATAAGATTATTTAGTTTCAAGTGAACTAAGTTTAATAATGAGATATTTCCACCTCTAAAGCATAATCTCCTCATGAATTTTGTGTTGAAATTGCATCTAACTTTGAGTCTAGTCTCCTCAGTCTTTCTGCTAAAACCTTATCAAGTCACTATTCCAACACATAATCTTCAAAAGCAAGAGATTTAACCTCATCCAAATATGATATAAGTGTATATTTCATCTAATTAAGATAAATAAACTCTAATTACAACTTTTTTTTAAAAAAAAGAGGGTAAAAAAATTATAGATCGAAGAAAACAATACTAAGCAAAAGAGTACAACTGACCCACTAGTGGTAAAAAAAAAAAAAACATGGCCATCAAGAAACTCCCAAGAAACATCTCATATCCTCCATAAATAGATCCTCCATCTTCTAAGAAAGATACTCAAGTAGACATCCCCAATCTTCCACATTCCAAGTCCCCATCCACTCAGATTCCCATTTGTCCAAACCATCAGCCATCTTATTCCATTCCCGTGGGATATGACAAACGGTGATGGAATCCAGGACCCCACCCAGAGAAATGATTTGCTTTACCACCATAACCAATTTCCAATTCACATAATCTAATTGATGCTTATTCATCAAGTCAATCACAATTTGAGAATCAAACTCACAAATCATCCTTCTCCAACCAAGGGCACAAGCCTGTTTCAATGCCAAAAGAATAGCCAATGCCTCCATAAAATTGTTAGTGTTGATCTCTATACATTGAGAAGAAGAACTTAACCACCCCTAAACTATCCCTACCAATGCCACCGACTCCAACATGACCAAGATTGCCTCTAGAAGACCCATCAGTGTTAATTTTTAGAAGCCAAAGAGGAGGGGGTTTCCAATGACCACCTCTCAAAACCTTCCCTCTAGCACTCTAACCCAAACTAGAATCGGGCCTATCTCTATCAAAAACTGTAATCCCCAAATTTTGAACCACTCTCATATCTCCAAGGTTCATGGGGACTGACAGATCACACTTCAAAACCAAAGTCTCTTGAATGACCCCCAATATTTTCATCCAGAACTTACACACCTAAAGCTTCTTATCCAAAAAGATCCTATGATTGCACTACAACCAAATATGCCAAATAATCAAACTGGGTCCAATTATCCAAGTTATTTGAAGGATGTATTAGCTGGAGAGTTCCCAAACCTAATCTAGAAATCTTCCAAAGAAGAGGCATGTCTACACAATTGGTTCCAAACAACCCACCAAAAATGCCAAATCATCCTAGCAAAAGAATGTTGAAAAAAGAGGTGAGAATTGCTCTCATCATTATTGGAGCACATGAAACACATAGAGGGGTCTTGAAAATCATGCTTCCAAAGATTCTCCTAGGTCAAACATCTATTGTAAACCACCAACCAAGAGAAAAAATTGCAGTTGGGCCAATAAAATTTATTCCAGATCTGTTTCCACCAGGGGACCCCCATACACCCAAAAACCTGTTTATCCAACACCTAATAACTAGAGGAAACAAATAATTTCTCTTTTTTGTCATGACCGCAAGCTAGAACATCCCTCTCCAAAAGAGAGTTGCGAACCCTACTAGCCAAAATGGAAGCCAACTTTTGATGTTCCTCCATCGATCCCCAAGCAGCCACTCATGTGAGTCCTTCCACCTGTACATAGTAACCTGTGCTAGAACATGAGTGGTTTTGAACTCCACTATACTCCATCTAACCTCAAGAAAATTCCTACATAAATCTTGCAAGTGAGGATGTGTTGGCATGATAGGAAGGTGACCATCCCAAGAATGAAACCAAAAGAGAGATTTTGAGCCTCTGTTGTAAATCCAAAACAACCCTTATTTGACTAGCTTAGCTCCCCTTTTGAGGGTACCCCAAATCATAGAACATTTACCCATAATTTTGAATCTAGGCACATCAATGCTCTCCACACCCCCAAGATATTTTGAGGTGAGGATCTTAGCCCAGATTTAATGTTGTTGAGAGCACCATCTCTAATAAATTTTAGCTATCAAAGCTTTCCTATTCAAGTTAGCCCAACGCACCCCGAGTCCACCTTCCTTCTTTGGCTGATACATAACATCCCACTCGACCAAGCTCCACTTCCTCGAGAGGAGATTACCAAACCAGAGAAACTGACAACAAAGGCTCTCAAAATCTTTGATAAAGCTAGCAATGGCAGACAACACAAAGCACATGTACAATAGGAGGTCTTGAACCACAAACTTCAAAAGGTTCACTCTACTAGTAGTAGAAATCCACCTGCAAGTCTAGTGACTAACCTTTTTATGAAACTTCTTAATAACATCTTGCCAAAACACCCTTGGAAGTGTAGGAACAACAAGAGGAATACCGAGATAGACAAAGGGAAGCGATCCAATCTAGAACCTAAGAATCTTGACATTCTCTATTGAATAAGCTTAGGAGTGTTAAACAAATAAATAAAGGAATTACTCTCATTGATTCTTTGTCCTGAAGCAAGTAACAATCTAGGATCTTCCTCGGGTTGATTGCTTCATCCACTCTGGCCAAGCCCATAAGTGTCGTATCATCCACAAATTGAAGATGGTATTGGGGGTAAATTATTTCCCCAATGCCAACCCTGAATGAGACCAAGCTCTACATGAGATTTAATAAATCTCCCAAGTCCCTCATCCATCAAAATAAATATGTGTATAATGGATCCCCTTGCCAAAGGCCCCTGGATGTAGCAAAAATCTTTGAAGGCTCCTCATTGACAAGCACAGAGAAGGAGGAGGAAGTGACACAACCCACTCAATCCAAGCATTGCCAAACCCAAAAGCCCTCATAATCTTGGAAAGAAAATCCCATTTAACTCGATCATAATCTTTGGCCATGTCCAACTTAATAAACATAGCCTTCTCTCTAGAGGAGGCCATAGAATGAATAGTTTTAGCTGCAATAACAACTCCATCAAGAATTTGTTTGCCAACAACAAAACCACCCCACTCCTCAGAAATCAACCTCTTTAGCCATGGTTTCAGGCATTTCACAATTAGCTCAATAATTATTTTATACACTACATTGCAAAGGGAAATTGGTCTAGAAAGATCCAAATAATTAGCTCCCTCTCGCTTAGGGATAAGAGCAAGAAAAGTGACATTCATTGCTCTTATCATTTTCTTATTCTTTTGAGATTCCTAGACAATATCAAGAAGGTCGAGCTTGATAACCTCCCAAAACTTTTGAAAAAAATCAACCGGGAACCCATCAGGGCCTGGACCTTTTCTTTTCTTCATCTGAAACACAATATCCACCAAATCTGTCAAGGAGATTGGTTTGAGTAGAGAATCATTCATTTCATTGGTCACCAAAGGAGGAATACAAGCTACGATTGAAGCTTCATCCTCACTATCAAGAGGGGAATCTTTGAAAAATAAAGCTGAAAAAAATAGACACTCTTTCAAAATCTCACAAAAGGAGGAAAAGTGATCCCCCTCTAAGGACTGAAGAGAAGAGATTATATTACCTTGCCTTCTATCCTTTACCGAATTGTTAAAAAAAGGAGGTATTCTTATCACCTTCCCATAGCCAATCAATGCGGGAATTTTTCTTCCAGAAAATTTCCTCACGAAGCTCCCATTCCTCAACATCCTTCATAGCCACAACCTCCAACATACTCAAATCCTTAGAAATCCCTTGGTCCCAGATTTTCTGAGTAATGGAATCCATGTGCTCCTGAGCAACCCTTTTAGCCTAGAAAACATTTCCAAAATGGTGTTTATTCCATCGTTTCAACATATACTCGATGTATTGTAGTATCTTGGCAAAGGAGTACATAGTAGTGCCATAAGTTGGCTTCCTAGAATGCCACCAACTAGGAACAAGATAATGAAGAGACACATCCCAAAGCCACATGAGTTCAAATCTAAAAGACTGCTTTTTAGAATATCTAGACAAGAGAGTAGAGAATTTGATAAGCCAATGATCAGAGCCCCGCCAATCCAAAATATTAGAGCTAGTCATCCATCTGTCACCAACCCAAAAGCTAGACAATAGGAACCCATCCAACCTTTCTAAAATGGTTGCATCTCCAATCCTCCTATTGTTCTAGGTAAACATCCCATTCTAGGGTTTTACATCCACCAAGTTCAAAAGGGCCACATTGTCCCTTAAAAGATCCGAGGAGGGGTCCAGATGGGCAATACCACCCCTTTTCTCCTCCCAAGAGGAGATAACATTGAAGTCCCTTGCCATAATCCAAGGAAGAAATGTTAGAAAAACGGTAGAGAAATAGCTATAATGGAAGCTTTAACAGTTTACTGTAAACCAGATTATGCAGTGTAAACCATATGGAGATTTAAACAACTGTAAACAATGAAAGATGCAAGGAACATAAAACACAACACATAACATAGTATTTACGTGGAGAAACCATTTCGGGAAAAAACTCCACCAAAGAAGAGATGAATAGCTTGTATTGATAACAAGTATGTTTACAATACATCCACTCTAACTCCTCTTCAATCTGACAACATATGTGTACCTGTAAAACATCTCATAGTGTCTCCAACTCAACCCCTCAATATATAGACTCATGTGGGCTCAAAATACCACAATAAAACATTACCATGGGTCAAAAAAAGGTTCAAAAATACCATGGTAGAAATCCATTCGACCCCTTACATGCTAAGAATGGTCTCTTACATGACATTACACCTTCTTACAATATGTCTATTGGGTGAAAATTATGTAATCCCTTTTAACAGATTACAAAACCTTATTTCAGCCACAACTATGTGAGATACAATCTCTCCTCTCAGAAAGGCGAGGTGCCCTTCTTACTGCTTATTGAAACTAAGTAAAACTAATTAAGTATTCACAATAATGTACACTAAAATTAAGATATGGGGATGTGCCACATTCATAATTCTCTCTTTTTACAATGCTTCATGATTTTAAGTTCCTAGTTCAATACAACTTCAAACTAAAAACAAAAGCAATAATTCCAATATTCCTATCTTGTCAAAGAAAAGCCTAGGAATACCAGCATAATAATGATAAATGATAAAACAAGAAAAACTCACGAAGGCACAAAGTTGTTTCGTAGCTTTCACCAATGAATCCTTTAAGATATGTAACTAGTGTTGTATTAGAAGCACAAAGTCTTCTAGATACTTCACAACAATTCCACGAACAACATGAATAAATACAAGCACAAAGTCTTGTAGAGAATTCACCAATAGTATTAAATCAATATCACAAATTCAAGTAAAGAGTGTAACTCAAAGTTTACACAAATTTACTCAAAGCCCTTCAGATCTTAGTTACTAATCACTGCCAATTTTAATCAAATCCAAAAGATAATCGATTCCAACACAAAGTTTGGTATGCAACTTCACTTCTTTATTGATCAAAATAGATTCACAAAGATGAACACAAAGTTTCATGTATTTGCTTCTTAAATGGGCAACATTTCGTTGCAAAAGATAAAAGATAACCATTATAATAGAATCCTCTCTTATTTATAGATGGGAGAGGAGAGAAAATCTAGGAAAATCCTACCTAACTAGTTGAGTTATTAAAAAATGTTGTCCATAAATGTAGGAGAACATATTTGTTTTACATGTAATTACATTTTGCAAAATGACATGTAAAATGTGGAAGCCTATTTACAAAATTCATAGAAGAAAGCATATAAACTAACTCTAGAGATACAAGAAGTCTTTATGGTTCCTTGCTCTTGGCTTAGAAGTATTCATATTTCTTCTTGAACAATTGATGATCACTTCTTCAAAAAATTGAAACGTTGGAAGAACTTTCTGGTTGTACTTCAAATCCTTCTTGCTTGGTGATAGGCAAGAACTTGATCAAAACTGCTTTGAAATCTAGGCACAAGAGATCAAAATGTATGCAAGATTAGGCTTTAACAATTTTGATGCAATGGTAGCAAAAATTGAGGTTTTATCATGGGGTATTGCAATTTAGATGTAATTACTCAATTTTTCAAGACACTGCATATTGGATGTAAGTTTGAGTAATTTAATGGGTTTGGAAGCTTGAATGCAATGATGGCGGAGAATGGAGTGGAAGTGAGCAAACTAGCAAATGGATGTGAGCAATGGAGCGAGAAAAATTGAGCGAAACGGAGCTCAAAATGCATTTTTGGAAGTTTTTGGGTGTTAGTAAAATTTTCAAAAATTTGTGCAAGGGCGCTAAAAATTAACGCTCTTACACTTGGAGGAACCTACATTTTATGTAAAAGCGCTAAAAAATAATGCTTTAGCATGTCATATGTAAAAGTGGTGAAAAACGAAGCTTCTGCATGAAATATGTAAGAGCGGTGAAAATCAATGCTTTTGCATGTGGGAAGGACACTTGAGTGTAAGAGCGGTGAAAAATGGAGCTTTTACATGTCATATGTAAAAGCGGTGAAAAAAAGAGCTTCTACATGAAATATGTAAGAGCGGTGAAAAATAAAGCTTCTACATGAAATATGTAAGAGCAATGAAAAACAAAGCTTCTACATGTGACTTGAGATTTGAGATGCACAAGCACTGAAAAATAGTGCTCTGACATATCACATGTAAGGGCGAAAAAATTTAGTGCTTTTACATGTTGGAAAATATGCAGAAGCGCTAAAAAACCTCACTCTTGCATGTGCCAAAAAATGACTAAGGCATGAAATATGCAAGAGCGCTAAAAATCAGCGCTCCTACACGTGCTAGAAAATGACTAAGGAATGAAATATGCAATAGCGCTAAAAATCAACGCTCCTACATGTAATATGTAAAATCACTAAAAATCAACGCTCCTACATGTGCCATAAAATGACTAAGGAATGAAATATGCAAGAGCACTAAAAATCAACGCTTTTACATGTAATATGCAAGAGCGCTAAAAATAAATGCTCCTACATGTGCTAGAAAATGACTAAGGAATGAAATATGCAAGAGCGCTAAAAATCAACGCTTTTACATGTAATATGCAAGAGTGCTAAAAATCAACGCTCTTACATGTAATATGTAAAAGAGCTAAAAATCAACGCTCCTACATTTGCAGAAAATTTTATAACTCCCAAAATTGAATTTTCACAATTTGGTTTAAAATGTGAATTTTGACGAACCAACAAAGGTTAATGCTCAAAATGTATTTTTGAGGATGGGGGACCACACACGAGGACCAACGCAATTTTCCTTTGTTTTACATGCTTAGAGTATGCGGGCTTCAAAATAGACAAGTTTCATAGGGGTTATCCCTCGAATTAAGTGCACTCAAATCGAGGATAACAAGTCATAAGAATCCCTATAAAATAGGAGATGCTCTTACATGCGTCATAAACCATCAATAGCTATGTAAAGATTCTCTTACACGTTTCATAGATGATTCTTACGTCCAAAATGATATCCCCCACTTTTATCCCTTGCAGTTGTTATAGAATCTGTCATAACATCCTTAAAATAGGATTTCCATGTTATACCACTAAGTGGGCATCTTTTGACAACTAATAACATAATTTTCAAGGCACTGACATGAGGCAAAAGTGCTAACTCAAAATCTCATGCCCCTTTTTATGGAGCACAAATATTTTATAACAAAAAAGATATTTATCCATGGGAAAATGTAAAATAATAATAAATAAATTAGGAATTGCCAAGGTTGAGACACGTTAATTCCCAACATTCTCCCACTTGTTAAATACCTTGCAAGAGCTAGGGGAATCACACCATCATGGAATCAACTAGGTACAAGTAGCAAGGCCTATGGCCTTTTTGCACCAAGTAAATTTCTCTGTGCTCACAAGTTTGGTAAAAACATCTACAATATTCTCCTGTGTGTCAATCTTCTTCAACTCAATCTGACCATTAGCAATCAACTCACGGACAAAATGATATTGAATATCAACATGTTTAGTTTGAGCATGATACATTGGATTCTTAGCCAAATGAATTGCACTTTGACTATCACAATTAACGTGAACAATATTGCAATCAAAATCAATACCCGTACATAACCTTTGCAACCAAATTGCCTCCTTAGAAACATGGGTAGCAGCCATATACCTTGCTTCAGTAGTAGATAAAGCAACCGTAGGTTGCCTTTTACTCATCCAACTCACTACTCCTCCAAACAGAGTAAACACATACCCATTGGTGGACTTTCGACTATCCAAGTCACTCGCCCAATCTACATCAACAAATCCTTGTATGTCCAATGACTTGACCACATTATCAGTACCATGATAGAGCAGACAGTACTCAGAAGTACCTCACAAATGTCTAAATACCCTCTTAACAAAATTCCAATGCTCTTTACCTGGGTTAGACATAAACCTGCTTAGAACTCCCATTGTTTGGGCTATATCTGGTCTAGTGCAAACCATTGCATACATCAAACTACCAACGACACTAGCATAAGGGACCTTAGACATATCCCCAAAATCATCATCAATATTAGGACACATATCTAAGCTCAACTTAGTACCAACCGGAAATGGAATACAAATTGGCTTATAGTTATGCATATTAAACCTCTGCAAAATGGTATCAACATACTTACTCTGACTTAACCAAAGCTTTTTGTCTTTGATCCATGCTGATTTCCATCCCAAGAATGTATTTTGCAGCCCCCAAGTCCTTTGTAACAAATGTGCCATAAAGTTGTTTCTTGAGCTCACCAATCATCACCTTGCTAATACCAATAAACAACATATCATCAACATACAAGATAATAATTAGGATCTAATCACCAATAACCTTAATGTACACACAATGATCCTCTTCACTCCTAAGAAAACCCAACTTTAATGCAAAAGCATCAAAATTTTGATACCACATCCTAGGTGACTATTTCAAACCATAAAAAGATCTCTTTAACCTGCAAACCAAATTTTCTTTTCCCTTCACAACAAAACTGTCAGTCTATTGCATATAAATCTCCTCCTCAAGATCCCCATGCAAGAAAGCAGTTTCAACATCCATTTGCTCTATCTCAAAATCACAAGCAACAATAATAGATAAAAAAGAATCTAATAGAAGTTAGTTTAGCGACAAGAGAGAAAATTTCACCAAAATCAACTCCCTCTCTCTGGGAGTAGCCCTTAGCCACTAATATGGCCTTATACCTTTCCAAGTGACCATCTGCTCCAAATTTCTTTTCAAATACCCATTTACATTTGATGAGATTTCTTCCTTTGGGAAAATAAAAAAGATCCCAGGTGTTACAGTTTTCCAATGCTACCATCTCCTCTTGCATAGCCTGCAACCAAGACTCATTTTCCTTTGAAGAGAGAGCCTCCCTGTAAGATCTAGGTTTGTTGTCAACACTTAATAAATCAAATATACAACGAAAATCAAGTGGGCTATACCTATTGACTAGATTTAATTGTCTTGTGGATCTTCTAAGAATAGGAGTATGAGGCTCTTGTTGTTCTTGACCTTGCTCAACCTCTTCCTGATTTCTATCTTCATGTTCTTCAGTTTGATCAGTAACTTCATCTGATACCTCATCTTCTTCCTCCTCATCCTCAAGTCCAACTCTTTGTTCTTCCCGAGTTGCATCTTCTTGCTTAATTTCAAAATTCACTCTCTTTTCCTCATCTTTTTCCTTTGGCTATTCAGGATAAAAAATAACACTAAGCTCCCTAAAAATCACATCTCTAGAAAATATCTTTTTCTTGGTTAGAGGATTCCATAATTTATAACCTTTTACATTATCACCATATCCAATGAAAATACACTTTTCAACTTTTGGATCCAGCTTAGTCCATTTTTCTTTAGTTACATGAACATAAGCCTCACAACCAAATACCCTTAAATGTGAAACAAAAGGTTTCTTACCTATCCACATTTCATAAGGTGTTGTTTCAAGAGCCTTAAAAGGAGATCTATTCAACAAGTAACAAGCAGTACTTACAACTTCTGCCCAAAAGCATCTATCAAGCTGTGAACTACTTAGCATACTTCTAGCTCTTTCCATAAGTGTCTGATTCATCCTTTTTGCCACTCCGTTTTGTTGAGGAGTGTGAGGATTAGTTTTATGTCTAAAAATTCCTACATGCTTACAAAATTCATCAAATTCCTTAGAACAATATTCCCCTCCATTATCAAACCTCAAAACCTTAATATTACAATCTGTTTGCTTTTCAACTAAGGCTTTAAATTCTTTAAACTTAGTGAAAACTTCAGATTTATGCCTCATAAAATATAACCAGGTACATCTTGTAACATCATCAATAAAGGAGACAAAATATCTAGATTTTCCAATTGATTCCACATCCACAAGACCAAATATGTCATAATGAATTAATTCCAATTTATTCTTAGATTTAATACTGCCTAAAGGAAATGATTTTATGTTTTGTTTACCAAACACACAATGTTCACAGAAATCAAAACTCTCATCAGAATAGGAAAAACTATCTAACAAATTTTTATTCAAAATGGTTTTTAAACCAGTCTCACAAATGTGGCCCAATCTACAATGCCACAACATATAAGTATTTTCTGATTTTTTAGTTACATTGGTAGAGTTACAAACAGTAGTGGCTTCAAGCCTAAACAGAGTCCCCTTCCTTGTCCCTCTTGCTATCACTAGATTTCCTCTTACCAATCTGCAACCATGCTTATCAAATGTTACATTTATTCCCAAATCATTCAGCTTCAAAACTGAATTTAGATTTCTAGCTACTCCAGGAACATGTAAAACACTAGGGAGGGTTTTAATCCTCCCATCACTGAAACACAATTGAATCTTACTCCTTTCAACAATAGGATATGGAGAGTTATCATTGAGGTAGATTTCACCTCCATCATATTTTTCATATGTGGAAAACCACTCTTTATGAGGAGTCATATGAAACAAGCATCTCGAATCAATTAACTAGTGTTCATTAGTCATAGTATGAAGACAAGAAACCAAAGCTTCATCACCTGAATTTGAGGATTTCTCTATGGAGGAATCAACTTGTTTCTTTGGATTTTTGCATTCCTTCACATGTCCTCTTTTTCCACAGTTCCAGCATTTCACTCTGTTCTTCTTTCCAGGAGTCTTAGATTTGCCCTTAGACTTATCCTTAGGCCCATTCTTATCTCCTTTAGACCCTCTTTCTTCAGGCCTTCCCCTTATGTTGAGAGCATCACTTGTACTATCCAATGCCTTTTTCCTCATTTCTTGTGACAACAAAGTTGCTACAAGAGCATCCATCTTTGGAACTTCCATGTTAGTAGTGATAACAAGTATGAAATTATCCCAAGATTCAGGTAAAGAACAGAGAAGAATAATGCATTTATCTTCTTCAACATTGACATCAATAGAGGCTAGTTGACTCGAAACCAAATTAAAAGAATCTAAATGCTCAACTATAGATTCACCTTCCCTCATCTTAAGAGAAAACAAATTTCACTTCAAGTAGAGTTTATTTTCCAGACTTTTTCCTTGATAGATCTCACCTATCTGGTTCCACAAAGCATATGCAATCTTTTCCTTTAAGACATTCAGGAGAAAATAATCAGAAAGACACAATCTAATAGTACCTCGTTCCTTTTTATCTATCTTCTCCCAATCTTCATCACTTATTTTCTCAAGTTTCTTTTCATTTGTTACAACCACCCATTGATCTCGTTCTTCAAGGAGATCCTCCATTTTCAGCTTCCACAACTCAAATCTAACTCCATTAAATTTTTGAATATCCAAATGGTTAGAAGTTGCAACCATAGTTAAACACAAAATAATGCAAAAAAATCTCAATAAAACTCCCACTAAAACTCAAAAAACCTTCATTCTACCACCCAAAATACATAACTGGCCAGGATCCGATACCAAATGTTAGAAAAATGGTAGATAAATAGCTATAATGGAAGCTTTAACAGTTTATTGTACACCAGATTATGCAATGTAAACCATATGGAGATTTAAACAACTATAAATAATGAAAGATGTAAGGAACAAAAAACACAACACATAACACAATATTTACGTGGAGAAACCCTTTTAGGAAAAAACTCCACCAAAGAAGAGATGAATAGCTTATATTAATAACAAGTATGTTTACAATACATCCACTTTAACTCCTCTTCAATCTGACAATATTTGTGTACATGTAAAACATCTCATAGTGTCTCCAACTCAACCCCTCAATATATAGACTCATGGGGGCTCAAAATACCACCATAAAACATTACCATGGGTCAAAACAAGGTTTTGAAATACCATGGTAAAAATCCATTCGACCCCTTACATGCTAAACATGGTCTCTTACATGACATTACACCTTCTTACAAGATGTCATAATAATCCCTATAAAATAAGAGATGCTCTTAAACATGCATCATAAACTATCAATAGCTCTGCAAAGATTCTTTTATGTGTGTCATAGATGATTCTCACTTCCAAAATGATATCCCCCACTTTTAGCCCTTACAGTTGTCATAGAATCCATCATAACATCCTTAAAAATAAGCTTTCCATGTTATACCACTAAGTGGGCATCTTTTGACAACTAATAACATAATTTTCAAGGCACTGACATGTGGCAAAAGTGCCAACTCAAAATCCCATGCCCCTTTTTATGGAGCACAAATATTTTATAACAAAAAAGATATTTATCCATGGGAAAATGTAAAATAATAATAAATAAATAACTTAGGAATTGCCAAGGTTGAGACACCTTAATTCCCAACAAGAAAAGGATCCAAAGAACTCAAGTATCTAACATGTGACCACAAATATGTCTTACCAAGGATATCAGTAGGAGCATAGATGTTAGAGAAAAGGATTCTCTCACCTGACTCTAGACTAGAAGTAATAAGAGAAATAGAATACCTGCAAGAGAACCACCAAAAAGGAATAACTCTACACGGATCCTATAAAAATGCAAGTCCACTAGAGCTACCCTATGCTCCCACACACTAGCATTGACCTCTACCCCAGATCCTAGAAGCCAAATACACATACTATCAATAGACAACTTAGTCTCCTGGAGCAAAACCATATCTGGAGAATGAACACGAATCAATTCTCAAATAGCCTTTTGTCTAGGGATGCTATTCATACCCTTAACATTCCAGGATATCACAATAATCATTGAGGTTGGGAGAAATGAGAATCAATAGTCCTTACCGAACCAAACTCCACCAATGTCTCACCAATTAGCTTTGCCTTTTCATAATCCTTCTTTCTACCAACCTTAAGATGCTTCTCAGGAGCTCCCTTCTTATGGGGTTTTTATTGCAAGCCCAAAGCAGGAGAAGATGGTTTACTTTTACATGGTTCCTCAACACATTTCTTGACTATGAGTCTAGAAACCGAAACAACATAGTTCACAGTAACCTCTGGCATCGTACCTGACCCCCCAAGCACAAGAGCTGAGGAAGGGAGATTTGTGTCCATTTGAGTTGCATGATCGCCCACCAGAGCCAGGATGGAGATAACATTTGGTTGATTCCCAAGGTGCTTGTCAACTTAGGAGCCATCCACTACTTGTAAGTTAATGGGAACCCCCTCCTCTTGAACCAAGTCTTATAAGGCATCAAACCTGTTGGATGTTTCCTCTTCTTGCCTATCTTTGAGGGTTCTCTTTTGACCTCTACCTCTGTTGCGAGGCTTAACTGGCAAAAAAAATTCCTTATCCACCACCACCCCCTGTATGGGAGCCTTACCTTTGTCCATCTTTGGAGAAGACTAGGGAGTAGCAGTACCCAAACCAACAACATTAACAGCTTTGGGACACTTCCACTGAAGGTGACCATATTCATGGCATAGGCAGCATCAAAATGGAAATGCCTCATAATCCAATTGTTGGGTCCAAAAGGCTACCCCAATGCTCATTTCAATTGAATCTAGAAACAAATTATTTGAATCAATTTTGATGCACACACAAGCAAAGGAAATAACTTTTTTAGTCATGGTTTGTTGGGAAGGCCCAACAGGCTTACCAAGAAAAAGAGCAACCATTTGCAATATATCACTTCGCTAGCATTCCAGAGGCAGATGAGGAAGACGCACCCAAACTGAAACCCTAGAAGGGAGCTCCTCCCTAGAGTTAAAACCCACATGCTAATGTTTGATGAAAAGGCCCACCTTCAAAAGCTTGATTCCTATGAGCCACAGGAAAAATCCACCATGAATAAATTGTTGGCTTTCAACATTAAATTAAAATCACCCTTAGAGTTCCAGGTCTTGCAAACCCACGAATCAATAAATGGAAGCGACACCCACATCACCATAAAATTGTAAATCAACACATGATTACTATAGTACTCCACATCCTTAGCAAAAAATTAGGTTGTATTACTAACACCAAACGTTCTTGTGATCTTTCCAAAAACCCATTCACCTTTTACAAATGAAAACCTCCATTTCTTGACGAACCCACACCAAGGTTATCCATGTTTGGAGAAAATGATTTGCCACCATGTGAAGAAGAGACAAGATCCATCATGTTAGTAGGTGCATGTAGCGCCATCCATGAGAAGAAAAACACTCACACCCAAGAAACCAATGCTATAAAGGGCTAGCCAAGAGTTTACAAAAAAAAGCAATTGATGAAGAACAAACCCCAAATAAAAGATGAAGAAATGAAAATGAAACCCCCTCGAAGTCACCAAAACCCCCCCAACAACAATTTGCAATAAACAAAGGCAAGCAAAAAATATTAAATACCATGTAATCGCGAACTGTAATAGGCAACAGGCTACCATGCCCTCATGGGAGAGCTACTTACATCTCCTATCCTCATTCACTCATTCTCAGTCCATATATTCCTCTAATTACAACTTTTTAATAATAAAATAGCTCACAAGAAAAAAATATCACTTTTCTAGTAGATTACCACAAACCACTACCAAATACCCCACTAGAAAATCAATATAGATTATAGGAACTCGCCATAATGTTGTGATTTCCCTCATAACCACAAAACCAAAATATCCAACAACTCTACATGCAATAGGTTATATGCATCCTCATACACCATGGATCACCCATCTAAATTAATATGTCATAATTAACAACTCGACCAAAGACTTTGAGAGTCCTCCATGGAAATAAGCCATCAACATCTTCAAAGAACATGAAGATAAGCATCCTCTAATAATATCTATCAATAAAATCTCACTACACACATAATTTAAGTATCATGAGATCTCCATGATGACACCAACCACTATAAAAAATAATTCATCACAAAGTGGCATATCCACTTCCACATCACAAACAAGCCTCCCACTAAAGGTGGTCTTAAGTTACATGTGACACCATGATAAGCATCTACTAATTAAATATCACTTCTGGTCCTCATAGAATCAAAGAACATGATTGTGACACTAAAAAATCCAAAAGTAGAACCATGATCTCCAACTAATTAGATAAAACCAACCATGTAATTGCACAAAATATCCCATTGGACCATAATTGAGAGCATCTTATACCACCATAGTCAATAGCTATTGGTCCCAAAGTATAATTGTCTGAGATAGTCCAAACACCATCTCTTTATATCACTACATTAAACATACCAATGCATTAAGATGACCAAGAAAGTACAAGTCAATATAATTCACATCAAATAACTCACAAGATTTGCACACATGTAACATTCAAAAGGTGAAAGAATTTGTGGCCATTGCTCTAACTAGACAAAGAAACCACAAAG
This sequence comes from Sequoia sempervirens, assembly GCA_007258455.2. NCBI lineage: Eukaryota > Viridiplantae > Streptophyta > Pinopsida > Cupressales > Cupressaceae > Sequoia > Sequoia sempervirens. The sequence goes on from VDFB02000015.1 coordinate 580,839,443, forward strand.
CCCACAAATATTGATCAATGTAATAAGTAGATCCACCACCACATTAGTAACATACAAAATAGAGACAACATGTAGATTCTCCATGATTTAAACACCTAATCAATTCTAGATTTAATTTTCCATAAATCTATAATAGAGTAACCATAGCTTAGGAACAAGCAACTTTTTAGAATGTCAACTGATGAAGCACATACCAAAACTTCCACACTTCAAAAGGAAATAAATGAATTTCTTAAATCATGCATAAATCATGTATGCAAATCTACAATTGTTGTCATCCTAACAATGCCTTAACAATAATATTTTCATAGATCTATAAAAACACATATTTTGGTTATAATGCAAAACCTACAAAAACCATCCATGCAATATGAATCCATATATACATCTAGAATCCCACAAATATGAAAAACATTAAATCTACAATATGAAATCATAGAATAACATATATATGTAAACTCACATTTTAAACAAAAAATGATAAAACCCATCAATCTAAAATAACATGAATATGCAAAATAAAATTATAAATGATCTGTAAGGATCATAGGTTGTTTAGGAACTCTAGGACACTAAAATACCAATTCCACAACCACCACCAATACATGCAAATGGATGAACCATGTTTTCTAGGATCTTCTAGGTCACCAAACTACCTCCACAACCTATATACAACTAGGGGATAAGACCATAATGCCAAAATAAGCACTCCTTTTGGTAATCAATATAGCTAGTGCTTCCCCATATGACCAGGGAGCCAAAAGTAGGTACCCAACATGAATACTCTTCCACCATGCATGACCATACAATAAAGGAACATAGCCACCATATCATAGGGTAGTCACATACTGCCAAACATGAGCTCTATGTCATAATTATATAACATGCATACACATGATCAACTCCATTGAACCTTATTACCAATTTTCCATTGCTCACCATATTATTTCCTAACATAACAAACTTGATCCAATAAAAAAATCCCACTTATATAAGTATTAATAAATAACATATTCCTTCCAATAGATTCCTACAAGATTGGTAGGCTAAGAAAGCAACAATGGAGGAATACCCAAAATGAAGTCATCATAGAACCATCACATGCAATAATAAACAAGTTTGTGCAAGCAACATGAAAGAACAAACAAGTCACATGCAAAAACAAACAAATCACATGCAGGAAAATGAAATCCATTGAACCACCTCTAATTTGATACCAAATGTTAGGAAAATTACTTGCAAATCCCTTAGTAGTTAAATAATATATATAATTATCATACATTACATGTATTTCTATATTAACCCTTCAAAGAGATTAATACATTAACTAGATCTATAGAAAGTTCAAAAGAAAATTGGCATGTAAAAAATGCATATAAAATAAAGAATGACAAAGATAAAAGAGAAATCAAACAAAAGAAAGAGAGTGACACAAACATACTCTAGGAAAATATTTATGTAAACCTAACCTTTAATGCACCAAACTAATGTATTATTCAACAATAAAATTATTATAATACAATATCATGCTCTTGCCTCCATGGCGATCAAAATCCTCTTCCTTTGGTAGAAATCTATAAGAATAACCCTATAAAAGATGTCTCTCTTATGTCTCCATATCAAGCCCTCGATATATATTTTCATGGAGGTCCAAAAACCACCACAAGGCATTACCAAGGGACCAAACGAGGTTATGAAATATCATGGTAAAAGTCCATACATCTATAATCTATTATTTATCATTTACCACCTTTAAAAACATGTTCTGTGATATTTCATACTATGTGGTAGAAGTAAACAAATATTCTTAGCTCACTTGTAAAATTTCTCTTAATCATGCTCTTACACATCATATTATCTCTTACATCACTATCTTTATCATATATGCTCTGACACATTGTTCATGGCAGAATATTCTTTTACAAATACATTTACACTCATAAATGCCAATAATTACACATGGCATAATGGCCAAGGCACAAAGTGGGACACCAGATTTCATGAGGATGCATAATTAATAAACATTTAAATATTTTAAACATTATGACTTGCAAGATGTATGACACACCTAATCCCAACAACATTTTGCATATTATAGGACTTGAGATAAAATTACTTTCTATATCCAAGTTGAATGATTTTGATGTGCATGTGACATTTGGCAAATATAGTTACAGGTTGGTGAGTGAGAACTTAGTGTAGCTAAAGGATCTTGGATTGGGAACTTATTTAGGTTGAATGCCACCACATTTTGTAACTCTACAAATGTAACTAGCAAGATAGAAAATACACATTTTTGTGGCACCAATGTTTGGGTCATATAAGTGAAAAGGCCTTAGGACCACAATTAATAAAAAAATCATTGATGATTTTTTAATTTCTCTAAATATAAAAAATATTTCTATGAGTATTATAAGTTGGGTAAATAGAATAGGTCTTCATTTTTTTATGACAACTATAGAGCCAAGAGACTATTGGAAATAATCCATTCATATGTGTTTAGACCAATGGATGTGGGTTCTATGATCAAATCTCATTATTATGTTTTATTCATTGACGATGCTTCTAAATACTTTTAGATTTATCTTATGCATGTCAAAATTGATGTTTTCACTGAGTTTAAGAAATTTAAAGCCTTATTTTAAACGTAAATATATTATAAAATAAGAACATTGATATGTGATGGTGGTATTGAATATCACTTTAGGGAAGTTAATGATTTTTGTAAGCATGTAAGTATTGTTTAGTAAAATACTGCACCATATACACCTCTATAAAAAGGATTTGTAGAGAAAATGAGTCAAACTCTATTATAAATATCTAAAAGTATGTGTAGTGGTACACAGGTAGATCAATGCTTATGGGTAAAAACTATAAATCCTATTTGTTACTTGATTAATAGATCAAGTTTCTTGGCTCTTATTGAAAAAACACTTTATGAAGTGTGGATGATTAAGAAGCGGTTTGTTTTACATTTAAGGATGTTTAGTTGTGAGATTATATTCACGTGCCTTAGGATACAATGAACCTAAATTGGATCCAAAAGCTAAAAAATGCATCTTCATAGGATAGAATGAGAATGTAAAAGTGACTTGGAATCAATTAACCTAGAAAATGATTTTTTTTAGAGAGTGATTTTTAGGAAATTCAAATTTTTTTCAATTCTTGAACAAGAAAAAGAGAATAAAATAATGCATTTTAAAACTAGAGTAAAGAAGTAAGAAGATCCATATTTGGAAGAATAGATTGATGGATTCTAGGATGGAGAGGAATAAGAGAGTTTAAATAATGTGTAGGATTAGCATACATAAAAAAATGTAGATCCCCTTGTACTCCTACCTTGAGGGGATCCACTAGACAACAAAATCTAGTTGATAGTTATAGTCCACTAGATTGATGTTATGTATTTTCTTTATTGAGTATTGATAATGAACCTAGATATTTCAAGATCTATACTTAGAATAAAATAAGTCTTGAATGCAAACCATGTGGGAGGAGATGATGACATTAAATAGTTGTGATACATATGACAATAAAAAATTCTTGAGGGAAGAAAGCCCATTAGTTTCAAGTGGGTGTATAAGAAGAGAATTGGTGTAGTTTGATAGTTAGAGTGCAATACCATACTATTGTCCAAGAGCTACTCCAAGAGAGAGTTGATTTTAGTGAAATATTCTCTCATGTTGCTATCTTCTATTAGATTCCTTTTATCTATTGCTATAATTTGTGATTGTAGGATTGAATAAATGGATGTTAAAATTGCTTTCTTACATGGGGATCTTAAGGAGAATATTTATATGTGATAGCATGATAATTTTTTTGTGAAGGGGAAGGAACATTAGGTTTGAAAGTTGAAATGATCATTGTATGGTAAAAAACAATCACCTAGGATGTACTAGATTTTTTATGCTTTCACAATGAGTTTAGGTTTTTTTAGGAGCGAAGAGAATCATTGTGTTTGTGTTAACATTATTGATAATTGGGTTCTAATCATTATATTGTATATGGATGACATGTTTATTAGTGACAACAAAGTGATGATCATGGAGATAAAAAATCAACTTTTTGGCATATTTGATACAAAGGATTTGGGAGCTACAAGATACATTCTTGTTATGAAGACCATCAAGGATTCGGTACAAAGAAATATTTGGTTAGTCATATAAAGTATGTTACTACCACTTTGTAGTGGTTTGGTGTGCATGACTATAAACTAATGACTATTACATTCCTTGTTGGCACTAATATTTCTTTAGATATGTGTCATAATTTAGAAGATGGTTTTGAGGATATGTCTAGCATGCCTTATACTGATGTTATTGGTAGCCTAATGTATGCAATGGTTTGCACTAGACTAAATATTGTCCAAGTAATGGGAGTTTTGAGTGAATTTATGTCTAATCCTAGGAAGGAGCATCGTAATTATGTTAAGAGGGTTTTATATATTTGTTAGGGACTTTTGATTATTATTTGTGTTATCATAGTATTTATGATGTGGATAATTCATTGGATATATAGGATATTATATTTGTAGTTTAGCCAAGTGACTTGGATAGTTGAAGGTTCATTAGTGGCTTCATGTTTTTCCTATTTGGTGGTGTAGTGAGTTGGATAAATAAGAGGTAGCCTATGCCTACTTTTTCCACTACTAAAATAGAGTATATGGCTATTACACATGTCGATATGGTAACAAATAATTTGTGTCTAGGCATTGGTTTTGACTGCAGGATTGTTAGAATTGGTTGTAATAGTTAAAGTTTCATTTGTTTGGTTAGGAATACCATGTACCATGCTCATATTAATCATGTTGATGTTAAATATCACTTAATGTGGGAGATGGTAAAAAATGGTTTGGTCTTATTACAAAAGGTTGACCCTCAAGAAAAATTTATAGATTACCTCATGAAGCCAGTGACCATAAAGAAGATATTTTGGTGCAAGAAGGCCATAGGCCTTAGATCCTATACTCGATATTTTTTATTATTCCTTTGGATGCCATCACAATGTATAATATCAAGTGGGAAAATATTAGGATAGTATGATATTTAATTGTAATCCTAATGTATTATGTTTATGCATCTCCAACAATCTTGGAATGGGTGCTTGGACACCTATGTTGTTGAGAGAGATTATATTACCCTTGTTGACTTGGAATATTAGTTGCAATGACATTTTTGAAGGAGGTGGAGTTAGCAATGATGGTTACAAAGCTATTTTTAGAAATTTTCTCAACTTGAACATTATAATTGACTAGTGGAATATCTTGTATGTTGTTGGTGGTTTCTGTTGAGATGATGGATTGCACAGCCCCTGAAGCTCCAGAATCTTCAATGAAGGACTTTAGCCATGAAAGATAATCAACTACAAAGAGAAGTGTTGCAACAATGAAATGTTGATTAAAGCTTCTATTGATAATATGATTGATATGATATTGATATGATTGATATATTACAAATAAACAAGATGCCTGATTATATAGGCAAGAAGTAAACCCTAATATGCATGAGATGTTGCCAAGTGTTAAAATCTAACAACATGTGACAACATGTGAACCCTATGTTGATGATCATTAAATGATGAGATAAGTTCTAGAAGGAATCTTATCCCACAAACTAGGAAAGGGAATAAAATCCCATTTATTAAATGATTTATCTAATAATGCAACCTAGGACTTAACTAATTGAATGCAAGACCTAAGTTAACTTATGTTAGTGTAATAATTAATTAATTAATTACACCAATAGTTTCCATATAAGCTAGGTGGTGAATTTGGACAATTACCTTATGATGTTGCCATTACTAAGGAATTACAATTCAAATATATTATCTATTATTACTATGAAGATTATTTTTTACTACTCATGGCTTATTGAGAGTTACATTTACTATTCTCATAGGATGATCTTGATTTTGGATGTGGGATTTTTGCATTTTACCATGGTTTTGATGGTATTATTTTTGGAAATCAATTATGGTTTTCCTCTTCCATTTATCTATAAATTGGAGGCATGAGATAAAAGTTTCATGAGTTATTTTGTAGTGCCCCTCCATTCTCACTTTCGATGTGCAGGTAGTTTGGCTAAGGAACCTGAAGATGAAGGTAAAATAATAGGGATATTTAGGGTATACGTTAATTATGTTAGACAGTTGATGTTGTACATTATGAACTTATGGACTATGTGTGTGTTCATACATGTTCGTTACTAGGATGCAAGCTATGGGAATATTTGTGCCATGGAAGTGCTTTGGTTATCTTTAGGATTTTCACATGATTCTGACATATTATTATCATGATGATATGATATTATGATTTTGATTATGAATATATTTATTATCATGAAGAGGTATTGACTTGTGTTCAAGTGTTATGGTTGTAGATGGAACACATGAACTTTTGTGAGTATGATGCATATTGTTATGTTATTATTATTTTGCAGAGATTTATTTGGATAGTTAGGTGATGCAGTATGTTGTTAGAATAGGTGGAAAGGGCAATATCTTACCATTGGACATATTAGGGACATACGAGAATGAGATATGATTGCTAGAGCTCTTTTCGTAGTGCTTCGACTATTATGAATATGTGCTCTAACTTGTATGCTTGAGTGAACAGGTACTAGGCTATGTCTTCACCTAAATTAGCAGGTCTGAGCATGCCTCTAATCCCAATGGTGATTGAGGAGATAACATCTAAGCCCAAGTTATACCCTAACCCTAGCCGTTGTCCTCAATTAGGGACAATTGATTCAGTGTGTGATCACCTTTCCGGGTTGTCATGGGACAATGCCCGATCTCCTATACCCTATGGTTGGAGTGTTGCACTTGTGTGAATGTTTTTGTTGGGTTATGTGATTGTGTGACTCCAATGTCTAGCTTTGAGTATGGATTTAGTTCAAATGGTGCTAAGTCCTCTGGTAAGTCAGGTTAGTCACTGTTGTGATCATTCTCATTATTTATGTTTTGATGCGAATGTATCCTTTTAGTAAGAAGTTATTTTGTGGCTTATGCTTAGTCTCTGATTGTGACCTATTTAAGTGAAGTTAGCTTTTAGGTCGGATATGTTGATGGTAACTATAATTGTCATGTGTGTGTTAAAGCGTGATTTAATGTTATTATATATATGTATATATATTGCTATGGTTATTCTTTGGTGTGAGTGAATGTTGATTATTAATATTATTATGATTATATACGTGAAGGAGGTGATTTAATATTGTCATGGGTTTGCACCAATAAGGTATTATGTTAATGTGCATAAACTATTATGTGTTATAATGTCACTATGTATGTTATTATTATTGGTGCGAGGGGATAGTGGATTATTATTATAATTATAATTATAATTATTTATGTAAGGGTGTTATTTACTATTGCTAAGTGTTAATATTAATTAGTTGTTATGTTAGTATGTGTATATTATTATGTTCATTATCGTTGCTTGTTATGTTTATTATCATTATGTTATTGTTTATTGATTTTGGAAAAAGGACCATTTTATTATTTAATTGTGGTTTATTGAATACTGTTTATTTTATTGAGAAATGAAATTAAAAATTAATTAGTGTTTATTTGATTGAAAAGGAATTTGGAATTGGAATTTATATATTAATTAATTATTTTTGAAACTCTTGTTCGATGGAAGTCTCATTTTTAGTTTCCTTTTTAGTGGGGAGTTTGTGAAAAAGGATTTTTTTTTTGTGGATTGTGGGTGAGAAATTAGGTGTTTTTTTGGGGGTTTGAGAATGGAGAGAAAATGGAGAGATATTACAGGGTTTTGAAGTAATCTTTCAAAGGTTTTTGGGAAATTTTCAGTGGTTTTGAATTGAAATTTGGAGGAGAGTGAATTGGATTTCAATTATGGTTTGAAAGGAATGGATTTGCTACCAGATTATGTGGAATTCTAATTTCTAATTGTGCTTTGGATTGGAGATTCGGGTTTGGAAAGCTTCCCCAATTTTTAGCTTCTTGCATTTAAATTTTTCATATTTTGAGGTAGGTTTTGTACTTAATTTATAATTTTGTATTTTAAATTCATAGAGTTTTATATGGATGTTATATAATATGTTATTTGAATTTTTGAAGTGTTTCTTTCAAGTGATGAAATGCTGCTATATGTTGGGTTTCTCATTTTGATGTTTGACTGTAATCGAGTATGCAGAAAAGAGGGTTTTTAAGGGAGTCATTTGTTTGTTTCACATTTTGTAAAATTTTGAGTCATTTTTGGTCAATTTCTCCCACGTAGCTGAGTATTCGAGGGTCAAATCTGAAATGGTTTTTTGACGGATTTGGATTTCAAGTTGATTTAACTATTTTATGGCTAGAAAACTTTACTGCTATCAAGAGGGTTTTTAAGGGATCCAGTTGTTTGTTTCACATTTTGTGAATTTTTGAGTAGTTTTTGGTCAATTCCCCCATGTAGCTGAGTAGTCAATGGTCAAATCTGAAATGGGTTTTTAACGAATTTGTATTTTGAGTTGATTTCATTGTTTTATCGCTAGTAGACTTGACTATTATCAAGAGGGATTTAACTCAATTTTGAAGGTTGTATAAAAGGATATAGCTATGTCCTTCAATCCATATTGTGTTTTACCATTTGTGCTTACACGTGTCTACTATTTGTATATTAACAATCCCTTCCTATTTGTGAAATATTTTGTTGAGCCTTTTGTACTCCTAATTATGAATTGTTGAGAAAGAGAAATTAAAGTTGGCAATCATCTTATAAGATTGTGAAAATGATGTAATGTATTTCATTGTATGTGTTGTGATACAATGATCAAGTTTTTTGTTTCCTATCTATTTGGGTTATGTGTTGGGCCTCTGGAAGTAATTGAAATTCTTCGTGAAAGTCCCTATGATTTTTGGTTGATTCTTGTTTTAGGTAGTCTCCTTTGGATGTTTAGTGTCAACCACTTGTTGTATTTGTTTCTTGCTTGTGTGTGGGGCCTAGTCTTGTCTCCTAGCACAGAGGGAGTGGCCTCAGGGTTCCATGTGGTAGGGTGGTATTTTCCAACTATCCATTGGGGTTTAGGTGGTATAGTTCATGTGAAAATATGGAGAGTCTTTCCTTCCACTTCATTCTAGAGCTGGTTTTATGGTGCAGATGATATTTCTAAGAAAATTTTGTCCAATATGTATTTTATATATATGTACCTCTTAGATGAATGAATCTTGTACATTGTAACATTCTTGTAAAGGAAATGTAAATGAATTGATGTAATCTTGAAGATGTAATTATTATGTAATGGAAATTTCAACATAGGAATGTTGTATTGATGATGCATATGAGCATAATTTTAGTAGTGGATGTGATGTATATTTATGTACCTATTTTATGGCATTGATTAAGATTAGGTTTATATTGGCATAGGGTTAGATGAGATTTAATTATATTTAAATTTGTGTTGGAATATGTAAAATGATGGTTGATATTTAATTTTCATTCATGTTCACATGATTGGTTGGATGTGTTCTTAGTGTATCATATGTATTTCTATAGGTTTAGTTAGTGTAGATGTGGCATAGTAGTGACATTAGGGGACCATGGTGGATAGGTGCGTAAGTGGGCTATGATTAATGTTACTTTTAGGTCATAGTATGATTATGATATGATGTTAATGTAATGATGTTATCCATATTAATTTGTTGAGTTACATTATTTAGTGTCATTTTGATTCCTTAAAAAAAAATGGCATGATGTTAGAGGTATTTTGTGTTAATCCATTGGGTCCCTTAGTGGGGCATTACACCTGGTATTAGAGATAGTGTTGAGCACTACGATCTCTAGTTAATGTTATCACCCATGTCTAGTTGTAGTAACTTTTCTCATGCATGCATTCTCGAATGTCTAATGTGTGGCTAGAAGGTCATAGGGAACCTTGTCTTAGATACCATGTTTTAATCTAAACACCCAATTGAGATGTTAGATAGAGGATTAGATCTATTGGGTGTGATCCCTTGGATGCATGTAATTTTTTATTCTCCTTGTGTGGCCTTGATTCATTTCCATGACTTCCAGTTCCTTAAAAGTGAAAATTTAGCTTTGGAATGCATGTGTGGGTTCAAATTAATTGTTGATGAAGTTGGCATGTGTATTTCTTTTGATTGACTAAATGTGCATTAGGATAAGATGTTATTTTGTGTAGTCAAGTTACTTATGTGGTCTTGTGCAAGTGGGAATGTATCTTATGTGGTTTTAAAAGAAATTACTGACTTGAGTGTGTCATCCCTTCGTGTGTGTTCCTAGTTGGTAGTATTTTCTACATCCATATGCGGTTTAGTACATTTTCATAATGATAAGAATATGTTGCATGTAAAAGGGGTTGCTTGATTAGACTAAGGAAAAGCATGTAGGTAGTTAATAAATGAATTATCGGTTAGCCTTTTCATTATTTTTATAATATATACAAGGTGGTGTAATGGAATCCTAATCATGTGTTTCGTTATGATTAGAAATGAAAAAAAAAATTGCCTAATGGTGATAGTTGGGATTTGGGTAGAAAGTGTGACTTAATTTTCCTTTATATAGATGCTTTGTTCACAAAGGGTGTGTTTGCAAGTTGCCTGCATCAAATTAAATTATCTTGTTTCATCTTTCTCTTAACCCACCTATAATTAATAAAGAGAATTAGTCTTAAACAACATTATAATAGAAAATCATTTAGGCCTTAAAATTGTATGCTTAAACCTTGACTATGAATCAAAGAAATTATGTCTGAAATTACTTGAGTCGTGGATCTTATGTTCTCTTGAAACTGCACTCCTTACTTTTGGTTTACGCATAAAAGAAAGATTATGAATGAGACTGAGTGTAGTTGTTGGGTATTTAATCTATGCATTTGGGAGTAAATTTATGTGATTAAGTTTTGCATTACATGATGTGATATGTTTTTATTGGAGATGGCTACTTTTTTGGAATAAATAAGATGCTAGTGCATAGAACTAGGTTTCTATTTTGAGAAATTATGATGACTATATTGGTATTTGAACATCTTTGTTTGCTATGTGTAGTTGAAACCTATGATGTAATGTCCTCTTTTCTTACTATTGTATAAATAGAAAAGATTTATGCAATAGATGTGTTTCATGTTGATTTGTTATGAGGAGGTAACATGTGAAGTAATTAAGCTTAGGTATGGGATAGGGATGTTTGAGTAGGCATAATCACTATGTAAATATTTAGTGTTACTTGTACTAGCTTGGGATAAAGTTTGAGAGAATGTGGGATTGTGTTTTGGAAACAAATATGTGAATCCTCTTGTTCTATGAAAATTTATATAATCTTTGATGAAGTAAGAGTTGTTTGTGTTTAGGAAAGACCTACATGAAGTAGTAAGAGCTAAGTAGAGGGTTATTATTGTTCTTTTTTTAATATGGAACCTTGTTGAACTCTGGATGCATGAATGTTGATGTGAAAGTATTAATGATTCTTCGATGCATTTAGAAAATCCATAGTGTTTATGTAAAATTCTTATTATGTGGAAGAAAAGTTAGTTTGCATATGCATATTTTAGCAAGATAGAATGTTATACCAAATGAGTAAAAGTGAATGTGAATTTTTTAAGAGGAGTTGTTAAGTGACCACGGTGAACATGGCATTGACATTTAGTATCATGCGATAAATGGAAAAGAGCAGAGTGAAAGAAAAACTGATAAAGGGTTATGGATAATATGTAATGATATTATTTTGGAAAAGGAATCACATTGGTTATGGGAAAAAATGTACTTATGGTATGTGATCCTTGAGTAGTAATGGAATTGAGTATGTAAATGTAACCCCCCTGTAAATGTGAGAAACCAATAACTATGCATTGGTTGAGTGTTGTGAATACCTCATACTTGCTTTGTCTGCCCATGGGATGGTGATACTGTGTACCCATCCATGGGGAATAGTTGTATTTTAGGTGTTGGATTAACCATACCATTATGTGTGCTTGTATGTTTGTTACTTGATTGAGGGCCAACCCACGTGCGGTTGAAATTTATATATATAAGAGTAGCCAAAAGTTAGTTTCATAGACTCTCTTATTTTGGTTCTCTATTCCCTTAGTCTGTGAAGGGGTAGTAGCAACAACAAAATTCCTTGGGCAGGGTGTGCAGCGTACGGATATTGCGGCACAGTGCGGTCTCATCTCAATCGATCCTGAGGAAAGTACTTAGTAATTCCCCTTATGATGGATCAAGATACTTAATCCATATGTGATAGCCTAATCCCCATAGTTTTGAGTACAATAGCATTGGTGTGTTAGTATATTCCTAGCCATCCATAGGGACGTTGAAGTGGCATTAGCGAGTCAACCTCATCCATATGAGAGGTGAAGCTCAAGTAGCCCCATATTGATATACTCATATATGCATTATATATACTATATATGCACATGTTTCAACATGATGCAATGGATACAATGCCACACCCCACTGATGTTCCAACACAGTGCTGGTGATGATGTCGTGTTGTTGATGGTAGTGAGTTGGGCTCAAGGACACTATACCACATGCATAGATGCATGAAGGTGCACTATGAGATTTTGTTATGATAGCCTACTTGTGTGATGAGCATAATGGGGCCTCATACACTTGTAGAGGGATACTCATATTTTCTTTCGACAATGTTTGGGTTGGTTAGCATATGGGTATGTCCTAGCCATGTATACCTCTGGCTATGGCAAGTACCTACATGTTCCTTCTCCATGAGGTATCGCTATGTGGGGTGTGTTCTGCGCATGCCTACTTTCGTGGAGCCAAAGACACACTACCATGTAGCTTACTACCAGTGCGTGCCTTCTCCAGCTGGTGTATGACCATTCCACATTGAGACATGATGTGAGATACGGTCAAGGTGCACATCCCATGTAGGCAACCAAGGAGTGCATGGGTCACTTGGCTAGTCCATGCCACATGAGGATGTGATGCAGGGTGTAGCCGAGAAGTACACTCTGATCCATGTGGATGGCATGCTTACTCCGCACAACATGAGGGCTACTATTATAGCCTGATGTTGTTCCCTCCCTCGTTTGGTGGCTATTATCTAGTCACACAGTGTTGTAGAGTGCAATTTCGAAGATTGTGTATTTTCTTTATGGTATTGATAATTTTCTATTGACTATGAAGGCCGACATTTTTTTTATGTTTGATTGTGATGGTTTAGCCACACCTTATGATCTTATTTTCATATATCCCTCATGGTTAAATTTTATTTAGTGTTGAAATTGCACATGTTTCTTTCTTTATTTCTGAAATTGAATCTTTATTTGATATTTATTTATGACTTTTGTGGCTAAACTAGTTTATCCTCTCTTTTTTTATGTTGGCCATGTGTCATATTGTGATTCCTCTCCAAGGATGTATGATGCAAACTTGGTGAGTGTATAAGAGGAAGCAGACGCAAGGAACCTTGAGGATGGGGGTATGTGAGGTTGTTACATAGATAGGACCCACTACCCACCTATGTGTGATGACTATCTCTTGGAGGCTAACCACGTTATTCAACAAGAGATAGATCATTGTGGTCCTGTTGGATGGTCTCACCATGTGTGTGTGGCCTAACACCATCAAGCCACTAAGTGTGAAGTATGGATTATGTGAGATGGATATTGGCTCTTGTATCGTGGATTATGTATCATGGATTAGTATGCTACTTGGTGTATAGATGAACCCTTGTGTAGCCTTGTGATGTGATGAGAAAATGGAGAGATTTTATAGGGTTTTGAAGTAATCTTTCAAAGGTTTTTGGGAAATTTTGAGTAGTTTTGAATTGAAATTTGGAGGAGAGTGAATTGGATTTCAATTACGGTTTGAGGGAATGTATTTTCTGCTAGATTGTGTGGAATTCTAATTTTTGATCATGTTTTGGAGTAGAGATTTGGGTTTGGAAAGCTCCTTCAATTTTCAACTTCTTGCATTCAAATCTTTCATGTTTTGAGGTAGGTTTTGTACATAATTTAAAATTTTGTGTTTTAAATTCATAGAGATTTATATGGATGTTATAGAATATGTTATCTGAATGTTTTGAAGTGTTTCTTTCAAGTGATGAAATTTTGCTATATGTTGGGTTTCTCATTTTGATGTTTGATTGTAATTGGGTATTGTTGAAAAGAGGATTTTAAGGGAGCCATTTGTTTGTTTCACATTTTGTGAATTTTTGAGTCATTATTGGTCAATTTTTCTCATGATGCTAAGTAGTCGAGGGTCAAATCTGAAATGGGTTTTTCACAAATTTGTATTTCGAGTCATTATTGGTCAATTTTTCTCATGATGCTAAGTAGTCGAGGGTCAAATCTGAAATGGGTTTTTCACAAATTTGTATTTCGAGTTGATTTGATTATTTTATGGCTGGCAAACTTGATTGTTGTCAAGAGGGATTTAGCTCAGTTCTGAAGGTTGTATAGAAGGATATAGCTTTTTCCTTTGATCCATATTGTGTTGTACCATTTGTGCTTGAATGTGTATACTATCTGTATGTTGAAAATCCCTTCCTATTTGTGAAATCTTGTGTTCAGGATTTTGTATTTTGTAAGGATCAATTGTACCAAGGTTATGCATTGTTGGTCCTAATTATGAACTGTTGAGAAAGAGAAATTAAATTTGGTTATCATGTTATAAGATTGTGCAAATGATGTAATGTGCTTCATTGTATGTGTTGTGATACAATGATCAAGTTTTTTGTTTCCTATATGTTTGGGTTATGTGTTGGGCCTCTGGAAGTAATTGAAAGTCTTTGTGAAAGTCCCTATGATTTTTGGTTGATTCTTGTTTTAGGTAGTCTCCTTTGGATGTTTAGTGTCAGCCACTTGCTATATTTGTTGCTTTCTTGTGTTTGGAGCCTAGTGTTGTCTCCTGGAATGAAGGGAGTGGGTCTTAGGGTTCCATGTGGTAGGGTAGTATTTTCCAACCATCCATTGGGGTTTAGGTGGTACAGCTCGTGTGAAAACATGGAGATTCTTTCCGTACGCTTTATTTCAAAGCTGGTTTTATGGTGCAAATGATATTTCTAAGAAAATTGCATCCAATATGTATTTTATATATATGTACCTCTTAGATGAATGAATCTTGTACATTGTAGCATTCTTGTAAAGGAAATGTAAATGAATTGATGTAATCTTGAAGATGTAATTATTATGTAATAGAAAGTTCAACGTAGGAATGTTGTATTGATGATGCATATGAGCATAATTTTAGTAGTGGATGTGATGTATATTTATGTACCTATTTCATGGCATTGATTAAGATTAGGTTCATATTGGCATAGGGTTAGATGAGATTTAATTATATTTAAATTCATGTTGGCATATGTAAAATGATGGTTGAGATTTAATTTTCATTCATGTTTGTATGATTTATTGGATGTTTTCTTAGTGTATCATATGTTTTTCTATAGTTTTAGTTAGTGTAGATGTGTTCTAGTAGTGACGTTAGGGGACCATGGTGGATAGGTGTGCAAGTGGGCTATGATTAATGTTACTTTTAGGTCATAGTGTGATTATGATATGATGTTAATGTAATGATGTTATTCATATTAATTTGTTGAGTTGCATTAGTTAGTGTCACTTTAGTTCCTTAAAAAAAAAATTATTGGCATGATGTTAGAGGTCTTTTGTGTTAATCCACCAGGTCCCTTAGTGGGGCATTACATTAACTCAAATTTTTTGCATCCGACTCCTTTTTTTGACTTAGCACATTTGAACTTATTTTTTCTTTGTGTAAATGGTATGAGGTATGGCTGAAGCCTGAAGTCTGAAACCTTTCATACTTAGCTTAATTTTTCTATCTCCTTCCTTATTTAGCAAGTGATATATGGTAATTCTAAGGCCCAAAGCCCTAACTTCTATAGTTCTTCAACACTTGCTTCCTTGGCATTATAATGTTGATCAATCTCTCTTTATGACATCAATGAGCCAACAATCTCCCTTATTAGATATCACTCAGATATTCCCTTTTGACATCAATGAAAATCAAATTTCCAACAATCTCCCCCTTTTTCATTGATGGAAAAACCAAAATGCTCTGCACCAAATGAACCATTGTGAATGTACATATATTAGCATAGACCATTCTACACAACAACCATTCTTTTCCTTAGACGCACAACTATTTACAGTCACAACTCCCACTTTGATAAACAAAGTGCATTTTGCTCAATTTCTCCCCCTTTAGCATCAATGGAAAAGGGACACCAAATTCTCCCCCTTTCTATGGATACCATGCAAAGAGAAAGAATATGTTAAATCTGCAACCATCAAGTTGTTAGAAATTTTTAAAACCAATTATACCTAAATTAATCTCTCTTCTCTTCTAGGGATGAAATAAAGTTACTATTATGCTCCCCCTGGACTCATGCCTTATCACTAAGATTTAGTGATATGAGGTAGGAGCAACCACTCCCAATTTTTTCCTTAAGTAATCAAATTTCTCTTTGGGAAAAGGTTTGGTGAATATTTCAGTAACTTGTTCCTTGGTTGGCACATATTCCATGTTGACTTCTTGATCTGCTACCTTTTCTCTTAAAAAGTGATACTTGATAGATATATGCTTGGTCCTAGAGTGCATCATTGTATTCTTTGATACATTTATGGCACTTGAATTATCAAAAATAATAGAGATAGGTTCCTTGTACTCTACCTTGATATATTTAAGTGTTTTCTTCATCCATAACACTTGAGTACAAAATGTCACTACTGCCATATATTCAGCTTCCATTGTAGAAAGAGTAATTGACTCTTTCTTTTTACTCATCCATGAAACAAGTTTGTTTCCAAGGAAGAAAGAACCACCACTTGTGCTTCTTCTATCATTTACACTTCATACCCGATCAACATCTGTATATGTTGTCAAAGTGAAATCTTCACCTTTGGGATACCATAGTCCATAGTCAACAATACTCTTGATGTATCTAAAAACTATTTTAACTGTATGACATGAGACTCTTTAGGAGCAGCTTGAAATCTTGAAGCCATGCACATTTCTTGCATACTATCAGGCCTTGATACAGTTAGGTATAGCAAGCTACCTATCATAGATCTATACATGGTCTAATTTGCATCTGGGGATTCATCTATCTTACTCAACTTACACCCAATTATAATGGGGGTACCAACTAGTTTGCTATCTTCCATACCAAATCTTTTGAGACTTTCCTCAGCATACTTATTTTGAGATATGAATACCCCTCCATCATATTGTGTTATCTATAAACCAAGGAAGAAAGAAATTTCTCCCAACATTGAAATCTCAAATTCATTTTGTATTTGAACCATAAATCCCTTGCACAATTTGTTATTATTGCCACCAAAAATAATATCATATGCATACACAACAAAAATTATCATATGCTCACCTTTATATTTGACGTAAAAAAAATTATCTGCACATCCCTTTTTGGATCCTCATTATTTTAGGTGTTGATCTAATCTTGAATACCATGCTCTTGGTTCCCATTTTATACCATAGAGTACTTTCTTTAGTCTGCAAACATAAACATCTTCTTTTGTCAGTTGAAAACCTTTAGGTTGTTCTATGTAGACTTCCTCTTCTAGTTTTCCATTCAAGAAAGTAGACTTAACATCCATTTGATAAAATTTGAATCCTTTGTAAACAAAGAATGCTAGAAACATTCGTATAGCCTCTAATCTAGAAATAGGTGTAAATGTTTCCTCAAATTCTATACCTTCCACTTTTGCATACCCCTTGCACACCAACCTAGCCTAATTCCTTACAACAACTCCATCTTCATTAAATTTTTTTCTAAAGACCCATTTTGTACCTATCACATTTTTTCTTGGGGGTCTTGGAACTAATTCCCAAGTTTTTTTCTTCTCAATTTGGCTCAACTCTTCTTCCATTTCCTTTATCCAGCTTTCATCCTTGCTAGCTTCAACATAGCTCCTGGGCTCTATTTTAGATAATAGTACAAATTTTACTTTCTCTTTATTCTTCACAACTCTCCTTGTTTGAACACCTTCACCTTTGTTTCCAATAATATACTATTTAGGATGATCCTTTTGAAAATATCTAACAGGTTCCTTTTCATTCTCTTCTTTAGACTCTTCATCAACAACTTCTTCTTTTCGTTTTGATTCAACATCATGGTTGCCTCTATCAAGTTTAACATGTTTCAAATATTCATCAACCTTGACATTTATACTTTCTACAATTTTGTGCAGCCTTTTACTTTGGGTGCAATATCCAAGAAATATTCCTTCATCACATCTCAAATCAAAGCTTCCCAAATTATCTTCTTCTCTTCCGATGTAGCATTTTCTACCAAACACCTTAAAGTACTTAACCGAAGCAAGTTTTATGTACCACAATTCATATGGTGTATTCTCACTATTTACCCTTAGTTGAACTCTATTCAAAGTATACACTATTGTATGTATTTATTCTCTCTAGTATGCATAAGGTAACTTGGCCTCATTGAGCATTTTCTTGGCCATCTCCTTGACTGTCATGTTCTTTCATTCAAAAAATCCATTTTGTTGTGGATTCCTTGCTGTAGAATATTATCTTTTGATTCCATGTTTCTCACAATATTCAATGAACTCATTTGATGTGAATTTTCAACCTCTATCAAATCTTAAGCATTTGATCCTTCTACCAATCTCCTTCTCAACCATGGCTCTAAAAAATTTGAATCCTTCAAATGCTTGAGACTTCAAAAAAGTTACCCATGTAATTCTTGAGTAATCAGCAATCAGCAACATGAAGTACCTTTCACCTTTCAATCCTTTTGTTCTTGTGGGGCCACAAAGATCAGTATGAACCAACTCCAAAGGCTTTGAAGTTGCATATTCTTTTTTTGGAATTTGACCCTTGTTTGTTTTCTTTATTGACATTCCTTGCAGGCGATGTTTTCAAGTTTGGTTATCTTAGGCATATATCTTAACAGTCCTCTTGAACTCACTTTCACCAAATTATCAAAGTTTACATGGCCCATTCTCCTATTACATAACCAACTTTCATCAACTTTTCCTATCATGCAACTTTGACCATTCACTTCACCGAGATTATAGAGGTTGCTTTCAATCCTCTTCCCTTTTGCAACTAATATTCCCGATTTCCTTATCTTGCATCCTTTTGTATTGAATGTAACTGTATATCCATTGCCACACATTTGATTGACACTTAGCAGATTTTGCTTCAATCCTTCAACATAAAAAACATCACGTGTAGGCATTTTTCCATCTATGCTCAGTGTTCCTTTACCACAGATTTTTACTACAATGTTATCTCCTAAACTCACAGATCCTTCTTTACATTTTCTAAGTTTGATGAATTTACTCTTATCTCCAGTCATGTGTTTAGAACATCCAATATCTATCACCCATAAATTTTTCTTTTTGGCATGAAGTGTAGTTTGAGAAATCATAGATTATGTAAAATTTTGTTCTTTTTCCTTCTAAACCTTCTTAGGCTTATTTTCTATCTTGTCCTCCTTTTTAGGATCTTGTGATCCCTTGTTCATACTAGGAGGCATGCTTTTCTTTTTACTCTATACTATTTTTCTTACAATTTTTTTCTACGATGCTTAGCTATGTGACCAAAATTATTGCAATTGTAGCATATTGCATTCATGTCTACCAAAGGAGCAAATGGATTTCTACTCACAATTTTTTTTCTCCTTGTAAGCACAACTCTACATTCACTAGCCATATGACCAAACTGATTACATGTATAGCAATAACCATAGAAATATGAGGAATACCTAGTCATATTATTTATTTGTGTAGGATGAGGGGGTCTTCTTGGTTTTGGCTTCTTCAAATATCTCACCCTTGTCAACCTATCTACATCAATTCCCTTTGTATTATGCCTCTTCAAATCTTCAGGAATTGATTTATTAATCTTCTTATCTTCAACAAGCTTCTTCTCTCCATCAAATTTCTCATCCTTCATACTAGTCTTTTCTTCTACTTTAAACTTGTCATATAAATTTTCATATGTGTTGATAGTAGGACTCTTCCCTTTCTCAAAACCCAGGCCAAATTTCTCTTTTGAAGGATTTTGTGAAATAATCAATTCATCAAGTATTTTAGAGTCTCCCTTCAGCTTCAAACCTTTTTCTATTTGTTCTCTAGGCTTTTCAAGTTCTTTTCTCAATTCCACTATTTATACTTCCATTTTCATGCATTCATTAGATTTAGACTGTATTTTTTATTTGACTATAGCTTCTATCCTCTTAGTTTCTTCAACTTGTGTCTTCAAGGTTACCACCATTTGGTCAAATTCTTCAAGATTTTTGGCTAGCTTCTCAATCTCCTTTTGTGTATGGTTCATCAATTTTTTGTTCTCTTTTCTCAAGCTTTTAATCTCATCTAAGGCACTAATGAGTTCATCTTCAAGATCTACTTCACCTTCTTCTTCATCGGAAGCTTCAACTTCTTTATTTTCCTGATCTATAAGACCTCTTTCCATGAATAGGAATTCATTTTCTTCAACCACCAAGGCACAGTTGTGTTCATCATCTAAGCTATCACTAACATTAGATGAATTACTTTCCTCTTAAACATATAGACTCTTATTCTTCTTCTAAAACATCTTCTTCTTAGGGAAGTAGGGTTTCTTCTTTTTACCATCCACTACTTGCTCAGAGATATCATTTTCATCATAAGGTAATTTAGAAGCAAAATGTCCTATTTTTCCATAGTTAAACCATTTAAAGGGTAACTTACCTCTATATTTTCTAGAGCCTCTCCTTAATCTTCTAAAAAATTTGGCTTCTTCTTCATTAGTTTCCTTAAAACAAAATGTATATTCTTTTTCCTTTTCCTTTTTGGTTTATTTTAATGTAGCTTCTCTTTTGGATGTATCTGCATCTCCCATTCTCATATCATAGGCAGTAAAGATTCCATGCAACTCATCAATAGTAAGTTTTTTCCAAATATCTTGCTTCCTCTATTGCAGAAATTTTGGAATCATACCTAGATGGTAGAGATCTTAAAACATTTTTGGAAACAACTAAATCCTTCATCTCTTCTCCAAGGCCTCTAATAGCATTCACTATTTCATCTACTCTGAGAAGATAATTTGAAATATTTTCTTCTTCACTCATCTTGAGAATTTCAAATTTTCCTTTGAAAGTTTGTATCTTTTCCTACTTTACTTTATCATCACCTTCATAGATGTTCTTCAGCTTATCCCAAACATCATGTGTAGTTTGACAATGCATAACTTTGAGAAATTTTGAATTTGACAACCCACATAAAATAGCATTCTTTTCCTTAGCATTTTTCTCATATTCTTTCTTTCCAACTTGATCAATAGGAGGAATAGTAGGAATTGTATATCCCTTCATAGCTAACATCCATACATTAAACCCTAATGAGGATAGAAACACTCCCATTTTGATGCTCCAAAATGCATAGTTTGATCCATCAAAGAGAGGTGCTTTGTTTGAAGAGGAACCTTCTCGACCAGCCATCTTGTGTTCACTATCCAAGATCTACCTGAGTTAATTAAGCTTCTCCAAAGGAACCAAGGCTCTTATACTAATTGTTGGAACACAACAATCTATTGAGAGGAGGGGTGAATCAATAGATCAATAAAATTTAACTTTTAACACCTCTTAAAGCAGATAAAATAAACATGCAGAGATTCACACACACACAAATACTCATAACACCTGATGTACATGGAAAACCAAATATGGGAAAAACCACAGTGAGAATAGTTGCTAGGATCTATTTTCATAATCCAGCCTCACAATAAAACATCACCGGTTACAATGTTTAAGGGAACCAACCCTAAGGAGACACCAATCCCCTGGTTTAAGATTGCCAACTCTAAGGAAGCACCCACTCCCTAATTGAGCACCAACCCAGCTATCTAATGGAATAACCAATCAAATTTACAATGAAATATAGAGCAACAACTCCAAATTACATATGATTAAAAAATGAATCCAATTCAATGTTGCAAACCTATTCTACAATTCCTCATTCTTTGCTATTGTCCACTCAACAATTCATTTCTTTTCTTTGCACTTCTCTTTCCCCTTTCTCTATTATATCTCACACATCTCTACAATTCAATGCATATCCTAGATGATATTCTTTTTGTTACAATCTAGGTCTTGTCTTCACAACATATGCATACTCAACATGCAATCTCTCACACTACAATCACTCTCTTGACCTCTCAACTCTTAGTTATTCAACTTCACTCACATACCTTCACCAACAAGCCATCTCTCCTTGAGAGAAACATCACCAATACCATTTACTTCATTTTCTATATTTGGCATATCACAATCTTAGGAATTGATCTGCAATTAATGTTATATTCTTGCATGATTGACCTCTTCTAGATTCATAGATGTTATTGCATTAATGGTGTTATTCCATTTTTGTGTCATAATTTCATCTTTTGAGCTTGGAGTTCCATTGCTTTTTTATCTTGTAGATGTCAGAATTAGATCTTCAAACTATGCTCATTGATCTCTAAAAGCACACCAAAATCTGTCAACCATCACTTAGCCATCATTGCATTTAAAACATGATAATTGGCATGATCATTTTAAATCAGGTTTGTATATCCTTAATGATTCACAACAAAGATGTGAATCAGGTAAAACAATCAATTTCTACCACGTGTCTCATACCCACATATCTACACTAGTCAACATCGGTCAATGCAAGCATTCTGCAGAATGGTAGAATTCTACTATTTGTCATACTTATCGAGGATCGACAATCACCAATCCCACTTAGCTCATACTTGAGGTGCATGGCAGAGATTAACAGGAAATCTTGAGCACTTATGCCTAATGCCCTTTTTCTCTTGTCAAGGTTCGTCCATCATCCTTACCCTTTACCATTTACCATCTCCACTCCATCACAAACCATCACACTAACCTTTGAACTTCAAAGCACGAAACACTGAAACATACCTTAAGATTCTACTAGCATCATCATGCATGGTCGCTAACATTAGCATCCCCACGCATTTCCTTCACAAGACTTAACCCTTTCAAGTATTGAGGTTCACGCATACCACTTACCTCTTTCTTTTCTTTTGATAAGGCATAATGCTTCTTACCGCTCTATGATGCCCAACCACTTCCTTCAGCAAATTTAACCCTTTTGAGTGTTGGCCTTTAGGCTTTCTTCTTGTTGCATACTTACCATTCTATTAAGGTGAAATCCTTAACTTTGACTTGTGAACATTGAAACTATTTTGGGTGTTGGGTTTTGGGTTTCCTGTATACCTCTTTCATCACTTAGCACTTATTTAAGGCATAAACCTTAACACCGACCTCCAATCCCCAAAACTTTTTTGAGTGTCAAACTTTGCATCTACCATTAAATTCTTTCTTAAACTTAAGTTAAGACATAAACCTTCACTTTGATGTCTAAAGCTCAACTCCTTTTTTGACTTAACACTTTCAAACTTCTTTTTTATTTGTACAAATGATACAAGATATGGCCAAAGTCCAAAGTCTAAAACCTTTCAGAATTAGCTTAATTTTTCTATCTCCTCCCTTATTTAGCATCAATATACAGTAAGCCTGAGGCCCAAAGCCCCAAATTCTATAGTTCTTCAACAATTGCATCCTTGGCATCATAATGTTGATCAATCTCTCTTTTTGACATCAATGAGCCAACAACCTCCCTTATTAGATATGACTTAGATATCCCCTTTTAACATCAATGAGAATAAAATTTCCAACATCCCATCTCTCTCTCTCTCTCTCTCTCTCTCTCTCTCTCTCTCTCTCTCTCTCTCTCTCTCTCTCTATATCTCCTTATATCTCTCTATCACTATATCTTTCCATCTATATGTCTCTATATCTCTCCCCATCTCCCTCTATATTTATTTATCTCTTCCTCTCTATCTCACACACTTTATTTGCCTATCTCTCTCTATCTCACTATTTATTTGCCTCCATCTTCCTCTCTTTCCCTCTCTATCCATCCATATCACACTCTCTCTCTCCCCCTTTCCCTCTTCCTATACCTCTATATCTATATCTCTTTGCCTTTCTATTTCCATCTCTCCATATTTCTTATTCTATATCTCCCTTTATACCTATCTTGTTATCTCTCCATCTATCCCTACCCCTATATCTCTCCCACTCTCTAATTCTCTTTATATATCATGTCATATTTTTATCTTTATCTTTCTATCTCTCACTCTCTCTCTCACTCTCTCTCCATCTCTATATATGTATCTCTTTCATCTCTATCTATCCTTCTCTCCTCTCTCTCTTTCTCTCTCCCTCTCCTTCTCTCTATACCCCTCTCCTTCTCCATATCCATATCCATCTTTATCTCCTTACTCACCTCTCTCGTGTGCTCTTCACATCTTTATTTCTCCCTATTTATATCACTATATCTCCCTCTCCCATTATTAGAAACATAACATGACTCTCTTGGTAATGAATTATAATTATCTTCTTGATTCAGAGATGTTTCAATCATATCTAGATCCCTATAAGTCGATGTATACTTGATTTAAAGCTATTACTTCTCCATTGAGACATATGTTGCACAATTTCTTTTGCTAAATGGCCTACCAATTGACCTCACATTTTGTGCACATGTATGCAAAAAAATAGACCAATTTTTTTCCTAATTAACCTTCCACACTTTTAGCATACCCATTGCACACCAAGGTGTGATTGCTAGTTTTATAGATTTTTTTTCCTCTTTTTTTAAATTATAGTAAATATTATATATTTATATGTAATATATTATTTTATTTATAATATAGATAAAAATTATTTACTTATACTATGTATTAAAATGTAGTTAAGATGTTGAAAAAAATATTTATAGCATATTTATATGGTTATTTCAAAATACTATCAATTATTTTATTTATTAAAGTACATACTTATTTCATTAAAGTGATTGTATTCACAACTATAATTAAGAATAAAAATAATCATGCACACCCCACGGCTGCCAAGTGGGCGGTTTTAAAATTGGTGTTGTCGTGGGCATGTGGTCGGCGATATAGGCTTGGCTGGCGTGGTGAAGCAGGGTGGCGAAAAAGGGTGATAAATGAAGGAAGGTGGTGGGAGGTTAAATGTCTTCCCTTCAGCTACATTTATGGAATTTCTTGTCAAAGGACGGGAAGGAGTGGGGATTTCAGAGTTGATGGGACACTAACACAAGTAATGGGTGTTGTAATTGCCTTTAATACCCTCAACGCTCTTCATTTTCATCATCCAAAATGATGGAGACTCTAGTATGTATGTCATCTACTAGAAAGTTGTGGGATTTCTATGGGAAAATTTGGCATGGGCAATTGAAATTAGTGTTTAAGGACTGGGATAAATTGGTCTTGGGGGCGGAAGAATTGCTTCTAGGGGAGGATTTCATGAATTTGATGGAGCATTGGCAGACAAATGCAGATATAGAGGCATGTTTTCTTGCTTCGCTCTTGGACTTGGAGGTGTCAAAAGCTATGGTGTTGCTTATGGAAAGAAAGCTTGTTGGGAAAGCTTGTTGGAGGGAGCTATGGATGTGGTGATCATCGTCGAACTAGGTGTGGGGATACCTCGGCCTCAAGACTTGCAACATGCTCTTCTTCCCAACATGAGGGTTAAGCATTATCCTTTCATCCTGGACATTAAAGGTGAGGCTCTATGGAGGCATCGTGACCAAGCGCATTGTGGGCTGATTTTCCTAAAGCACCATTTGTTCTTGGAGCCGTCAAGAGGGGTGGATTGATGTCAAATCTTCAAGGATTTCTTTCTTGTAGATGGTATGATAATGGAGGCATAACTGGTATCTTTGGGTTTATGGCATTGTTTTTTGATGCTTAGTCTTTTTTATGTCTATAAGGGATTCTTCGGTTGTTTAGATTGATATAAATGTATGGGGTTGTCTAGTAAACTATGTTTTGGTCTTTAGTCCATTTGGAAAGGTGGTAGTGTCTGATTTGGGGTTGTCTATTGGGTGATTCTGGGGATGGTTTCTAGAGTTTTGTCAGTAAATGGGCTGAAATGTAATATTTTTTTAGCAAGTAATATAATCATTTTTACGAATAAAAAAAAAATCATGCACACAAATATGAAATACAATAATTTAATAGCATTGAGATTTTTATTACCATATATTTTATTTGTTTTACTTTATTATTTTGGTATTATCCGCTATTTAAAATTTTTTGTTAACATGCACATGTCGTTACATTTCACCCCTTTCTCTACTATAGGTTATGACTTGGTAGGATTATAAAAATGAAATATAAATTACAACTTACACATTGGGGAGTTGCTCATAAGAATGAGATGGCTTTAACTAAAATTAGGAATGTGTTCATATTTTTCTTTCTCACACTTTTCTACTAATAGAGAAAATAAAATAAAAAAGATGCATTGCTTAGATCCTATTTATTTTTTGTTCTATATTCATATAACACACTCACATTTAGGTTTAGATTAATCAACCTAAATATCTCAAATTTACAATCTAGTTGAACCTTAACACACATGTGTTATAATGTGAATGCATTATGTTTTTTATAATAAGTGTCTTATCTTTTATTTTTCCTCCAAAACCTATTTTTCCACTTTTGAACCCCCTTTATTGTGCACATACCCATATAAAGTTACATGATTCCTTCAAGTTAGTTAATTTATTGGTCTTATTGTATATAAATAAATTGCAATTAGTTTAGTTATCATATGAACTCTATGCATCACTTTGTTAAGTCCTTGTCTCCAATTATAGGGTAGATTTATTTTTAGCAATCACTTTGCCTTAACCATGACTAGATTTCTAAATCATGCTAGGTAAGGAATTTTACCACCATTATGATATGGTTGTGTTGTTATCTACACCATTATAAGGGCAATTTCCATACTAAATGTTGTTTAGTGATAATTGATGGATAAAAATAAATAGTACCTTTATATTGAAATGGGTTAAGATTATTTTATTATATTAGAATCTTATAAGGTTATTTGTCTATTTTAACATTTTGGATTTCCTCTTTCTTAATAAGTTTTAAAAGAAGATTAATTTATAGTCAAAAGAGTATGAGTTAAACCCTCAAAGATTAGTAGAAATATTTTAATTTGGTGTTATCTTAGTATATTTATGCATCCTTATCTTTCATTAAATAGTTCATTGTACAAGGATACTAATGATCTAGACATGATATATCAATATCATCACACTTGTATTTTAATAAACTATCTTACTATATAATTGTATCATGAAATCATCATAGAATTAACACAACAATACTTGATCAAGTGTGAAATTCCTAGGAGTGGAAAAATACATGTGCAAATAAGAATTCAACAAAATAGTAGAAAAAAGGTATTGTTTTTTAGAAACATGAAAAATACAAATCAAGTGAATTTGCACAACTCTATTAGTATTTTATTTTTTATAGCTTTGTTTTGTTTATAACGATCAAATGAGACATACATAATATAGTTTGAAGATGCAAATTGACGAATTATTTTCTTAAATTTCTTAATCTAATTATGTGTCTACATATAATATTTTATCTACTCTTATTCACCTACCATGTATGTGTTCTACATTATACTAAATTTAAAATAGAAAGAATAATCTCACAACCTACACACATTTTATTTAGTGGATTTGATAATTTATATTAACATTTCATTTTGTATAAGGTGTTAAGTTTTTCCTCCTAAGAGAAGAGCCTTCTCGTTCACTATGGGGTGTAATTCCTTCTAATCCTATTTTATTCTATATGATTTTAACTATGTTTTTAGACATTACTATCAGTTTAAAATTTATTCTTTTAACTCTTGAAGAAAATTACTCTATTTTAATGTTAAAGACTATGCTTTAAGTTATGTTGTTTTTAGCTTCTAATTTTTTGTTATTCCTATTTTTTATCTATTCTAATTTGCAAGAGATTGAACCACATTTTTCTAGTTTATTAATAAAAAAAAATTGATCTTGTAAGGAAGAAATGAACTATCTTTATTATAGAATTAAAAGAAATTAAAAATTCTTAGCATGATATTTGGAGTTATTTCATGCTCCACCAAATGAAGCTAATATGAATATTACCATAGTTTGAGATTGTTTACTTGAATAATTAATATCTAGAAATTAGATATGATGGTTTGAATAACTTAAAATATCATTTTTAAATATAGTTTTAACTTTTTCCCCAATTTGATAATTGATTCTATTTATTCATTTTCAACCAATAAGCTTTAAATTTTGACAAACTAGAATATTATTATCCTTATAGTGACAAATCCTGTCACTCAAAATAGAATAATGTAGCATCCCAACTTCACCAAATTTGTGCTACTCTTTAAAATAAAGAAACTCTCAGCAATCCTCTTGCTTTTCAATCCCTCTCTCAAATACATACTCCACCCTCTCACCCCATTTGCCCCCTTATAATTTTTTTCTATCAACCAAATTTAATTACCCCTCATCATCGTCTTTTATTTCTCATCAAGCAATATTCACTTTTGACGAAATCCTTTCACAAACATAAAATATCCTTTTTATATAAAAGAAAGATCCCAATGTATCCACACATCACCAACTAATGATTAAAGCTAATTTTCTTGAGACTTGAGTTAAATTCCATTCAAGCCATAAGTCAACTATAGGATCTACTTTTATATCTATTAAAAACAATCTAAATTCAAGTTTCTATTAGTTTGAAAGAAAAGTGTTAATGGTCAAGTGGGTGAAAACCTTCTTTTCAACTAGTTGTTAGCCATCAATTTGACTTTAAAATATTTATGATTTCAAGTTCGAGAGTTATATAAAAGGAAAATTCCTAGTTCATTATGATTATAAAAAAAGTAAATAGCATGCATCAAGGAAATCATATCAAGGCCCTATTACACAATGAATGATCATCATCAAAGTTTGCCATCAATATGACATCAATAGTTACACATGATTAGCCATATTGCAACGATTACTCAGTGTACCTTTGATCTTATATAAACCATTACATTAAATCCAAAAGTTTGACTAAAGAGAATATTATTGCTTAGGAAGCTTCCAAAGATATTCGTGGATACCACCAATAATTTATTATAAGTTCATAAACCAAAACAAGCAAGAATATAAACTCTAAAATCTATCATATCGAAGATGAACATTAAATATTGAGTTTGTAAATACAATTCAAATTCACAAATATAAAAACAACCCAAAACTTCGTAAAATAAATTTCTAAAATTTATAGACTATATAACACACAAACAAATCATTTAATAACTATTATCACAATCAAAAAACAAAATACCTTATTTTATTTATTTTCTATATACATTTTATTTACCATTACAACCTAAACTCTTTTTATCAGAAATCATTTATAGTGATTGCCTATTACAGACCTTATGTAGGTGTGTTTCATTTCCTTTATATTTCATAAATGCAAGAAAATAATTTTCCTTCCTCATTTCCTTTAAACTTCATAAATGCAAGAAAAGAAATTTCCTTTTCTTCATTTAAAACACAATACTAGAACTCAGCTTCGCAGGGCCTGTTTCTCAGAAAAGGTTTTCAAAAACAACCCATTCTCAACTCAGTATTCCAACTGCATTTCTATCATAGATGATAAACTACATACAAATATAACCTCTGTCTGAGCAGACTCTGACAATGTCCACCGCCCATGGTAGCTAAAGCTGAGGCGTCATGAGAGTTAAATTGGTAAGAGCGCCTGGCACCTAAAATGATAATTTTGTCCCTTATATAATCATTTATCCAATGTGGCCTGGTTTACAATTACGCTTTCCACTCACTGTTAAAGTAGCCGAAGTTTGCAGAGCCTGCAAATTCTATTTATTCCAAATGTAAATTTAATAGAAAAGAAAGGAGTAGCTGTAATGTCCATGAATTCAGCTTTCACGTGAAAAGCTGCACCAGAAAAAGAAGAGCACTGTGCACATCAATCATGACTTTTGCTTTTGTCCATGCAGATAATCTGGCTAAAGCTCTTTTCAAAATAGAAACCATTTAACTGTGTAAAATTCTGTTGGCTCAAGTATGGATGATCCGAGCTTCCTCTTATGCGCTCATGATCATGGTTAATGATTCCCACATAATTGTGAATATTAAGTGTAACTAGATTATATTGTACATTTTTATTTTATTTTTTTTAGATTGTAGGAATCGGGTAGCCCTTCTTATAAACTGCAGTGTGTCTGGCAAAAAAATTTCACGTGACCGGTGATGCCCCCTATAAACTGCACTGTACCTGGCAAACTTTTGTCACATGACCAGTGGCGCTGACACGACACGCCCTCTGGTACCATGGGGATAGGAGGGAGACTGAACCTCGTGACCTCTTGCCTCAATGAGATGCTTTAGCCAATAGAACGAGGGCCTCACCCCAATTACATTGTACATCCTCACTATGATTAGATAATCCTCATTCCATAATTGAATTCAATGTTATAACTTGAGCATTATCCTCTATTGCACATTGTTTTAGAATTCAATTTTGCTAATACATTGAAAATTTTCCACTTAAGCCAAAGTGTACATTAGACCTAATCATCTAGTTTACAATCATTTTAATATGTTGAACAATACTCATTCAAGTATTCAATTATGACCCCCCTCTCTCTATATGTCTATATATATATTTTTAATTATATATATTATGTGCTAATACATAATTAACTAGAGTCTATAGAACAATGTGATTTTTTTATCGTTTTCAACTTAGAATGGGACTTACAAAAGATTGAGATGAAAATTGCAATCAATGGGAAGTGGTATGTGATAGCTCTCCCCTAGTATCTTTATGATACGAAAAGCACTTGTTCTAAGGGTTGGGAGACCTCTCGAGGGATTTTATCATAGTATCCCCTAAACCGGATTCCCTTACTAGAAACCTTTGTGTAGAAATCCGAAATCCTTCTATTTGCAAGCATAGGAGGTCAAACCTCTGAAGTCGTCCCACACTTTCACGGTTCAAAGTAGATATAGAAAATTCCTCTTTGGGGAATTTGAAGTTTGGTGTACCCAATAAGTGAGTGTTGTGGAGGGGAGCCAGTGTCACCAAACTCCTAAGCTATCCACTCTAAATAGGCATGGATGGAGAAATCGAAGTGGGAACCCAGCAAATATTCTCTCTTCCAGCCTAGGATTGTGCTTGAATGTGCTTTATCCCAATTGTAACAACATTCACAACCAAAAACAAACTCAAAAACATTTTGTCTATTGTGTCTTGTATGTGTGTTCAAAACAAATCTCAAACAAACACCACACCTGAAACTTATGACATTCAAACCTTGACACAAACTAGGCCAACACATCCAAAACAAGCTTGACCAAGGACTTGCTTATTCATCCATACATCACCTCATCCTTTTGCACTAGACATTACCCATAGGTCAAACTTTAGGTCATTTTTTAGCTTGCATTAACCTCTTATACATCTCAGGTTCCGAAGTTCATCAAACCTAGACTAGACCATAGCTTCAAATTTTTATACTCTTGACCTTATCTTTGGAGCAACAATCATCCTAGTACTCATCATTTAGGTTGGTTCCTCAACTCATTAGTCCAATTTGAGACCACCTTGTCAACATATCCTATCAGTCTTTACTATATGCAAGGTCATTGACAATCAGATTAGTTGTTGTACCTATCTCATTTTGATTAGCAAACATATCTTAGGTTTACCAAAGGTTTTAGCTTGCATACTAGTCCATACTATTCCATCCCTTCATTCCATAATTTGCAACCTTAGTCATAGATTATCATGACCTTGACTCTTAATCTAGGTATCGTTATTAGGCATCCATATATATTCAAAAATACAAAAAAATATCACTTAGGTTGCATACCTTAGGCATAGGTGCATAACTTCCATTGCATTGGAATCTCTTAGGCTTCATACCATCCACCACCATGTCTTCCCTTCACCTTGATATACTTGCTAGTCAAGTTGAATACCAATTAATCCACAATGGTCAATCCCAACAAGTCATAGAATTCAAGAGACAATGGATTAGTTCTCTATCCCAATCACCCACAACCCATAATCAACCACACATCTATCCCTCTTACCAACAACTCATAAACCGTAGTCTTCCATCCATCTACCCTCACTATCAAGAGTCATTTGACACAACTCATACCATTAATCCACAATAAATTTATCACCCTTATCCTTATCTTGAAAAGGGAATCCAACCTTCCACTAGTCGATTCCAATCCTCCACATCATATCCTAGTCCATCATCCACTAATCCATTCCTATTCACTCCATCCCAACCAACATTTAGTCATAAAAATACATTTGGTCATGGTCTCCAAAATCACATCACATTGACTACACCTTGGGATACATGTCAAAAGGAAGGTCCAAAGCATCACATAATAGCTTCACCTTTATGTCAAGATCAAAGTACTACTTCTTGTGATCCCACTCTATCCCATGACCCAATCCTTAAGTCCATTCAAGAAGTCCTTCTAGATAATCGTGAAATCCAAAATACACTTATCCTTGGCCAAGATTCTATTCTCAATCATGTCATCCAAAACACACCTATTTTTGACCAAGATCCTACCCTTGAACATGAAGTCCAAAATCATCCTCTCATCAACCTTTATGCCATTCATGATCAAACATTTGAGGTTGATCCTATCCAAGTACCAAACACATCCATTTCCCAAAATGAGACACTTGCCTCCATGGGACACAGATGATCTTCCTCTAGAAAAAGTATCTCCTACTCTAGAAAAATTTGAAAATGATCAAGCTATAGCTAAATTCACTGGACTCTATGATAATGACCATAAGGAAGGTTTCTACATTGACTTGGAAGCACGAGTAAAATCATCTAAATCTGATACATAAAAAAATCAAACCAAAGATGTTAATCAAAAATTTATCCCACATGTTAATGAAGCTAAGACATCTTATCAACTAGGATCATAAATCTTTGTCAGAGCAGGCTTCTTGCAGATGAGAAAATCATAAGAAATGATCTCCACATACACAATGAGAGGTTTGCATCTTGTTTTCAAAACAAAAAATACTCCATCGCAAACAGAATTTGTCAAAGCATGCAGTATCAAGGAAAAGGACTAGGCCTAAATGAGCAAGGCATCCAAGAACCAATACAATTTTATAAAAATCCTAGACATCGGGGTCTTGTCTATTCTTCAATTAGCAAATCAAATGATGTTAGTGGTACCTCCTCGATATTGGGGGCAACTTTATCTGATACAAACATCAAAATGGAGGCCATGAGTAGTCCTAAACCTTCCATTTGGAACCAACAAAAAGAAAATTATTACAAATCTAAAGTTCAAAATCAAATGTCAAAGGCCATTGAATCAAACAAAAATCCAAATGGAAAAATGAAATTAAAATGGATCCCAAACAAAAATGGATCAAGCAAAGAAAATAGTTCAAAAGTAAAAGTCAATCAAAATGTGGAGCCACAAGAAAAGAGGTCTCCCACATATATTAAATGTCCACCTCCTTGAAAATGGTCATCAAGCAATTCATATAAAAGTGTTGGTTCCAAATGCTATCCCAATCAAAATTCCAAACTCCATCATCCACCATCCCAAGTTTGGAAAATAAAAAGTGATTCATCCAAATTTCCAAACAATCTTTCCACATCTACCATCATCCATCATTCTGAAAGACATACCTCATGAATCCATCACATCTTGGTAGCAATTCTTTATTGTAAGTACTCTCATGGCACTGTATCACGATGTGCATATTCAAATAAGGCCAACTCTAATATCAACAAGGATCACAATGACATCAATCAGTTGTATGCAACTGCTATGATCCTAATAAGGAAACTACTTCATAAAGGTCATTATTGGCATATCATGGCCCTAGTCTCTAGATTAGCACCGTTCAGAGCAATCAGTCATCATCAAAATATCAAGTCCATATAGAAAATACAAAAAAAAATTGAAAAATAAAATATTAAAAAAAAAATCAAGAAAAATAGTAAAGAGAAAAATTTCATCCAATAGTGAAAACCATTTTTATGGTGCTTTGGATAAGTACCATGATGAAAACTTGGAAAACAAGCGTCGTGTGTAAAGCATTTATCTATGTGGACAATTACACTTTGGGGCAAGTTGTCTCATCTCCCATGCCTTTCTTATGACATTTCCACCTATCCATCTAAGCCCTATCATTTCCATCCATTTTCCCACCTACTTTGATCTTGATAAGGACTGAGGTATAAACCTAAAACATGCTTTGGGAAAACTCTTGACATGTCTATCCTTTGGTCATACACTATCCATGAAATATCATCTCATTTCCTTCATAGAATCATCCAAACCCATACCTTGGAGAAAACAAATTATTCCTATGTGGCGTAGTCCTTGGAGATCATATGCTAATTCTACCATCTAATAATCCTCATGTCTCCTATATTTTACCAAAATCGATACATTATCCTTTCATACTATTGTTGGACTTGGCTTTCCCTTGTCGATGGTCTAAGGATTCTAATCCGCCTATCCAATATCCTTTCATCATCCCATTCAATCCTAAAAAGAAGTCATTCCAAATGCAACAAGCCTAATCCATACAATCTTACTATGTAACCTAGCACATCATCCAAAATATTCCTTTGCTTTGTTTCTAGCCTTGTTGTAGACCTCGATCTTTAGTCACATTATCATCATCCTCACGTTGTTTTGGGATGTTTCCTTCCCATGTCAAACAACGTTGTCATCATTGTCATCACCTATCAATTGGTTTTCAGCTTGACTAGGAGCAAGATCATGATTGTCCATGGATTATTGTGCATGATTGTTTGATTGCTTGCAGGCATCATTCATATGCATTTGTCACAATCCTCATAAAATGACAAAAAAAAGACAAAAAAATTAAAATATCCTCAAAAAGACAAAAAATAAAATTTAAAAAGACCAAAAAAATTTTAAAACTTCAAAATCCAAAAAAATCAAAACATGTCAAAACCCAAAAACGTTCAGATAACTTTCCAAAAATCCCAAAAACAGAGTCAAAGTCAGTCATGTCAATCTTTGTCATTATCAAACTGCATTGCCTCTACGACTAGATGTAGGCAAGGTCATTTGTCAATGTGCCCCTAAGGCCACCTAGGTCATTCTTTTAGGGTTTGTTGGGTCAAGCAAAATAAATTAGACGGTGTCACCTCAAATGCGACATAATCATCTGAACTTCAAACACAAATCCTAAATCAACAAGAGAAGCAAGCCAACATGTCTCTAAGTCAAATTAGTCATTTGTCAAATCAATCAAACCAGTAAAATCAATCAAAACCAATGGTCTTATACAAGATGTGTCCTTCCTGAAACCAAACCTTGTCATTATCACACTTTTTCATTTTCCTTATAGAGGTAGTTGCATGATCGAAACTAGACTTGACGTCTTATACGACATGTTTCATCTCTTGAAACTAGGCCTTGTCAAAAGAATCAACCTGTCACTCACTTCATCACTTAACACACTAGAAAACACTTATTATAAAATAATCTGAATGGTTGTTGACCTTGTTGGTCTACTTTTTCTTATTTTTTGGATTTACTTCGATCATGTTACTAGCTACCTCGAGGATGTCCCATGAAGGATTTCGAGGAGCGATGATGTCTCATGACTTATCTTTTATTTGATTGTTGTTTGCGGTTTGTCTTGACAAAAATACTAAGACAACATGACCCTTAGTATGAGTTAGGACATTCCTTGTCTGCGACTGTCTATTTTACAAATGATGACCTTGCACACCTTGGTCTATGTCATACCATGATGTTTGTTGTCCATTTGTCATATTTTACCACCTAATGATGATTAAATGCAAAAGTCTTGCATAGAAAAATATATCTCTATAAATTATCTCAACGAGCACTATCTCAACATCCATGTCTTCCATGCTAACATCCATCTTTTTTGTGCTAACATTCATCTTTTTCGCTCTAAGATTTCTTCTATTGTGCATCTTCGTTACCCTTATCTATTTTCCTCTATCCTTTTGTCCTTCATCTTCCACTCCTCTCATCGATTTTGAGAGCACACTCGTGTTCTTTGAACCTGCCTATCCTCTCGAGGGGGCATACCACTACCTTCTTGTCATCCTTCCTCACCATGTTTACACTGGGGCATGTTTTGACTAATTTTCTTTGACATAATGTGACAAATTGTATTATATTGAAGAGGGGCAAATGTAGACACCTAGAAATTATCACTAAGCCTGTCAATTTATTAAAACCCCTTTTTTCATCTTCGGTAATTAAATAATCTTAATTATTTAATTATTACCCAATATCGTAAATTATTCTATTAATTAAATAATCTAAATTATTTAATTAATTCATTTTATCCTTTTTTGATACAAATTAATTAAATCTTATTTAATTAATGACCTACCTTTTTGCTCACCTTTTTGAATTAAGTTTCCTTTTAAACAAAATGATAACTTGATTTTTCCTTGTGTAATTAAATAATGTTTCCATTATTTAATTATTCACTTTCTTCTTCGAACTAATTGATTTTGTCAGAAAATCAGTTAGTTTCCTCTTGCTTCTTCACTTTCGATCTTATCTAATCTCATCTTGTCTAATTTTGGCTATTGATCAAATTAATGTCTTTTCAATCTCGGTTGTTCATTTTCCATCCATCTCTCTACAAATACCATTGTCATTTATCATTTTGGATATCTTAGAATATCTCAAAAAATCTAGAATTTGCATACTATCATGATGTTGAGATAATAATTAATCTTTGATATTTTGGTAGTCACTAGTCATAGGCTTTAGTAGCATTTTCAATATTGAGGGCACTTGGAGCTTCAAAGAAAAATGGAGAAGGATGATGGAGGTCCTTCAATGGAAGCGTGAAGATTAGGGTGAAATTGTTCTTTATTATTTCCTTTCATGCACTTCTCTCTTCTCTATCATTAGATTAGGAATTTCAAGTTTATTTATTGTGCTTAATAATCTTAATTTTGATTTTCCTAATTACATATGTGTTGATGGTGTTTTCTGCACAGCAACAACTCAGACAGAATACAATATTATATCTCTCTTGAAAGGTTATTTTCAACAATGAATTACTGAAAATCACCCCAAGGTCTCTCAGGTGTCAGGTCATGACAATGCATAAACAACTCAGATAATATGTGAAAATGTTGGTAATCACAAAGGGACCTTACTACAAGCAAACTGTATCTTTTAATTTATCATATTTTGCAATATGATGATCTCAAATCCTAAATCAAACCAAATGATAAAGAAATAGCAAAAGATAAGGGGTACAAGAATATGATGAAATCTAAACTATTCCTAGAATGAATAATGCGAATGACAGATATTTGGAATGGACCAATCTCAAACAACCAATTCCTGCTTAACCCACAATGCGATATCACAAGAAAGGTGCAATCTTCTAAGGTATATAGATTTTCAAATCATAGATATTCATCCACAATCGAACTTAAGCACATATAAATGTATGGTCCAGGTTGACTTCACCAGCCTACTACAATCAGATAGTTACTGGGAGTATAGACCAGAGATTGCTACAAACATTCCAAATATGAAATCATAAACACCATTCATCAAACTAAACTAATTCTTAACACTAAACTCTAAATCTTCAAGCAATTTAAAAGATAGAACAATAAGAACTATGCGAGATAAACCAACACAAGAGATTTCACCAGGAAAACCACAATGCCTTCAATTGTATTAGATCATCAAACTGTTGCAACAATTCCACTGTTCTGATTACAATACTTGCTTCAAGAATTCACAAAATGCTCTAGCTTGATTCTATTATCTCTTTTCTAACTATTAATGTCTCATGTCTAATTTTCTAGCCCTTTACAATGAGGCAGGAATGCCTTTATAATCAATCCCAAGATATGTCGGCCCAGCCAAACATTTTTACAAAATAAGAATAACCGCCAAAACAAGTCGGCCCTAGGAAATCAAAATAAGGCACACATTAAATGCCATATATCATCAAGGTCGGCCTAGACACAGTCCCCAATGTAATCTGGTTCAATACATGCCCTATAGTAATAGGGAAGCACAAATCTCAACATGGCATTAAATACCGCCTCCCTTATCCTTGCTTTGGGCCAACGATCCTTGAACCCTCAAAAACACCCCATCTAGCTCGGCAACAGGAGGCAAAGGCAAGATCTTAAATCTGCATTTAATGGAATCAATCTCCTCCTTTGATTGTTTAACAGTCTTATCCCAGTCATCCTTATGTGCTTGGTACTTATCCATTACTGCTAGGTATGTGGCCGCATCATCTAACTGGTGGCCAGTTATAACACTCTCATAATCTAGGGAATAAACTTCGTGCCACCATTCCCTGAGTTGCTCCTGACTTAGGTACTTGGGAGAAATCTTTCTCCTTCTAGTCATGACTTCAAAGAATGCAATGCAGCCCTCATAAACACCAGTTAGATCACCATCTATTTGTTTCTTTCGTTTCTGAATCTTTTTCATGGCCTTATGCCGAATTTGTAGAGCCTCAAACCATTCCCAGGGTTCATTCAACCTAGAGGAAGGAAGAATCCCATCTGTAACCAATTGATCTTTACCATGCCCCATGATGATCCTAGATTTCTGCAACAAGAGGTCAATATCCTCTTTATCTTGAGATAACACCTGCTCCAATAATTCCCTGGCTTAGAC
The DNA here is from genome assembly GCA_007258455.2 of Sequoia sempervirens. Classification (NCBI taxonomy): domain Eukaryota; kingdom Viridiplantae; phylum Streptophyta; class Pinopsida; order Cupressales; family Cupressaceae; genus Sequoia; species Sequoia sempervirens. Next base: position 580,878,046 of record VDFB02000015.1, read on the forward strand.
TGCATCTTTCCCAACTAACAGGATATCCTTGATTGCACTATCTCCTTTCATTTGCACATCCTTTAGCCACTTTGTTGCAGTTTGAGCAGAGGCTTTCATTTTCTCAATCTCGGAGATGGTTTCCTTGGGTAGAAAGCCAGGAGTGGCAGAAGAAGATGGGTGGAGAGACTGCAGAGGCCTCATCACTTCCTCCAAGCATTTCCTAAGTCTTTCATTTTCTTTCCTCAGCTCATGCTTGGTTTGGGTCTCTTTCCTCAACCTGCCAATGATCACAACGCTAGATCCCTCATACTCCTTTATATCCTGCTCCATGGATGTCGACCCAAGGTTGATAGTCTGCACATTGTAGTCCTGACCAGTTACATCTTCTCTTGTCTTGTCCGCGGCAGGAGTGGCAATGTGGATAACTCAGTTATTTGCTTCATCTCTCTCCATCTTTCAGACCACCCTAGCTGCCTTCTTTTTCTTCCCTTTGCCAATTTTAGATAGCATTTCATCCCAATCCAAGGGAGTTTCCTCGACAACTACCTGTTTCTTCCTTGCAATCTCTTTTTCAAGCCAATCCGGGGCTACAGGTTCTACCCAGATTTCCTTTGTTCTTGCCTCTTCTTGTTGTTCTGTTGTTTTCTCTTCTTCCTTTTCAGTTATTTTATCTTCCTCATTTTCAGGGAGCTACTCACCTTGATCACCTTCTTCAAGCTCCACCTCTTGCATCGGTGATGGGGTTCTAACAGGGATGTCTTCCTCTTGCCCAAGCGATCCGTTTCCTCTGCCAATCTCTGGAGAATCTTCATACATCACTAGAGGAGAAGGCTGCTTTTCTACCTCTTCAACTTCAAGCTCTGCAGCAGCACCAAAGAGTTCCCCTTCCTTGAATGGCTCTGCCTCTCCGCTTGTTTCATGCTCCTCAGGAATTTCCTGCTCAGGTATGCTTGGTGGAGGGGAAGCAGCCTTAGATGGCTCTGTAGCTGGCATTTTGGGAGAAAGGTCCTTCTTTTGCATTGGCTCCTTAGGGGATGGAGTCCTGGATTTCCTCATATAAACTTTGGTCTTCTCCCCTGAACTCACTACATCAACAATAGGAGGCTCATCTTTTGAGGCAACCTGACCCTTTTTCTTTGAAGTCCTAGTTATTCTTGTCTTCTTCGGTGGTGGAGGAGCATCCTCCTTTTCTTCTTTTTCTAACTCTTCCTCATCAGAGGACTTACCAATCTTCAAAGTCCGACTTCTCTTCTTTCCTTTTGGCTTCCTTTTTGGTTCAGGCTCACTTTCCTTAGGGCCTCTAATCTTTATCTTGAAAGGTGAGCTCTTTTTGGTTTTCCCTTTGGGGTCCTCCTCCCCGGATTCTTCTGAAGTAGACATTGGGTTGAGGTTTCCCATTAAATTGAAGGTACAAGCTACCTTCTCACTCTCCAACTCCCAAATTTTATGCTTCAACCATGAAGAGGTAAATTTTGTAACGAGGGCCATTAGGTCTTCCAACTTTGTGACCTCATCTTCATTCCAATTGATTTCCCCAATCGACCTGTCCTTCACAGCTTCATAAGCATGATCCTATACCAGGTTTCCATCATCCTCCAGTTGGTCCGGGATCAACTTGACATTGTACTGTCTGATTGCATCAACAGGGAGCCTGGAGTACCTCTTCTTTCTTGCTTCAAGGTCATCCTTAATGTTAGCCCAATAGTCCTCTAGGTCATCTTTATGCCGGTACTCCCTGGTGGCCTTTTTCTGTGCCTCTCCTGTGATATCAAAGTTCATCCTTTTGGAGTGGAAGGAGAAACCATATGCTGCTAATTCATCTCCTACAGTGTATGCTGATTGAATGGAAGGGCACATTTCTGCCACGCCAATTCCAAGAGGGAAATCCCCACCGAAACCTATTTTATGCTTCTCTCTTTTGACTATGGCATCAAACTCACATATTTGCCTCACAATCTCCAATAACACAATGTGATCAGTAGGATACTGAGGTAACCTATATGGAGCGACCGAGCATCCATCAATTCTAAGGTAGGTGAAGGTGGGAAATTGAATGAACCAGGCCCCATAATTATTTATCAATCCTTTGGCTCCATCTGACAGCCTCACATGCTCGGCATTCTGAAGCATCCGGGTGATATGCATCGTGAATGCATCATTAGCCCTGCGGTAGTCCTTGTGTCCTAGGTGCAGCTCCAGGTATACTTCATAAACTATATCTGTTCCAAATGTCCCTCGTGGATTCAAACCCCTGTATGGGTAGAATCTGGCAAGCACATACATGACATAGGAGGACATGGTGAACCTCTTAGTCTCTAGGACGCTCCTCAACTGTTTATCAATTTCAGAACTAATGAGTCCTGCCCAGTGATAGTTGGTCCCTTGCTCAATTTTGGTGATCACATGGACCATCCAACTTTCCAATACTCCTGCACTCTTCAATCCTGCCACTCTGCTCAGAAATATTATTGCATCATAGATATCTGACCTGAATTTAACTCTGTACAACTGCTTGGGCAGTTTAGAATAGTGTGATTTTGGTTTCTCCAACCAAGAATTAATCAATTGTTGAGCTTTGATTGGCTCATTTTCGTAATACGTTCTAGCCAAATCCATTTTTAGAGCACACACCGAAGGCAAGTTAGGCATGTCAAAAGCTTGGGCAATAGAAACAGGGCTGAAATTAGCCAAGACTCTTCCCTCAGTACTGACAACCCTTTGCGTATCAAAATCATACTGCCGGGCACATTCCAAAATCAACTCATAACATTGGATTGCAGGAGGAAACCCTGCCACATGAACCAACCCGGATTTCATCACTCCATTCCTCAAGACTGATAGATTCTTGTCAGCTGTCCTCCATTTGAAATCCTCGTATCTCCAGGCCCCCACATTGGTGTTAGACACCTCGGACCATACAGAAGATATTTTACTTTCAGGGAGCTGACTCTTAATATCTAACCTCAATCTCTCTGCCTCTGAAATGGATGACCCCTCCGTGTCACCCTTGGACTTTCCTGCTGCAGCCTTACTTGATTCAGCCTACATTCACAAAAGACATCATTAGTATTCAATTATCATGCATATTCCAATCCAAAGGTTAGCCTGAAATCATATAAAGCAATTAAAATCCATCCCATATTATCAATCCTTGAAAGTCCAGAAAAATAAAGCAGTCCGGGAAAACCACGTTAACCGGGAAAATCCAGTCAGGGCGGAATTTCGGAGAAATCCGACCCAAACGGATTCTTGCTGCCAAAACATCATTAGCCAAATAAATCATTAGTACAACCAAAAAAATCGTCAGATTATCATGTAATTTGTTCATTAGCAACAAGAAATAAGCATTCAGCATTTACTCCATCAATCCTGTCTTCGAAAAATCGAAAGAAATAAAACTAGGCAGGAAAACTGGAAAAGTCTGGATGGGATGGATTTTCGCGGACAGTTCGAAATGTTCCAGAAATTACTCCACTCCACGGAATTAGCCTAAACCGGGAAAATCCATGTGCGCAGAAATTTCGCGGACACCACGGGAACCCGACGATCGGCGACACGCGAACCATTAATCAAACAATCACGCAATCTTTTCTACTTGGATTCTAATGGTCCTGAAATAGATGCTAATCAACAAGACTCAAAATGCAAATGATTTCAAATTCCCAAAGCTCTCAAATGACGAGTCCTCATGAAAAAACAACGATGCCCTAATTTCGATAACCAGACCCCCGCCATTAAAACTAGGGTAAGCTCGAGGTTTTAAAATATCATCTATAAAGATCAGTCTGGGAACTCCGAGTCCTCACAAGGTAGGGATCAGAATAATACAAGGGCAAGATTGACCAATCATAACGAATTTGCCAATCTGGGCTGAACACCAAAAAAAAAAACCTAACCTTGCATGATATGGCGGATTACGCACTAAGAGGGCAAACAATCTAACCCAGAACCCCTTCCAAATGGATGCACCTGTCATCTAATGGATAAATACAAGCTCACAGGGCACGTGATGAGGTTTTCACAAAGAAATGGGTCAAACCCTAACTCGATAAGAAGGAAATTGTGGCTAACATGGGCCGACACGAAATGACCACCAATCAATACAGAAAACTCAATCATTGCGTAAACAAATAAGAGGGGCCATCAATAACCTACCATGGATTATTATAGACGATACTCAAACTCAGAGAAGAAACCACGAAGCAAGCACGCCCCAGCAATGAAAACCTCAATCAGCACTCCACACAATCCACATGCAAGCGACACAAGATCAATGCTCAAAGCTCAAATGGAGAAAGCACTTCAGAAGCTAAGGCAACAAACAAGTGAATGATGGAGTTAAAATGATGCTTAGAAGGTTTTAAACTGACCCATTTACGCCTCTGAGCAAAGGTACCTCGGTCATTAATGAGCGACAGGACGTGTCTGACAAACTCGGAAACCTGAGCCCAGGATGGAATTTTAGAAAATCCGAAGACACGCGAAAATCCGGATGAGCATGAATTCTGCGGAAAGGCAAAAACTGGGGAAAAGATGAAGTTCGGGATTTTAGAAAAGTTCGGGAAAATCCGTCAGGATCGGAAAATCCTGGAATCGAGCAAAAATTCGGGTTCAAAAAATTCGGCCAGAAACGAACAAAGGACCAGGGTCCGGGGAAATCCGCCGGAGCCAGAAAATCCCAGATTCTGGTCAAAACCCGGATTTTCACCAAAAGCCAAATTTCAAATATTCAGGCCTCAAGGCAAGACCAAAACCAACGAGACCAACATGTCAAGACCTCAAAAGGATAGATCAATAAAACCAAAGGTCAAAAGACATCCCAAAAAGAGGGTCCCTACTCCAAGTGGGGCGTGTGTGCAAAACTGCACAACAATATGGTGAACCCAACGTGAATTCTCTTATGGAAGATTTAATTCCTTGCAGATTTTATCAGACAACTTTTATTTGAATATCTTTTATGGAGATTTAATTTCTTGTAGCGATGGCTCTTGCATGCTTGTGAGAATATTTTGTGTCAAGCTCGACAGTAGACTCCATGGCCATCTTTGTGTCCTCCTTGAGCTCTTCCATGGAAGTCACCTTTGGCTCTTCATTCACCTCTGTTTTCATGGCAACCGCAAATTCCTCAGTCTTGGCCACCTGATTAGGCTTTGTTGCATCCTTCTTTAATTTAGATTTTTAATTTAGATCTTTAATTAGATTTTTAATTTAATTTAGATTTTTAATTTAGTTTAGATTTTTAATTTAATTTAATTTATATTTTTAATTTAGTTTAGATTTTAATTTAGTTTAGAGTTAAACTAGGGTGGAAATTGGAAAGTTATGCTAAATACCTTAAACTGTTATCATCTAATTTTTATTTCTTTACTACTTATGTTCTTAGAGAAGGTAATGTTTTGGTTTATGGATTGGCCTATGTTCGTATACTTGGTGAAGGTTGGTGATGTTGGAAACACATTATTGATCTTCCACAAAATATTATGGATATATACCAAAAATAAGTTAACTATGATGATATAAATTAGCCTTTCTTTGAAAAATTGGAACCCCCATTGTGATATGATGGGAATTTTGATGATTAAGGTTAGTTGTAACTTCCATGTCATGATTATTTTAGTGGGCTTGTGGTTTTATTATTCAAAGGGTTTATGTGACACTTTCTATAATTGGATTAACAATATTTCTCTTATCCCATGAAGGAACATCCATATAATGATGGCCTAAACTCAGAGAAACCATTGTGAGAGGAAAAAGCTCCACTATAGTGGTGGCATCTTAAAGGTAATTACAAGCTAAACTTCAATGGTATTGATTATATTCTAATTTCAGTGTTATTCAAATACCTATTTCTCTTTGGTTTTCTAACTCCCTCAGGTACTTGGATGAAAATAGGTGGAGACAAAGTGAGAACCAAACCATATTCTTTTCAAGAGATGCAGAATAATAGTGATGTGTGGGAAATCTTCAAAAAAGGTGGTGTTGAGTTGTACTTGAAGCTATGAGAGGCTTTGACCCCTCACTCTCTAGAGAATTTCCCAATCATTGAATGAAGGAAAAGTAATATATTGGTGTTGCTCATTTTGAAGTGATTGATGACCTCATCAAAGTAACTACTATTATTTTCATGGAAGGCATGAAGATCAAACATCTCAAGAGTGATAGAGACAAAAAAATGCATAAATATTTTTCTTAAGGGTGAAGAGAAACTACTGAAGTTTCAAAATGGCTACAAGAGGGAAGACCTCCATTTCCTGTAGGGGGGGAATGTTACCATCTCATAATATATTTCACTTTAGAGGGTCAATTTCAATGTGTTTACACATATCATTTCCCTCTATGGAATCACCTTCATCACAACTTGTGTATAAGTTTCTCTTACTACATGTCATCTCTTGAGAATTCCATGAAGTATTGTCCAATAAATCCACTATCCCCCTACATCAAGGGTTAATATTTTGTCTGTATAACCACTACCTCAATATTTTTCCTAGTATAGCTAATAAACCCTTGTAATTCAAAATCATGACCGTTAAACCTAAATATTCCACTAAAGCTTCCCCTAGTCAACCTATGGTTGTGAGGAAAGTTGAGAAGCCTATCAAAGTGACAAAAGGTCCCCATATTGCTATAGTTAGGAAGAAACCATTTCTTGGAAAGGCTAAAAATAAATTGGGTTAATTGAAAATGAGAAAGAAGCTTCCCACCCAAACCTAAAAAGAATCAAATATTTTTTAGATTATCCTCCCTCAAACACAAATTGAAATACAATCCCTTGTAGGAAGATGTGAATGTTGTGGTTTCTAGTGAGGATATGATAGCCTATATGTGTTGAGGGACTCTAATGAGGATAACTCTAAAGAGAATATGAGTGTTACTGATTCTAAGGATAGTGACTTCCAAGAAAGCCAAACTATGGATTGTTTGGGATTGGATTCTACTCTCAATACTATCAAATACTAAAATTCCCTATAAGAACTTCAATATTATGGAGAAACCATAATTGGATACCCAACCCAAAAGAGGAAGAAAACTAGTGAAGAAAAGCACTACTAATGGGTAAAATGGGGATAAAACCTAGAAGACGGATGTTTAGGAACAATAAAAGAAAACTAGAATACCAAAGGAAATGGAACAACTACCTAGGAGAAACGAAATCAAATAAATAGACAAGACATATGGTTTCCCCTACACTATCTACCACAACAATAGAATAAATATGTACCTCTTCCAATAAAGAATGCTTGGAATGAAAAAAATTCAAAGATTTGAAAGGCTAAGTTGCAAACAAGATAATAAAGTTGGGCAAGGAGGGCATGAACTTTACTACCAATAGATGCAAGATCCTACTAGAGAAACACAAAACCAAAACCACTACCAATACCTACAAGATTCTACTAGAGAAACACAAGACCAAAATCAAAAATGGAAAAGCTACTAAGGAGGTCCCAATGAAGAATCAAACTCATTAAGAGCCAAGCTCCATAGGATTTTCAAAGAAATGGAGGTAGCTTCAAGCCTTCGGGATTTGGTTGGGTCTCCTACTAGTTATAGGTTAGTTTTTTTGTTAGTCTTTCTACTACTAGTGTAATAGTTTTATGTTAGTTTTTTATGCTACTTTTCTTTGAACGAACCTACCTTTAGGCTTTGTAAGGAAGGGACCCTTTTTTTTCCCTTTTATCTAATCAAAATCATTAATATAAAACTTGTGTGAGGACAAAAATATTATACTATATAGGATTATTTTTATAATTTTATAAAAATGCCCTATCTATCAAAAATCCTCTCCCAATTTATTCAAAGCAATGCTTTGATATTACTTGTAATGAAATAACTTATTATAGAAGAATAATAACATCAAAAATTCATATCATAAGATAGAAATAACATAATTTAAGAATGGATCATTACTGAGTGTGAATGGAGTGAAGAACTGGTGTGTGGGCTAACGACATAGATGTCGAATTCTCCATCCAGAGGACATGAGAAAATGAAGGAGTGGCCTCTCATCATGAAATAAGAAATCATCCCTAGTGGAATGACCAACTCCGGTGGAGGTAGGACTGCTATGATCGTTAGAGCAGGGGGTGATCTGTGAAAAGACGTGGCAAATGGTAAAGGCCAGGAGGAGGGAAACCCTAGGATAACTATTGCAAGAATCAAGATGTTGTCATTGATGTCAATTGGTCTATTGGTTATCAACTAGTTTTTGTTGTCATTGATGTCATGGATGTAAGTTATTGGTTGTATATGTCGAGGATATTGAGAAAATTATACTAAAGAAAGGTTGCAGGTGTTCAGTGTTTGCTTCTGGTTTTGCTTTAGGATTTTCTCCTATGTTTGTGTGGTTCAGATATGTTGATCATGGTTATTGGAAGTTGATTTATCCATATTTTAGGTTTTTGGATCATTGTACAATGTGAGTTATGTTCACCAGTTATCAACTATGTTTTTCTGGGCATCTGGCTGAGGTCTGAGAAAAATGTAGTTGCTTTGGATTTCCTCTTGGTTGTGTCTTTTTCCTTATGATTCTAGAATTAAGTTGTTATGATCATATTGAATATAATTTTCTTGTCTAGAAAGATTGGATCATGTTATGGGTTGCTTGTGTTTAATTGTTCTATGTTTTACACTGGTTTGGTTGGCCTTATGTTAAACACTAATTTCAAAGTTCATGAAGCATTTTAGGACTTATTTTTGTCTTCATCAAGCCTGTATTTGTGTCACCTCATTCTAATTCCACTCTAGAATGTTTTAGCACTAACCCAATTTGAATTTAAATGATGTATGGCTGACTTTGGATATGTTTCAAAGTTGAATATAGTATAAATATAGGATGATATATCGGTGAAAGGTATGCAAATAAATATAGCAAGATTGATGTGAAATAGATGCGAAAAAGTGTGTATGTGATGCGAGTTTGGAAGACCAGTGCATAATCTAATTGTTGAGTTTCCCAATGCAGTGAGTTGAAGGTGTACTCTATCATTCATGCATGCCTGCAAGTGGTTGAGTGAATCATGGTAGAAAGCTCTGTTGCATTGAGATTTTCTTCTCTTTATAACATATCTTTTATATCATCTTTGTATCTATGTGGTAGTGAGCCCTTTGGGTGGTTAACCATTGTTGGATAGTGAGTCCTGATCTGAAAAATGAGTCCTATTTTGGTAGTGAACCTACTTTGGAATTGAGCCTACTTTGGCAGTGAGCCTTTGTATTCAATTTTGATATTATTTATATTGTGAGCTAATCCTCATCGTGGTTTTTCCCTTATTGGGTTTTCCATGTAAATCTAGTGTTGTGTTTGTGTGATGCTTTTCAGTTTCTACCTTTGCACTTAATGTTTAATCATTCTAGTAGAGTAAAGGATTTGTGATTGATCTAATTTCTGGTGAATGATTTAAAGGTTAATATTTGTCACAAATAATTCACCCCCACTCTCAGTTGTCTTGTTCAGCAATTGGTATTAGAGCTTGGTTCCTTGGAGAAGAGCTTAACCACTTAAGGAAGGTTTGGGATGGTAGGAAAGATCACATTTAAGTATCTGAAGTTTGATGGAACTAATTATGCTATCTAGAAAATATAGATGGAAGAATATATGGAGTATTGTGGATATGATGTTGAGCAAGCTTACAAGACTACTTACACCCCTCCTGCTAACAGTTTGAGTACAACTATTGAAATCAAGGTGCATGAAGTGAACAATAAGGCGAAATTCATTTTGAAAAATAGTCTTGCACATTCTGAGTTGATTAAAGTTCAAAATCTAAAGACTGCTAAGGAAGTCTGGGATTCTTTAGAAAAGGCGCATGTAGGAGATGAGAGGGTCAAAGAAGCAAAGTTGCAAAATTTGGAGACACGGTTTGAGATCCTGCATTGTCTAAAGATGAGAACATTAAATCCTATATACATAAAGTGGATGAGGTGGTAGGTGGAATGCGAGGACTTGGTGCTACAATAGATGAATCCAGGATTGTAAAGAAGATTCTTAGAACTCTCCCTGATGCATACAGTGAAAAGGTATCTACTATTGAAGAACATATAGACTACAAGACCTACACTAAAGATCATTTCTTGGGAACTCTAACATATTATGAGTTGAGAAAGTTGGATTTGAGAAATAGATCTAAATCAAAAATTGCTTTTAAGGCTACAAGAGTTGAAGATCCAGATGAAGTAAATCTTGATGAAGTAGAAGCTAACTTTGTGAGAAGGATGAGGAAATACTTCAGTAAATATGAAGGTAAGTTACCCTTTAAATTCTTTAGTTGTGGAGGAATAGGTCACTATTCTTTGAGATGTCTGGAAAGAGCTAAGAAGAATAAAAAAATATTTAGAAAAGAAAACAAAGGTAAGAAGATTAACAGAGCATATTATGTGAATGAGGATGCTAGTATTTCTAATGAGGAATCTGATTATGGATATTTTGATAACAATGCATGCTTGTTCTTGGCTATAAAATATGAACCTACTTCTACTAATTTTGAAAGACAAGTGAAAGGATGTCCTCCAGAGAAAGAGAAAGATAAAGATAAAAATAATGTAATCTCTTCCCTACATGCTAAATAGGAAAAGAACTATTGGGTTTTTGACAGTGGCTATTCACATCACATGACTGATGATAAGAGTAAGTTTTTTAAACTTGAGAAATATTATGGAGGTTTAGCTATATTTGGAGATGATACTAGTGCTAAGATTTTTGGGATAGTTTCAATAAGTTTTGATGGAAAGCATAATAATGATCATGTCTACTATGTTAAGGGCTTAAGGCATAATTTCTTGAGTGTTGAATAGATGTGTAGTAAAGGATATAATCTTGTATTTAAGGATGAGAGATGTGAAATCAGGAAAGGATCTGGAATAGTGATTACTACAGGAAAGAAGTCTTAAGGAAATATATATCAACTTAAGGGTGTTGATGGGCGTTGCTTTATGATTGATATTAATGATAGTTGGTTATGGCATGGGAGAATGTGTCATATGAATTTTGATAATCTGGTGAGGATTAGTGCAGTACAAGTCATGAGAGATTTACCAAGGATTACAAAGCTTGTTAATGCTATCTACAAGAATTTCTAGTTTGGAAAGCAAGCAAGAAACAACTTCAGATCAAAGGAACAATCTACTACTGGAATACTAGATTTAATTCATATAGATCTCTATGGTCCTACAATAGTGAGAAGTCTACAAGGTGAAAGGTACTTTATGCTTTTGATTGATGATTATTCTAGGTACATGTTGTGTGGTCTCACAACACACCCCAAGACTATAAGACTTGGGGACCCCAAGTGAAAACTAACGATTATGGAAGGTGCTATTTAGCTAGAAAGATCACTAGAATTGAAGAGAAAAGAGAAATCTTTAAATAAAAAGAGTACTTCGTAAAGCAAAGTGTTCTAGGTACCGGATACCGGGAGCCAAGAATTTTAGAAAGGAAAAAGGTAATACAAGTGTTGAGAAAAATGTTCTGATTTGAGAGTTGAGGTCTAGTAAAGGTGGAAGTTACAGTAAAACCGAAGTCCGAGAATATCATGGGTAAAGCTGAATATTAGGTTTTGGGTACTGGGTAACAATGCTAAGAAAAGTTTAAAATTCTAAGGTTATCCAAGAAGTCCGATAGTCTGGTAACTCGGTATATAAAAGATAATTATGCAAGAATTTGTGACTTTTCGGAAAGCATGTTATTTATGATGGATGTATATGATAATGATTTAATGATAGTTTTATTTACATGAATTTTTTTATATAAATGTTTTTTTTAAATGGATTTAATGAGGGGAATTTATGATTGCAGGAGAAGTAGATTGTAATGCAGACTTCAAGTATGGACAGTTAGGAAAATTTGAATCATGGATAGAATCATATCTAGATCGGGCTACATATTCTAGGAAGTTATATGTAGAGGGGCTTGAAACCACCAAAATACCAAGGATCTCAATATTTCACATATGGTGACAGAAAGCACCAACCTCCAAAGAAGCTTATTCTTAAGACTAGAAAGCCTGAGGCAGAACAAAAGTGTAGGAATAGAATGATGAAGTAATCATTCTGAATATATGGGAAAGCTCCTACACACTATCCTTATTCAAGTTATTATCCTGGTGATAATAAGAAGATGAAACACCTGAAGGACTTCAACGTGAAGATGAAGGTTGATCTTCATTGATTTTATTTGCAATTCTCTTACCAGTCACCACATTCCATGTGCCTTGATGTGATTCATCCCTTGGATTTCCTCTCATGTATTTGTCTTATCCTACCTATGTCTTACTTCTATAAAAGGCCAAGGGATACTTCTATTTAAGTTAAGTTCAAAATTTGTGGATGTCAGAAGAGCCAAAACTTCTCTAACTTTTGTTCTTTTTTCCTATTTTCTGAATCATTTCGGACTAAAAACTTGTATGCACATAGAATTTAATCAATATCGAAGCCAATTTGATAGCTACCTATCTCATGTATTTTTGTGGCTGGTTTTGTTAGTTCAATCGAACAAGACTTTGTGTTGCGTCGTTTAAGGGTGCATGCAGAACCTACTCAGTGTCCAAACTAAAACCCCCTTCTTTAAAAGATCGCATTGTTTTATATGTAGCTGTGAAGCAATCTAGTGAAGTATAAAGCGGTTTTCTTTGATTTGATTAATTCTTGGTGCATGCATGGAGAATAACCAAGAGAAATTTTAATTTTTAGTATATTATGCTTTATTTTAGATCAGATGTTTAAATTCTTGAAAATGTTTCAAAAAATAGATGAATGGATGGAATTTTATTGAAAATCTTTCATTTTCTATGAAATTGTTGAATACTTAAAGCTAAATCTACTTAAGTGATAGCAAAATTGTTGATGTTCATGAAATATTATTGTAAATCTTTCAATTTCGTGATATTATTTTATGATTAAACTAGAAATTTGGTATCGATTACTTATGATTCTGATTAACCATAAACCCCTTGAGATTAATAGCACTATCACATCATACCCTAGAGTGAACCTAGTATGGTCAAGACCTAACTACCAGAGCCTTGGGATTAAGCTAAGTCAACATGTTCCTATAACACGGACACCTTAGGTTGCCCTAGTTCAGTCTTTCAAGTAAAGATAGGTCCTTTGCAGTTTTCCTCTGAGAATTTTATCTGCACTGTTGCTGCAAGTGACATTGTCGTCAACAGGAACTGGCACTAGGAGGGTGGCGCGGAATGTATATTGGTTTCAAGTTTAAGAGATAGCTTGTAAGGCAAAAGTCTAGTGCAAGCCGGTATTTCAAAGTGGAAGTTGAAAAACTATGGAAAATTCTTAACCAGAAATGACATCCTTTGATTTTATTCACTTTTGGTAGAGTCACCGAGTGTAGAATTCATGATACAACTTATCACAGTGAACTTGATTGTGAAATATTTTTAACTAGGGTAAGTTTGGCTATGTGTAAGGTGATTTCATTAATGAAAGAAGTTTTAACTGCAGAAGAAAGGGATTGTTAATGAGAAAAGAGTATAACCCTAGTGGAATTGAAAATGTTAAAAATTTAACTGATATATCAAAATGGTTTGATAATTGCAATTGTTAAAGAAAATCTTATTTTTTTCAAGAAGATGGGTGAGAATGCCGAGATTTGGAAACATCGCATCAAAAATGAGGAAATGGCATTGATGATTCATAATTCTCTTTATACGTGGAAAATGCAAGTGAAGAGAAGGAGCAAGAAAATCAAGTGGGAGATGCGTGTTTTCCATTCCAAATTGAAAAGTCACAAGCTAAAAAAGGAAATTTTCTAGATTTTATGCAAGATACAGAGTATCAAATTTTTACTTTTTCTCTCTAATAACAATATAAATTTTGATATCACTTGGTCTAACAATGTTCAAAGTGAAGACAAGACCGAAGACACGAAAATTTTTAGAGGAGAAGAAAATCAAGAAATAGAAGGTCGTTCATGGAAGTGAGTAGAGTAAAGAGAAAAACCATGAACCAGGCATGAATGAAGGTAGATTATTGCTCAATCGTAAGAAGTGTGTGTGATCGACCTTTAATGAGGTCATTTTCATACACATGAGTCAAGTAATTGGTAAGTACACCTTTGAATTTATGTTTGTTAAACGCAAAAAAATTAAAAGAATTCATTGCTACAGTAGGACATTTGAAATTTATTTGAGTGAGTTCAAGGATAAACCTATTGTAATTCGTACTAAAACAACAATGGAAATAGTCGTTGAAATTAAAATAGATTATTTTGTTAGGGTTAGTAGTTTGTTAGATTAGAGTTTTGGTTAGTTAGGGTTAGTTTGCTTTTTGTAGGGTTTGTTTTGTTTTGTTTTCATTTTCTTTGATTTTTTTTCTTTGTTTCTTTCTTTCTTTTCTGTTTGGCCCTTTGCATTAGTAAATTCTTCTTAACTTATCATACACATGAGAATTAATTCAAACATTTGTAACATTGTGTTGTGAAATGTACAATGATAAAACCATACACAGTAAATACATGTTTTAAAATGTACGAAAAAGCTAAATATATATATATATATATCTGTGTGTGTATATCACATATATACATGGAAGTATGAAAATTCTTGCTACAAAAGATGAAAAAAGAAAAAAAGAGGTAGTCGAGCTACAGATAGGAGTAGCCATTCAATCAATCTGGGATGCCTCATCCATCAGGGCTAAATACCCTATGTAGGCAATTTCCCGATGAGCTTCAAAGTCAGGAATATGGAGGTCAGAAAGGAAAGGCTAAAGTGGAACCACTTTCTTGTGTTCCAAGAACCGAGGAATATCATCCATGGAAGGAATCCCAATGGTCAGATGTGCAACAGATAGAATAGTATCTAGATTCTACAAATATTAAGGTCGCACTATCAAAATCGTAACTGAGCGAACATCTTCAACAGGAAGCCCAATATCCAAGAGTGATGCTACAAAGTGAGAAGCCAAGTCAGAATAGAACCGGTAGTAATCTATAGATTCCACATATTTTTTCCCAAGGACTCAGCACAAGTTTGGCATAGTAAAATTGGTATTCTGAATGAAGAAAACCTTTCAATCCTTTGAATTGTGACACAACCCAAGAAAACATTCTAGTGGTGAGAGAAAGTCAAGAAAATTGGAGTATCCATGACCTGGAAGCAAGCAAGCACTAGCAGACAACAGAAAATACAAAACAAAAAGAAGGCAAAGCAAAAAAGTGTGAAGAATTTGAGAGAAGTGTGGAATTTATAGAAAACCGTGAGGAAGTTACAATACATAGTTTCCTGGATTGAAGCCTTGGAAATCGTAAGTATTGTGGCAACTAGACAAGTTTCTCCAGAGCAGAATGTTAAATCAAATTAATTTTTACACACAATTGGTGACAATTTTCTTCAAATTCACCCAGTATGAAGATTATGAATCAAGCAAATTAAAGATTTAAAAATTAATGGTGGTCATTTCATTTTGTTTTTATTAAGCCGTATTAATCATGAAGGTGCCCATGTGTGCAAAGAAGAAAGGAAAATTAATTCAGTGAGGTAGCACACGTCATCACCTAGGAAATTTGAAAGAGATGATACGTGCGCATTGAGGCAAGTGAATTTAATGTAGAATAATGTGATCATGTTTAACTATCATCACGACATTTTTGATCCATTAATGTGGTGCAACGCCATCAAATTAGAATTGTTAGCCAAGTATTTAGTAGTTGCCATAAAATTTGATCAAAAAAGGGTGGTAACTAATGGTTCTAAATTTAGATCTAAATTTGGTGATTAAATTGTTTGTTGCTAAATTTTAATTTATGGATATCTTCTAACATATAGAGAGTTGCAGTTAGCTAGGATTTGGCATAAAAGTGGTAAAGTTTAGCTGGAAATACACACCAACAAGGAATTATTAAATGAGTTTTTGGTAAGTAGTGAAACGATGAATGGATTTGCATTGAATGACAAATCAAAAGGTAACCTTCGCTACCATTGTAATTCCCAACCTAATAGCGAGCTTCATTGCTTGCAAGTTGAAATGAGTTACCAATAAAATATCAAAAGAGATACAAAAAAAAATCAACTCTTTAGGCTATCCAAATATCTTTATCGAGGCTATAGACATCTGGCTGGCAGTAGAGCTATGTTTGGGGGAATTATAGAGATAACCTTGTTGGGGCTATGGATGCTTGACTAGCAGCAAGGCTCTATCCCTAGTTGGCTATGGAGGATTACCATATTATGTAGCTCAATGTCTATGAATTTTTTTTTTCACTAAGTTCTAGAAATTGGAATTAATCAAAGCACACACGGATATTTCCATATGAATTTTACTATTTTTATGTCAAAATCTAGGTAAAGGTAAAGACTTATTGTTTTCAAATATACATAAATTATAATTTACAACTGGTGATTTAATCTTAAGTTTTGGTTTAAATTTGGTTTTATTGGTTGCAAGTTGTAAGAAAGCTAGAAAGATAACCAAAATTGAAGAGCAAAGAAAGATAACCAAAATTGAAAAAGCAAAGAGAAATATTTAAATAAATAGAGTACTTCATAAAGTAAGGTGTTCCAGGTACTAGATACCGAGAACCAGGAATGTTAGAAAGGAAAAACGTTATGGTCTAATAGTCGAGGTCTGGTAAAGATGGAAGTTCCGATAAAACCGAAGTTTGGGAATATCATGGGTAAAGTTGAATACTGGGTTTTGGGTACCGGGTAACTATGCTAAGAAAAGTTTTTAAATTTTAAGGTTATCCAAGAAGTCCGATAGTCTGATAACACGATATATAAAAGATAATTGTGCAAGAATTTGTGACTTTTCAAAAAGCATGTTATTTATGATGGATTTATATGATAACGATTTAATGATGGTTTTATTTACAATAGTTTTTTTATATAAATGTTTTTTTAAAAGGGATTTAATGAGTAGAATTTGTGATTGTAGGAGAAGTAGATTGCAATGCAAAGTTCAAGTATGGATAGTTAGACAAATTTGAATCATGGATAGAATCATATCCAGATCAAGGTGCATATTCCAGAAAGTTATATGTAGAGGGGCTTGAATCCACCGAAATACCAGGGAACCTGGTATTTCACATATGGCAACAGAAAGCACCAACCTCCAAGGAAGCTCATTCTCGAGAGTAGAAAGCCCGAGGTAGAACAAAAGTGTAGGAACAAAATGATGAAGTAATCATTCTGAATATATGGGAAGTCTCCTACACACTATCCTAATTCAATTTATTATCTTAGCGATAATAAGAAGATGAAACACCCAAAGGACTTCAACATGTAGATGAAGGTTGACCTTTGTTGACTTCATTTGCAATTCTATTACTAGTCACCACATTCCACGTGCCTTGATGTGATTCATCCCTTGGATTTCCTCTCATGTATTTTTCTTATCCTACCTATGTCTTACTTCTATAAAAGGCCAAGGGATACTTTTTTTTAAGTTAAGTTTAGAATTTGTGGATGTCAGAAGAGCCAAAACTTTTCTAATTTTTGTTTTTTTTCCTGTTTTTTGAATCATTCCGGACTAAAAACTTGTATGCACATAGAATTTAATCAATATCGAAGCCAAATTGATAGCTACCTATCTCATGTATTTTTGTAGTTGGTTTTGTTAGTTCAGTCGAACAAGACTGTGTGTTGCACCATTTAAGGGTGCATGCAAAACCTACTTGGTGTCCAAACTAAAACCCCCTTCTTTAAAAGCTCGCACCATTTTGTATGTAGTTGTGAAGCAATTTGGTGAAGTATAAAATGGTTTGCTTTGATTTGATTAACTCTTGGGGCATGCATAGAGAATAACTGGGAGAATTTTTAATTTTCAGTATTTTATGCTTTATTTTAAATTAGATGTTTAAATTCTTGAAAATGTTTCAAAAAATAGATGAATGGGTGGAATTTTATTGAAAATATTTCATTTTCTATGAAATTGTTGAATGCTTAAAGCTAAATCTACTTAAGTGATAGCAAAATTGTTGATGTTCATGAAATATTATTGTAAATCTTTTTATTTAATGATATTATTTTATGATTGAACTAGAAATCTGGTACCGATTACTTATGATTATGATTAACCATAGACCCCTTGAGATTAATAGCAATATCACATCATACCCTAGAGTGAACCTATTATGGTCAATACTTGACTATTGGAGCCTTGGGATTAAGCTAAGTCAACCTCTTCCTATAACACAAACACCTTAGGTTGCCCTGGTTCAGTCTTTCAAGTAAAGATAGGTCCTTCGCAGTTTTCCTATAAGGATTTTATTTGCACTGTTACTGTGAGTGACATCGTCATCAATAGTACACATGGGTTACATTTCTTAGAGAGAAATCTGATGCATTAGATAGATTCAAGACATTCAAATCTATGGTTGAGAACGAAGTAAATTTGAGAATAAAATGTTTAAGGTCTGACAGAGGTGGTGAATTCACCTTCAATAAGCTTAATATATTTTATGAAGTTCATAGAATAAAAAGATAGTTATCTACTCTAAGAACTCCTCAGTAGAATGGATTTGTTGAAAGGAAGAACAAAACAATTCAAGAAGCTGCTAGATCAATGATTGTTGAAGTTATTCTACCGCAAGTTTACTGAAGAGAAGCTATTCACACTGTCGTTTATGTGTTCAATCGAGTTCAAGCTAGAACCAACAGTAATAAGACCCCCTATGAGCTATGATGTGGAAGAATTCCTACTATTAAGTATTTCAAGGTATTTGGAAGCAAATGTTATACCAGACGGGATGAAGAAAATTTAGGAAAGTTTGATGCTAGAAGTAATGAAGGTATTTTTCATGGATATTCTACTAGAAGAAAAGCTTACAGATGTTTCAATAAAATATTGGGGAAGATTTTAGAAAGCACAAATGTCAAGGTTGATGAAGCAATGGAGAATTTAATTGAAGTTGATGGATATGTATCTAATGAACTTGATTGTGTAATGATTGAAGAAGTTGTGGAAGAATGGGAAAAGGATGAGCAAGAGAAGAAGAATGAAGAAGAAGAAGAAGCTTCGGTGGTGTCCCCAAAGACACCTAAATATGTGCAAAAAAATCACTCAAATACTCAAATCATTGGAGACAAGACAAAAGGAGTATTGACAAGAATTAGAGTTGTTGCTAGTGAGATAAATCTATGTTTATTTTCTGAGATTGAACCAAATACTCTAAATGAAGCATGTAAAGATGAGCACTAAATGGAAGCTATGAAAGAAATAATGCAAATCGAGAAGAATCAAACTTGGGAATTAGTCCCTAGACTGACAAATAAAAACATAATTGGATCAAAGTGGGTATTCAGAAACAAGTTGAATGAGAATGGAGAAGTCATTAGAAATAAAGAAAGGCGTGAGTGTAAGGGCTACTCACAAGTAGAAGGAATAGATTTTCAAGAGACTTTTGCTCCAATGGCAAGAATGGAAGCTATCAAAATTTTCTAAGTTTTTGTTGCTCATAAATATTTCAAAGTCTATCAGATGGATGTTAAGTCTGCATTTTTTAATGGTGAGCTAGACGAAGAGGTCTACATGGAACAACCAAAAGGATTTCAATTGAAAAATCAATTAGATATGGTCTACAGATTGAAGAAATATTTATATAGATTGAAGCAAGCTCCTAGATCTTGGTATGCAAGGTTGGACAGATATTGGATTCATCAAGGTTTCAACAAAGGTACGACAAATAGTAATCTATATTTTAAAATTGAAAATGACAAAATCTTGATTGTGGATGTATATGCTGATGACATTATCTTTGGAGGAAATGGAACTATGTGCAAAATGTTTGCAGAAGAAATGCAAAAATAATTTGAGATGTCCATGTTTGGTGAGATGAATTTCTTTTTTGGGCTGCAAATTAATCAAATAGAGAAAGGAATTTTCATTTCATAGTCAAAGTATGTAAGAGAGATGTTGAAGAAGTTTGGGATGGACGGTTCCAAACTGGTATGCACTCCTATGGTGATTGGTTTCAAATTAAGTAATGATGATGATTCACCTAAGGTTGATCAGAGCAAATATAGATCTATGATTGGTGGACTGTTGTATTTGATTACTACTAGACCAGATATTATACATGCAATCTGTCGTATGGCTAGATTTCAAGATCCTAAAGAAACACATGTTGTTGTTAAAAGAATATTCAAATATTTGAATGGCACTTCGGATTATAGCTTATGGTATCCTAGGGATACTGACTTTACACTAAGTGCTTATATAGATGCAGATTGAGTTGGTTGTGTAGATGACAGAAAAAGTACAAGTGGTGGTGCATTCTTTCTTGGTTTCAGATTGGTGGCTTGGTTGAGTAAAAAGCAAGATTCAATTTCTTTATCCACTGCTAAAGCTGATTATATTGTTGCTACATCTTGTTGTATGTACACAAGTTTTATGGATGAAATAGACATTGGAAGATATCAAAGTAATGTATGATGATCTTATTTCTATCTTATGCGATAATACAAGTATAATTAACATTTCAAATAATCTAGTAATGCACTCGAGGACAAAGCATATATCTATCAAGTATCACTTCTTGAGAGAGAAGGTTGTGGAGAGTGAAGTAAAACTTGAGTATGTGCCTACAAAGGATCAAATTATTGATATATTTACAAAGGCTCTTCCTAAATATACTTTTGAGTATCTCTAGGAGAAGCTAGGGGTTACTGCCCCTCCTTTTTTGAACTAGATGCATATGGAGATGCATCAGTATGGTGGGTCTATGGATCTATCTTTCTTTTGGACTGATGTTTTGATGGCTACCTCTCAGGGGGAGTAAGGCGGATGCAAGAAGTTGGGTCCACAAAAAGATCAAAAAGTGGGTGTTTTTGTTGTTTTTCAGAATTTGTCACACTTGGACTAAAAATTTGAGGCACTTACACAATGAATCTTAAAAAAAGTCAGTATTATGAAATTTAGAATTCTAAATCTAGTTTCCAAATATGTAATTTATTCAAATACCCAGATGATAGAAATTGAATTTTTATAGGGATGTATAAAAATCACTTTTTAAAAGTCATTTTTTTACCATACCATGCATGTGTACGAACACGACTTTTTGACCCAAATAAAAGTATCTTTCTAAATCCTTGTGGGGAAAGATAGCTAACAACATGAAGATTGATGAGGATATATTTTTGTAATTTTTTTCTGAATATTTTTTTTTATTGAATTTTTACTGGACTTAATTGTTGTTTTTAAAAATCAATGTGTACGGACAGCATAGTTGGACCTAAACTAAACATTTTTTGAATATATTTTTTATTGTGTAGAAAATTTTCTGAAGATTGATGCCATATAATTGTTTTTACAAGAAAATTAACCAAACAAAAGTTATTAAAAAACAAAAAAAGTATGATATTTCAAGTTCATGGACTATTTTACTTAGAAATTAATTAAAAATAACAAATATAATCCAATCTTTAAAAAATATATATTTTTGGAAACTAGACATTGTGTTCTCTAATGAGTTTTAATTTCAGAGATTGATTCAGAAAAAATCCCATCAGCCATATTGCCAAAGTTGGACATTTCTCTTGAAGCCGCCTTAGTTTTTTAGTTGCAGGTCAAAGGCTAAGGGTCAGGTTGCCAAGCCTTTCTCGAGCCTAAAACCGAGGCAACATGTGGGTTGGGGATTCAAAATTTTAAAAACGCATATGCGTTACAAAATGCATACATGTTCTTTATTTGCTTGATTATTTAAAAAATTAAATACTTTTTAGGCATTTTAAAATGTGTACGCATTTCTAAAAGGTGTTTAATTTTTTAAATAGATGACTTGTGTGTGTTATAAAATGTGTGCGCGTTATATAACGCATACACGTTTTTTAGTGCATACGCATTTTTCTAGGCTCAGGTACCCGAAGCATAATGCATATGCATTTTTTAATAACTTGTATGTGTTCTCTATGAGATTTTTTTTTTGGTTGAAACTTCCCCTCTTCGTGGACCCAAATTCTTGATTTTACCCAGTAGCTAGTGTCAAGTTTTTTCATTGAAAGAGTATTGTGTTCTTAATGTCAAAAGGGAAATCAATGTAAAATATCCTTTGTCTTTTCCATTGATGTCAAAGGGGGAGATGAGGAAGATGTGAAAAATATTGTCCACTAAGAGGGAGAAACAAAAAGTAAATTCATGAAAAGTGTGTTCAGAGCTATTGTGTTGTCTTTGATGGTTTTTCACATCATGTGTTTCCATCAATGACAAAGGGAGAGATTGTTGCAATAATGAAGGTGTTGTCATTGATGTCAACTGGTCTACTAGTTATCAACTAGTTGTTGTCATTGATGTCATGGATGCAAGTTATTAGTTGTATATGTCAAGGATATTGAGAAAATTGTAATGAAGAAAGGTTGCAGGTGTTCAGCGTTTGCTTCGAGTTTTTCCTCTGATATTTGCTCCTATTTTGTGTGGTTCAAATATGTTGATCATGGTTATTGGAAGCTGATTTATCCAGATTTTGGGTTTTTGGATCATTATATAGTGCGAGTTATGTTCACCAATTGTGAACTGTGTTTTTATGGGTATCTAGTTGAGGTCCGAGAGAAATGTAGTTGCTCTAGATTTTTTCTTGGTTGTGTCTTATCCCTTGCGGTTCTAGAGTTAAATTGTTATGATCGTATTGAAGATAATTTTGTTGTTTAGAAAGATTGCATCGTGTTAAGGGTTGTGTGTGCTTAATTGTTCTATGTGTTTTACACTGGTTTGGTCGACCTTGTGTTAAACACTACTTTCAAAGTTCATGAAGCATGTTGGGACTTATTTAGGTCCTCATCAAGCGTGTGTTTGGGTCGCCCTTATTCTAATTCCACCCTAGAATGTGTTGGCACCAACCTAATTTGAATTTAAATGATGTATGGCTAACTTTGGATATGTTTCAAAGTTGAAGATGGTATAAATATAGGATGAGATATCAATGAAAGGTATGCAAAGAAATAGAGAAAGATAGATGTGAAACAGTGTGCATGTGATGTGATTTTGGCAGATCGGTGCGAAATCTAATTATTGAGTTTTCGAATGCAGTGAGTTGAAGGTGTACTCTATCATTCATGCATGTATGCAAGTAGTTGAGTGAATCATGGTGGAAATCTATGTTGCATTGGAATTGTCTTCTCTCTATAACATATCTCTTCTATTGTCTTTCTATTTGTGTGGTAGTGAGCCCTCCAGGTGGTTAACCCTTGTTTGACTGTGAGTCCTGATCTGGACAGTGAGTCATATTTTGGATGTGAGCCTTTGTAATCAGTTTTTATATTCTTTATATTGTGAGATAATCCTCATCGTGGTTTTTCCCTTATTGGGTTTTCCATGTAAATTTGGTGGTGTTGTGTATGTGTGATACTTTTTAGTTTCTTCCTTTGCACTTACTGTTTAATCATTCTATTAGAGTAAAGGATTTGTGATTGATCTAATTTCCGGTGAAATATTTAAAGGTTAATATTTGTCACAACTGATTCACCTCCCCTCTCAGTTATCTTATTCAAAAATAACCACAGGGGTCGAAGATGGAATGGCCACCAGGGGAGAAAGAATGCAAGAATAAGGTGGGATTGTGGAGGAAGAAAGATTAGAGGGTCCACCATCGACTTGATGAGGTGCATCAAACGTATGGCATCGAAAGAACAAATGGAAGGAAATATAATGAGGGGCAGAGCCCTAGCTAGTGGGACCCTAATTGGAGTAACTAGAGGTTGAGGCGTGCTTGGTGATCTAGCAAAGGCTCAAGACACAACAAATTAGTGTGGACTACACTCGGAAAGACCTTTGCCAAAGAAAATTTCAATAGGTACAAATGTTGTGCCGATTGGAAGCCAACCCCCAAATAAGTGTCATGCCTTTTTTCTTAGTAACCCTATCCTAAAAAGTAGAACAAGTAGATAAAAGTAAAATTCTTTTTTTCTAAGATGGCTAGGGGATTGGACCTCCAAGAGCCGCATCCTTCACTAGTGCAATAAGTAGTGGGGGAAGGAAATATCTGTTAGGGCCTTTCCAAGGGGTTTTTTTGTAATAGAATGCAATAAGGTAGGTCAAAAAGATGGCATCTTGAAAGGATGGCCATATACGATGGATGATGTAGGTTTCCTAGTGAAATACAGGGAACCAAATTTTAACCCTCTTAAACAAGAATTGGTGAAATGCACACAGTGGATAAGACTATACAATCTCCCACAAGATTACTGGGGCCTAGAGACCATAGAAGCCATTGGAAACCAGATTGGATCTACTATGAAAGTTAATGACAAGATCTCAGAGAGTGGCTTTGGCATTTATGCAAGAATATGTATAAAGATAGGATTCAGTGAGAGCTTCCCAAAAGAGGTGGAAATCATAACGAACACTGGAATATGGCACCAAAAAGTGGAGAAAGATACCCAACCATGGGGGAGCCAAAACAATCATACCTTTGAAGAGATACAAGAGGGGGAGAAGGATCTAGTGGAGGTTGGGGCTTAGCACCAAGTGAAAGAGGTAGCTCAACAATAAGGGCTTGGAGAAGAAACGAGTGGTATGGGTGGTTTGGAAAAAATGGTGATTGAGGAGAAGTATATCCCTAAGGCCAATTAGGAAAAAATTCTATTATTCCTAGCTAGGGTAGGGGCAAGAAAAAGCATGATCAAGGATGGGAAGAATGACAAGACATGTGAAACCCCATTTGGTGTAGAGTGTTGAAGTAGGCCAAAGGATGCTCCAAAGGAATATTATTCAGTGACACCCATGCATGAAGAAGGGGCGATACTAAGTGATGAAGATGAACTAGTGTCCATGGAAGAGTGTTGGCTAAAACAGACTGAATCAAAGATAAAGAAGCCAAAAATAGGAGAAAAGGGCATCAAAGGAAGGAAGTTAGCTAGAGCGAGGTTGCAAATAGTAGGGAATACAAAGGGCCAAATGAAGTTGAGATCAAGGAATGGAATTACCCATACCATGGCGTCATCAAAATAATCACTTG
This sequence comes from Sequoia sempervirens, assembly GCA_007258455.2. Classification (NCBI taxonomy): domain Eukaryota; kingdom Viridiplantae; phylum Streptophyta; class Pinopsida; order Cupressales; family Cupressaceae; genus Sequoia; species Sequoia sempervirens. The sequence goes on from VDFB02000015.1 coordinate 580,902,929, forward strand.
GAATTTTAGGGGATTGAATGCCCTTGACAAGAGACGCCTACTCAAGTGCCAAATAGACTTGAGCAAATCAGATGTGATTCTTCTACAAGAAACAAAACTGGTAGGTGAAGAAGCAAGCAAGTTGTTAAATTGTTGGAAAAATTGGCAAGGGAATTTTATGCCAGTGGTAGGCACCTCTGGGGGCCTCAAGATCCTCTGGGATCCATACAAATATAAATTTGAACTAATCCAAATAGGAACTAGGTGGCAGTTGTGCAGAATTTGTTTTCTACCATAAAATGTGGTTCTTTTTCTCATCAATGTGTATGGCTTGACAGGGGTAATCTAGAGGAAAGAATTTTGGTCTTAACTATCAGCTATATGTTAGCAATTGTAGGATGAATGTGTCATCCTTGGGGGTGAATTCAATACAATCATAAGCCAAGAGGAGAAAGTGGGAGGTATACCCAGCAATGGGTGAGCTTGCAGTGACTTCTAGGAGCTAATTGATAATTGCTCCTTGAGAGATGTCAAGATAGACAATGGGATATTCACATGGTCAAATAGAAGGAAGGACAACTAGTTCATAGTAGAAATATTGGATAGGTTTCTTCTTGGGGTGACTGGTCAAGTGTGAACCTCCTAACCAAAGCATCAATTCTTCCCCTTTGTGGATCAGACCATTCTATGATTCAACTCTCCCTCATCCCAGACCATAGACTTGTGTGATGCCCATTTAAATTTAAGAAAATGTGGCTCAAATATGGGGAGTTAGAAGCAAGGAATGTTGATTGGTGGAGGAATGCACCTGCCACATATGGTTCTAAATATTTCAAAGTTTTTTGAAAACTCACATATGTGAAGGAGAAGTTAAAAGAGGGGAATGAAACACTTCAAAAACATCTTCAAATGAAAAGAGACCCTAGAAGCAGAGTTGGATTCCCTAAATGAGGAAGTAATCAAGAACTAATTTTATCAAGAATCCTTCATAAAGGAAAAGGAGTTGAAGACCAAGTACGCGGAGATATTCTGAAGGGAAGAGATCTATTGGCAGAAAAATTCAAGGGAGAATTGGTTGGGTGAGGGTAACATGAACACAAAATTCTTCCATGTTGTCATAAGGGAAAAACGGTCAACAAACAAAGTAGAGAAAATCACAAAGGAAGATAGCACTATGTGTGAGGGGTGGGAGGAAATTGGTGAAGAAGCATCAAGGTTCTTCAAGAAACTCTTAAACAACAACGCAAAGGTGAATGAAATGGAACAAGAGGAAATCATCAACCTCATCCCAAAATGAATCAAAAGCATAGAGTACTAACATGTGTAAACCAATAACAGAAGAGGAAGCAAGAGTGGTTATTTTCCAATTGGATGGGGATAAGGCGACATGCCTAGATGGCTTCCCTGCATGCTTCTACCAAAGCTACTAGCACATAATCGGGCGGAAATAAGCCAAGTGATAGAGGATGCAAGGAAGGATTCTATCATGCTTAGGGATTGGAACAACACTTTCCTCGCTTTGATCCCCAAAATGAAGCAAGTCTCGAGTATGGATGACTATAGACCAATATCTCTCTGCAATGTCATATATATAATTGTAGCAAAAATAATCGCAAATAGGTTAAAGCCTCTGCTCCCCAAGCTGGTATCAAAGGAGCAATGTGGCTTCACTCCAAGAAGATCCATAGTAGAAGAAATTATCACTACGCATGAAGCAATACACTCCATAAGAAAGAGCAGGATAGAGAGGATGATTGTTAAACTTGATATCTAAAAAGCATTTGACCAAGTGAATAAAGAATTTCTAATCAAAATAATAGAAAAGATGGGCTTCAACAAGGACTCATCCAAGTGGATCTGTAACTGCATTAGCACCCCATGCTTCTCAAACCTGGTGAATGGGATCCCCCATGGCTTTTTCACATATGCCAGTGGAATCAGGAAGGGGGACCCAATATCCCCCTTCCTATTCATCATAATGGTTGAAGCTTTGGGTTGAATCATTCAAAGGATGAAGGATTGAAGAGACTGGAAGGGTTTAAAGATCACCCCAAATGTTGAGATAATGACACACTTGTAGTTTGTCGATGACACTCTTTTATTTCGATAAGCAAAGCTCAAAGAAGTCAGGGTTATGAAGATAACTTTTGAAAAATATTGTGGGGTGTCAGGAAAGTGCATCAACTGCACAAGTCAAATGTTTTTTTCTTCAACATGGAAATTTGGAAACAGAGATAAATGGCAATGATCTTGGGTCTAAAGATCAGCAAGTTATCCAGTAAATATATGGGGGTCCCACTTTTTGCACAAGAAAATAAAACTAACCTATGGGAAACATGGGATCAAGGCTACACAAGTAGGCTGGCATCATGGAAAGGAAAATGGTTGTCCTCTATAGGTAGAATAATAATGCTCAAATCAGTGATTGGGGCACTCCCAATCTACATAATGTCTAGCCTAAAAATGCCAACGAGCATCTAAGAACAACTAGATAAGAATATTAGGAAATTTTTTTGTAATGGCTCAGAGGATAACAACAAGTTCCCACTTGTGGCATGGGAGAAAATATGTCTCCCAAAGGAGGAAGGTGGTGTGGGTTTGCGATGGTGGACATCCCTCAACCAAGCATTGGGTGCAAAACTAGTTTGGAGCATGGTTAACAATCCAAAAGACAAATGGGTTAGGATTCTTCAAGACAAGTACTTAGACTCAAGGGAAAGCGAGTGAATCCTAACCATTGAAAACCCCACAAGGGGATCCGTGGTGTGGAACTTCATTGTAGAATCTAGAGAAGTGATAAGGAAACACTGCACATGGGACATCAGAAATGACAAGAAATTTTTGGAGGACTCATGGGAAGGATCCCTAGCCTTGATAAGCATCCCAAAGCTAGTTGCAATCAAAGATCAATTAAGCACCCGATGGGGCCGACATGTACGGGATTACATGGTTCAAAGGTTGGTGAATGGAAAACTAGTGTGGAATGGAAATCCTTGGAGGGATTGGGTCTCAAAAGGGAGCAAAGGAAGCTACTTGAGGAAGAACTCTAGAAACAATGCATCCGCATAGAAGAGGAAGACATAATAAAGTGGAGCTTAGCCAAAACAGGCAATTACAATGTTAAATTGGGCTACAATGCTATTGTGAAGTCTAGAAAAAAAGAGGGTTGTCCAAACGCTCTATTTTGGAACAAAGCTTACCTACCCAAGGCTGGGGATTTTTCTTTGATTGTTGTTCAAAAACGCATCCTAATAGGGGACCAACTAAACAAAATGGGTATCATGGGCCCGAGCAAATGCATCCTATGTAAACAAGACGAGGAATCAGGAGATCACTTGTTGCTAAACTAGCCTTTTTCCAAAGAATGTTGGGCATTCCTAATGAACAAATTAAATTGGTAGAGCCCGATACTAGATGATCTAGAGGCTTTGTTTAAGTCATGTCCAGTGATAAACAAGAACTCGGTCTATGCTAATCTCTAATTTGCATCCTCATCCCTATTGATTTGGGGAGTTTGGAAAGAGTGCAATAGACACAACTTTCAGGATAAAGCCATGTAAAGAAGTGTGTTCTAAAAGAAACTAGAATCGGTTATTATGGAGGTGGTTAATAATAGGGTGTGATCCCAATCAATGAAGAGGAAAGTGTTTTCAAACTAGGATCAATCGATGAGTTCAAGCTAGAATGATTTCATCCTCCCCCTATTAATGGGGTCCCTAGCATTCAGGCTAAGGAAAATAAGAGGGCCAAAACAGTGTGGCTACCACCAGAGATGGGGTGGCTCAAACTGAACTTCAATAGGGCATCTAGGGGAAACCCTAGGCTCTCATGTGTGGGTTTCCTTCTCCGCAATTGTGATGGGGTGATGGTGAAAAACCTAAGTGTTTGACTACTAGACAACACGAATAATGCAGCAAAGCTAAGCACCCTTCGCCTAGGCCTGGTAATTGCATGAAATTTGGGTGTGAAGCATAATTTTGAGATTGAGGGCGATTCACATATTATTGTGAACACCTTGGCAAAGGGAGCAATATTGAATTGGAAACTAAATAAGAAACTTGATTATTGTTTGGGCCTCCTTTGCAACCTTGATGAATTTTGTATCAAGAACGTTTATTGTGAAGGAAATAAAGAGGTTGATGCCTTATCCAATGCAACCATCGCTAACATCACTCAAATCAATGACATCATTAATTGGCAATCTCAGGACGGCCAATTGATTGGCAATGATATGGTGCGGTGATCAAAGTACAACTCCAACAAGGGTGTGGATCTGGAGGATATCTCAAGCCCCCATGCGAAGCATGGGAGGATGAGGTTGCGTACTATTTTAAAGCAATGAGGAGATAACTTTTCCATATTTCCCACAGTCATCTAGAGAACCTGACGAGAATGGATACTCCCATCCACCTCACAAGCTTGCACTGTTAGATGGTATTTGTAGGTGTCATCTCAAAGTAGAGGTTGAAAGTGATAATGAAGCAACCCAGCGGGAGGACATTGAAAGCGGTAAAGATAAACCTCGGCATTGATTTCTTGGTGGATGATGGGCGATGTAGGATCGACACTTATATCACATCACACTTCATAGCCTCCCTCTTGGACCTTGGTGAGCTGAAGGTGATGGTGCGGGAGCTGGATCTAGAGCTTTTAAAAAAATATAACCTTGATGGGTTGGAGGAAATTCTACATGCAGCAAGGTATGTAGTCGGAGTTTCAAGGTTGAGGGATGTTCCAAGAGTCGACGAGAGCGTTGTGGTGGAATGGTTCCCATTCCTTGGAAATTTCCACACGAAGACATTGATGCAACACAGAGCTTATGCTTGCATGGGATGTCAATTCCTAAAGAAAGTAAACCTGGAGCCCATGGAAGACTTTGAATGGATAAAGGAGTTTTATGCCACCCCTAGTGTGGCATGCTAAAATATGACCTAGTATATGTAATTTTTGATATTAATGTAAGCATATACGCTAGTCTACTAATGACCATATGTAGATATTATGTATAATTGCCCTTAAGGATTGAACTATAACAACTTTTTTGTTAATACATAAAGTAGCCTTGATTGCTCTTACAAATCAAAAGAAAAAAACATATTTTAAGAATAATTGTGTGAATAGAAGCATAAGAGAGGAAATACACATGATATAAGTGAAATAAGATTACTACACTTGATTATTATCTTTAACAACTTTAAATGGAAAACTTCCAAAAGTATTACAATAAGAACAAAGTTAAAATATGATTATTAAAATCTCTTCACTACTTTGTATATAGCATAATTATACAATATTGATTACTTAATCCAAATGAGACCAACTACCAAAATAATTATTGATTCTAACAATTAAAATATAATTAAAATGATTATATATAGTCTAATTAGCCGTCACATATTTCAGTGCATGCAATGTGTTAAGGGTGTAGCATTATTTTAATTTTTCCTTTTTGAATGCAAGATGCTCTTCATCACCATAGCCTACTTATTTGTCCCCCAAAATATCATATTGGTATTTATTGAATAGAGATGTATTTATAATGATATTTGGAAGAATTTTTTGATTAGATAAAATGGAAAACAAGGATAACAACGCTATTACAAAGTGAGCTCGTGGGCAAAGACAAATATAATAGCCTCCTAGAAGGGAGAAAGACCCAAGTATAGCCAAGCTACCAAGAATAAACTAATAAGACTACAACCAAAATGCATCAAACGATTATTTCTTTAGAAATTTTTAATTATTTTTATGTAATTTTATAAATAATGAGAATAAACCCAACAACTCAAGTGTATTAAATTAATATATAAAAAACTAAATATTTAATCTCAAATTATTATTTTGTCCATTTAATGTAACTGTATATATTAAGAATTATTATACCATATACAAAATAAATACTTTAAAAAAATTAATAATTCAAATCACATATATGTTTATTAAAATGTTATACATTTATAAGATTAATTAATCAATAAAATAACAAAATCAATACTTCAATAACCTTATGCATTGTTAAAAATCAATCAATTGTACATATAATATAATGTTGTTTTTATTGTCATTCATTAATCTTAACAATGATTTATGCAAACTATTTTTAAAAGAGGCACTCTTTGAAATAGTAAAATTAAATAGTTCATAAGATATGACAAGCATAAAGCTAATGGAAAATATCAACACATTATTTTCAACTTAATTGTGTTTTATTATAAAAGCAGGGAAAGAGCTTTGATTCCAAGAGTTTAAAACATTAAAAGTAGATTAAAGAAATGGGAGGTGGGCACGAAAGCTCGACAAAATAGCAAAAGGAATGCAGGCCCAATGAAATAGTAGAACAACAAAGCACAAAACTAGACCAAGATCAAAACACAACCAACTAATAGATCAAGTTTCAATCATCCAAGAGGGCATCAAGGGAGATTTCTCATTTCTCCATATCTTTCTGGTCATTAGCATTCTTAACATGCATTTTCTCCTCATCATCTTCTTTAGCTCTTTTCTTCTTCTATTTATTGATCTTTGAATGGTCAGATACAGTACCCATAACAATTTTTTGCATAATGCCCTAAGTCAGCTTAATATCTTTGGAAGGGCATTTTCTAGATGTGTAATTTTGTCATTATAACTGTTGGAGACCAAATTCTCCAACTCAATCACTCTAGTCTACAACTTCTTTATAATCTCCCTATTTATCATTAGTGTTGTGGGCATGAATGTATGGAGGGCAAGTTTCATCCCCATCATGTTAGTATAAATAGAAGTTAAATAATCATTACATTTATTTATTTTTTAAAATAATTTAATATATGTTATTTTTTATTTTTTATTTTATTTTAATGTTTTTTATTAAATAAGCAACATTTACATGGTGTTGTACCCTTTACACAGAAATCCCTTAGGGCCAAAAGTAACCAGGGTGCCAATCCCTACAAAAAGGACTAGGGCCCAGCAGAAAAAGGCCAAATAGCCACACACAAAGACAACTGACAGACAACTATCGAACAACAGATGAGGACTAGACAACCCCAAAACCTGAGGGGACTAATCTGACTCCCTTAACCCTAGGTCGTGAAGAAGCGATAGATTTGGGGAGTCCCTTCTTCCTTTAAACAACAAACTAGGAAGACTCGAAACCAAATTCACCCGAGCGAGGCGAGAGGAACGGATCCTCAGCAACTTCCTCGAGCAAAGTGCCACCATGCAGCGAGGGAGCCCACAGTGCAGTAGAGGAGTTAGGAGCAATCAAAGGACCAGTAGAGGCATTCAACGAAGGTCGGGCAAGCTCTGCCTTAACAATGACAGTAGTTCGAGGCACCAATGGTTCCACGAAAGGGATAGCAAGAAGAGGAGCCTGGCAAGACACAGACTCTTTGGAAGAGTTAGCAAAGGAAGGGACATCCTCCCCAAAGGAATCATCCGAAGAGGGAGAACCCACTATGAGATGGTCTGAGAGAGCATCCTTCCACCAAGTAGCAGAGCCCTTGCGGCAAGCATGAGCACAACTAGAGGCCAAATGACCAATGGAGAAACATCTCCTGCACCAAAAAGGGAGGCCCTCAGAGTCCAGCAGTTGCATCCACGATCTATCCTCCACCAATAAAACCACATCACCATGGAGTGGTTTGGAGATGTCCAAGTCAACTAAAGTACAAGCCATCGTAGTATGCCCAAGATCCCGAGTCGAAGAGTCCACCTTCAAAAAGTGTCCAATGGTGTTGCCAATAGCTTCATAGCATGATTCCTCCCAAAACTAGAGGGGGAGATTTGGCAGTCGGACCCAAACTGGCCTGATTTTATTTTAATGTTAAATAAGAAGTTTATTAAAGATTTAAATATAGTTAGTATTAGTATACTTGATTATAAGGATTTTTTAATATGTTTATTATTTAAAGTATTGAAGATTTTATTTTAAGTTGTGTGAAGAATAGTATGCATAGAATCACATTAAATGAAATACAAAATTTATATAAATGAATGTCATGTGTGTCATATGTTTATTGTTTGGGGAATCAAAATTGTAAGCTCAAGTTGAAGTAAGCATATATATAATATATAAGACTTGGAAATCTATGTTTAAAGGAAATATCAATGTTCAACATAAAGTAGATATGGTATTCATATTATGATGGTTTAAATTTTCTCTTAGCGAGTTTAAATATTATAAGCTATGTAAATTGATATAACTAAACCAAGTTCCACTTAATAAGCAATATTCCAATGGTTAGTTATTAAAGTTAATTAATTTGAAGTATGAACATTGTTTCATACAATTTTCAAAATAAAATTAGTTATTTCCCCACAAACTTTTTTTCTATTAAAATAAATTTGGATCAATTTCTTTCTAATTGATGTTGCCTCTTACTTATTTTTAACTCTCATCTTAATAGTGTAAAATTTCTTTCTTATAAATCTAAATTATGTATCATTTACATAGTGTGTGTTTTAATGAAATGAGAACATAAATTCATACATGGTAACAAAATTGGTTCTTATGTACAAAGAGAAATGTGCTTATTTTAGATTTTATGACATATTTTGTAAACAAAATATATTTTAAATATACTTCATGAGTAGATTATAGTTACACAATAATAGTATGTAGAGCATATTAATGACATCTATGTATTTAATGTTGTCATAATTCATATTGTGTTTGTTTTCTAAATGTCTTGATTTTTTTTGTAGCATATATTTGTATCATACACAAGACATTGCAATCGTAAATAAATATGATATAAATTAATGTACATGCATTGTTTTAAAATAACTACAGTGTTATATAAAGATACATTAATTAATAAAAAATTAAATAAATTGAAATTCTTATGGTTGATACTTTCTATAGCCATTCTTGGTGTTGCAAATAATTATTGATAGTGATAAATTATGACATTAAAAGTCACTTGTTTTTAATATATTTGTCAAAATCTATAAAAAGAATATTAAACCTATGAGATTGATATAAACCACTAAAAAACACCTAGAGATGCTATTGGATGACCAATATGCACATATATAAATACTTGTTAACCAAGCATTGCATAAAATGAATTTGATAAAAATATATATATAAATATGCAATGTTTGGTCAATAAGACTTTATTTATGTATAGATTGACCGCCCAATAGCACCTTTAGGTGTTGTTAGTAGTAACACTAAATAAGAAGTTTATTAAGAGTATATGCATTGTAATTGGTCATATGATTTTTTTAAATGTGCTAACTATTATTTAAAAGTATTAGAGATTTTATTCTCTTATTGTGCAAAGAATAATGTGCCTTGAATCACATTAAACAAGATACAAAATCTATCGAAATTAGTACTTTATATGTCATGCATATCACATGTTTATTGTTTGAAGAATCGAAACTATAAAACTAGATTTGAAGTAACCATATACATCATACAATGGTGTAAAAACGATTGCAGATAGCATCCATGTTGGATGCCCTCAATGGAATTTCTCCTGAAGCTTTCTTCAACAAAATAAAACCATATAGAATAATCAAATATAGAAGACTTAGAAATATATCTTTAAAGAAAACATTAATGTTCAACCTAAATTACATAAGGTATTTATGTCCTTCACAAATTTTGATTATTGATTCACCCTCAAAATTATTAAAATTTTGAAATAATTGATTTTAGTGGGCATTCTTTATATATATTTTTGAGAAATAAATGAATTTATTTTATTTGCATAAACTGAATATAATCTTCATTTATGATTTGTCTTTAAGTTAGCGTCAATATTTTCATAATAAACATACATTCTTCTTTATTATCATATATTTATCTTTCCTCCAAAATCTCAAATTGATATTCAATAACTTGAAATATATTTATAATGGTAATCTTGTTAGATATGATTTCTTTAAATAAGCTTCCGAGATTTATTCAATTTTACACATAAGTCGACACTATTTTGCTTGTAAAAATATATCTTAGAACTTCTTGTGCCACTGAAAATATGAATAGTCTACTATTAATTTTATTGGTATGAATAGCCGATTAAAAAATAAATCTTTAATTATATTTGTTACAAAATTCAACAAAGTATTGTTGGTTCTCAAGTTTACATGCGAACATTCAATGAATAGCACATATAACAATAGCATGCTTTCGATATATTACTTCAATGAAAAGGTGAAACCATGTGGGGATATTTTCTTACTGTTAATTTATACACCTTGACAAGTACTCTTAAACAAATTATCAATATAAACATTGATATGCATAGGGAAACCATTTTGGAAAGCAGGACTCCTTAAGCTTAATAAACAAAGCAAATATTCCATAACATATGATACACACAATAGCCAAAGAAAAGTACCTGCACCAGGTTATTTCCAACCTAGTTATTAATATTGATGGAAGCTGAAATAATTTACATTAATAAAAGCTAAATGTCAAAAAAACTGCAAAAGACTTGGTGTAAAGGTATAATTATGAATGAGAAATTACCATAATGGAGCCCATGCTGTTGAGAGTTCAAGAAATGGATATGGCCACCTGCATTCCCCAAAACAAAAAGATTTTAAATAGTTATTAATTAAATGTAGCTTTTAAAAGTTAGAAATGAGAAATTGAATGGATTCTTTAAAAAAGATTTTAAAATTTAAAAAAATTAGAAAGGAAAAGAATGCAAATTTTAAAAATGAAATGTTACATAAATATATGTAGGAAATTTTCATCTATCATAATATTTTGATTGCAACCTTTAGATCATTTATAATAAGAAATCGGTTAGTTTTTCTTGTCAAGGTTTCTTATATAATACATCTGCGTTATGTACATTTTAATTAATAGATAAAGATGGTTTTTTTTTAAGAAAACTCTGCAATAGCATTAGGGTTAAATCCCATTCTAATTAAGCCATAGAAATAGCATAAATTTTATTTTCTAGAAAGATTATTTCTTATTTCAGCCATATTTTCATGCAAACAAGAGCTCTCTTAAGGTGATGGTAGTGGCTTTAATGGTTTTTTTCTTGATTGTGTTCATTCCCACTTATTGCATCCCAATGTGTAGGGGTAGGTCCTCTAGAGGGATTAAAATTAATTTGAGGCCAAACTCCTTAGCCAGCTACCAATCAATGTCCAAATATTGAAGGACTTGGTACCTAGAATTTGTAGTTTGCTACATAACCTCAGTCAATTGACATTTTTGTTTCTCAATGGTGAAGATGTGATTGGTGGCCTTAGTTCTATGGTGCAAATTTCTTAGATTATGAGTGAGGTAACAAAGCCAATGAACAATTTTGAATGAATGGCACCCGCCCATTCTAGAAGAAACCTCATTGTTGTCACCCCTCCCACACAGCCCTTGTGCCTGCTCACCGACCTTTCCTACACAGGTCTCTGGTGTGGGTGAGGTTAATAGTGACGTTGTGCTCTAGTGGACTTCTTGCTTCTGGTGATGCTTTGACTACTAGGGCTGCAGGTTCTTTTGTGCCTGGAGACCACATCAATGGAAGGTTTGGTGCTTCTTCTCCTTGCTACTCTCTGTGAGTTGTGGTGTGAATGGGATTCTTTCCTTTGCAGCCATGGCTCAAGCAAGGGTTCCATCTAATTTGGTCACCTTCCTTAGTGTGGGATTGTTCGACCCCTGCCTTGTTCACAGTCCCCCCTATCATGGTCTATGGGCAAGATGTGTTGGATAATGAATCTTATTACGCCCGTCATAGTTTGATCTGCAAGTTTAATTGTTTTTGGACCTCTCTACTAGACCAGAATAAGTTGGTTTTGAAGTCTTGGAGATTTCTCACTGATGGAGCAATCGAGCTTTTTCCTTGTGCCAGGGATTTCTTTATTGCAGGCTTTAAAACTCCAAAGAGCATAGAGTTGGTTTTGAATGGTCATGTGTGGTTTTGGGGAAAGCATTCTCTCTCTCTAAAAATGTGGTTCCCTTCTTTCAACCCTGTGACTTAATCTCTCAATGTTAGGCCAGTTTGGGTGAGATTGTCTAATCCCCCTCTCCAATTTTGTGAAAACTCCTACTTTGAGGATATTGGTAATGCTATTGATCATTTTCTGCAATAGGGAGTAGAAAATAAATTGAAATCTCAATCAGTTCCTGGGTAAAAAGCAACAGACCTCTATAAAAGGAAATAAATGACAAAAATATTCAATTATTCAAACTATGGTTGAGTGGAGTGATAAAAATATCACATTAGCAAGGAAACTGCAACATCATACAGCAGTTAAAATACTATTTCAGTAGAGCTTCTCTAATTGATGTCCCATCCAAAGAAAGTTCTCGATAATCTGGTCAACATTTAGAAAGATTTCTTGCAGCAGGATTAGAAATAAATTGAAATATCCATTGTGTCTGAGAAACAAATACAAACCCTCTATCAAGGGAATTAAATGACAAAAATTTTCAATTATTCAACTAGGCTCTTGCCATAAAATTACCTAGAGATTACAGGAAGAAAATGATCACTATCAAAGTAGAATAATTATTCGGAAGTATATCACAATAGGTGAAGAAAATAATATGCATTTAAGTGCTTGCGAAAATGAAAGATATCCTATTTAGGCAAATAAACAATGGGAACTGCATAGAATTTTGCCATGAAAAATGGATCAGTTATCCAATCCTATGATTGGATCAACCACCGGCAGAGCTACACAAACAATAGAGATGCAGTGGTCTTCCCAAAGCTGCCATGACAATCAAGACAACTCAAGCACGGGGATAGAGACAAGATGGAACTAGGATTTCTGTATCAGTATAGAGCTAAACATGCAGCAGCAGGAGGGGAATTAGAAACAAAGCTTCATAATATATGGCCCGTATTGAATAACTAGGAGGGCAAACTTGTTTGAAAAGGAGATAATATTAAATTTCTATGCCAGTCTAGCATATGGAGCACTACTAATAGAGAACTACGATGGGCATAACTTGTGTAAGGAGTTGTGACAAAACAAAATCTGGCTAAAATTGAATATTTACGTGGTTGCTACAGCAGAAGAAAATTCAAACATCAGCCACATTTGCAAAGAAGCATGGATGGGATCCTCCAAGTGCCCAACGTGGTTGTTACAGCAGAAGAAAATTCAAACATCAGACACATTTGCAAAGAAGCATGGATGGGATCCTCCAAGTGCCCAAATTGTTACCAAACCACAGAATCTATCAATCATTTAGTTTTGCATTGATCTTTGGCTCAGTCGAAACAAGATCTGTGTCGGCATGCATTCATCTTCTTCACAGCAATGTGTTGTTCCTCATGGGTTGGTACATCTGGGTCAAGCATAATTGAAGAATATTTGAAGGAATAGTCTTATCAAGGAGGCACTGGAACAAGCTAATCTCAAAGAATCAAGCTAAGTTTAATAATAGATGTCACAATTGAGGTGGCTTCTAGATTGTAATATGGCAATTTGAGGGTTAATGTCCCAGCACCCCATATAGTCAATGCAGCATGAGGTAGCCAAAGAAGACACTGAAGAATTCAACTGTATCTAGATCCGTGCAGCCACAAAGATTTTCACAACACCCAAATGTGATAAAATAGAATTTCTCCTCCAACAATCACGAACATCCATTTCCTAGAGATCAGATCAGATCCAATCAATGCATTTTTGAATGTGAAAAAAAAGGATTTGTTTCTCTCACAGATGACATTTAGACACATCAAAGGCACCCAAGGCCAAACGGAAGTCATATACAATGAAGCAGCCAACCATAACAAAAATCAAAACACAAGAAAAAGAAAAACAGTGAATAAGAGCTCAAGGCATAGAAAGAAAACAATCATAGGCGTCAAGGATTTTAAATTTTTAGAAAGCTATAAAAAGACTTGGATCCATGCTATAGAACAGATTCCACCAGAAGAACTTGAGGGAATCTTGGAAAGACATGACTAAACAACCCTAATTCCCTCCAAAAGGAGATGTTAAAAGGATCTCTTGCAACCAAAGGAAACCATACACCTCCCCAAATATTTTATATTGAGCATAAGCCAGAAATTACCTACCCAATGCGGTAGGTTTAGATATTACACAATCCCTTAATATTGCAGGTTATGTGAGGAACAGTATCTAGTCTTTTAAGTTATCAATCTCTCCTTCTAACCAACCAAACCCCCCTACCCCCTCACATACCCATACATAGTTCGAACTAGGTATTGCTTTGAAACATTGCTGAATTGCCTTGGACAAAGATCCTACTTGGGCACACAAACCCAAGGCATACTCTAGAAGGGCCCTACATACCAGGGGAAACCCTATACTTCTGCTGCCAAAAGTTCAAAAAATAAACAAACATTTTTTTCAATTTGAAAAAAAATAAGGCCACATCCATGAACGATCAATAGTGTTTTGTGGTCAACTTGTTTATTCTATGCATTTATGGTTGATGTTTATTTATCTATGATTTAACCTTTCTTTTATACAGATGTAGCCAAGCTGTACCAAACCCAAGACCCAAGAAAAGGGCAAATTCACATATGAAAACCCAAACTTGAACCAACAACTTAATTAAACCTATAAACATATATGGTGGACTGCTTGTTGTGTGCATGCCATGAACAATGCACTCAAGGCCATGGGGAAAATAGACTAGATCAAATAGGCAGTTCTTGATGCACCACATTTTGAACCAACTACTTAACTAAACCTCATCTATCACAACCTGCACCACATTCTTGAGGCCAACTTCCTGAATAGCATCTCTTAAGGATTTCAAACTAATAATTGAAATCCTTGTAGCACCCTGAGCAATCAACCACCCTAAGTAAGGGCCTTCTCTACATGTCACCATGATATTGAAGAGTGGATGATGCCTAACATCTGTCCACTCATCCATGACAATGTTGCATCCACCTGTGACCCATGTAGCCTTCATTTCTCCATAATAATGTTAATCATGGAATAGTTCTTATTCAGAATTATCGTCCTCAATTTTGTTTCCTCTAGTGGCACAAAAGAAGGCCCTACTCTTACGTTATTAGCTACAACCTGCTTATAATAAGGAAAGTGAGCAACATGGAATGGAATACTGATGGGCCGATGGTATCATCTACCTCATCTTTCATTTAAACATTAAACATCTATGCCAACAAGTCAGGAAAAGAACTTATCACCCTACATTTCCCCTTAGGCTCTGTTGCACTCAACAGAAAAAAAAAATCATGGCTCTTGGAAAGTGTTGGTACGCCTCATTAGCATAGCAGTAGGTGGTATGTCATGGTCTTCTCCAATATAAAGCAACCTTTGTATCTCTGCCCTTTGTTTAAGTGACAACTAGGTACATGCCCCAACACCTTTGCCTGAGATGTGATGGAGATACACATTAGCTCAAGTAATAATGCCTTGGAATTCAAGGCCAAAAAGATGGCATTTCCATAGCTTAGTGCCCTAATGTGATAGATTTTTTTGCTTCTATTTTGATATAAAATTCTTTTAAAGGGACCTGTGGCAAATTTTTCCAACAATTTAGAAGGGCAATTGAAATAAGCACTCACAATAGAACTAGTTGCCCCCCAACAATACCTGTATTTTCCTTTTGTTTTTCTTACTTTAGGTCACACAAAACACAAAAATTGGAATCCTTGTTCTTGAACCTTCATCAAACAAGGATTTCAGTCTTATTTTTCTTACTTCAAGGTTGCACAAAACACAAAAAATAGAGGATACACAAAAAAATGAAATCTTAATTTGACTATCAATTATAACTTATAAGTATTAAAACAAAACAAAATAACATCTAAACTTAAAAAATTAAAACTAAGAAAGAAATTCTGATATTCATTTTCTTTTGTTTTCTTACTTCAGATTGCACAAGGGGTGGCAGTAGAGGATACACTAAATCCAAATGAATGTAAAAAAATCAGCTGTATTGTTATGCAAATTTGAAAATAAAAATTTAAAAATAATTTAATAAATAAGATTAAAATACTAAATATTTAAATCTACCCTAAAACTTGCCGTTATAAAACCCCTAAATCGTAAAAACAGCAGTTAAACAACGCTTATATAATTTCTAAACCCTACAAACAATTTGCAATTTGCATTTATAAACAATATATTGGATTATTTAAATTGAAAAGTCAAAATAAAATAAACATATGATCATTAATTTTATATTTAGCAATGAAAATGAAAATGCCAAAAACAAAATATGAATTTAAAAAACTTGTGTTTGTGAAGTCGATGAAGACGATTGAAGTGTTCCCCTTCCTCTTCCTCTTTCTCAATGCAATGACAAAGTGTTGATGGTGATTTGGATTGAGGGTGAGCATGTATATTTATGGTTTTTGTCTCTTTCTCTTCCTCTTCCTCTTCCTCTTCCTCTTGCTCTTGCTCTTGCTCTTGCTCAATGCAACGACAAAGTGTTGGTAATTTGGATTGAGGGTGTGCATGTATATTTATAGTTTTTTGAGGGTTTGGGGTGTGGCTAAGGCCTATTAACATTCTAGGGTTAGGGTTAGTGAATTAAATTTTCAAAAAAAGTTCTTTTAAAAAAGACTTTTTTCATTCCTAGGCCATGGGGATGCCCTAGAGTTTTTGAGACAGTTGAGGGACTTCATGAAGTCCCCATGCTGCCCCAAGGGCTTCCTAGCATCCCCTCAACATCCCCAATAGTGGGAGGGGGCATCTTGGAAACACTTCCCTTCTAGGTGGCAATGTGGAGCGAAAGGTAGGACATTTCCTCTATCCCTATGTCTCGGTGAAACCCCTATAATAATTGTTGTTGTTTACTACCAATTTGTTTTTTACTATTAATTTTCATTAGTCCTTAAACACAATTCTAACTATCCAAGTTTCGTCACGGATCCTCATGATGGTCGATCTTCTGCACAGTTCATTAATATGGAACTCCATAGCAAAATGCAAGAATCCAATAACCAACCATTTATCCTGGAAAATCAAAAACGAGATGATGGCCTCCTTTTGGATGAATTCTTGGAATGGTTACAAGGCGCTCAATACAATTCTCGGATTGGAAGGTTTGCACCTCTTAACTCAGTCTATATATGGCAAAAGCGTTTTTTATCATATGGAAGTCCAATGAACAAATGATACAATCTCTTCCAATTGGAAAGATTTTAGTATGCTCAGTGCAAAGAAAAGAGAAATTTTGATTAAGAAATTGGGTAATAGATTAGTCATCCTTTCAGAAGAAGACAAAATCATTTGGTGTGTCGTGAAGTCTAGAGAATACTCGACCAACCTAGGATATGAAGTAGTGAAGATCAAATCTGAGAGGTGTCCCTGGCCTATAGATTTGTGTTGGGACTCTAATATTCTTCCTAAAGCAAGAGTGTTTGCTTGGACCACTCTACATAAATGCATCCTCACTAGAGATAGACTTCAAAAAATGGGCTTCTCAGGACCCTTCCACTACCCTTTGCACAAATCTCAGGAAGAATTGACAAATCACTTGCTAGTGCAATGTTCAGTAGCACAAGAGTGTTGGACAAAGTTCCAAAGCATGCTGGAGTGGTACGACCCCTTACCCAACAATGTACAGGATATTTTTTGCTGTTGGCCGAAGTTGAAGAACGGATCATTATGGGCCAGACTATGGATGGCAACACCAGCCATGATAATTTGGCACCTGTGGAAAGAAAGAAATGCTAGAATATTTAAGGAATCTGAAACAACGACGAAGAGTCTTCTAAGTAAAATTGAAATTGGGATCAAAGAGCTCCTTAATACAAGGGTCCTTAACAAGAAATGTAGACAATACACGATATGGGATGACAAGATAACTAGTAAGTGGCGGCACCTCACTCTGCCAAACGGAGATTTCATCAAGTCCAAAAGGCAAATGCACTCGGTCAGATGGGAGTTGCCCCCTCCCAATAGGCTCAAACTAAATTTTGATGGAGCCTCTAGGGGAAACCCGGGGACCTCTAGAGCTGGCTTCATCATCAAAAACAGTGAAGGAATTTTAATATGAGCATGATCAATAAAATTACCAAATGGAACAAACAATTGCGCTGAATTTGCTGCACTATACAAAGGTCTTAAGGTATGTAGAGAACTCAACTTGAATGATGTGAATATAGAAGGCGATTCATTGCTAATAATCAAAGCAATCATGTCAAAAAATGCACCTTGCTAGAAGTTCAATATGTGGATTGATTGTATTGATCCAATATTGAAGGGCATAAACAACTACACATTAAAACACATCTTCAGAGATGCAAACAAGGCCACGGATTATATCTAATCACAGAATTGATCAAGATGGGAAAAAGACAATATATTAATATTTGATCATCCATTGGCACAGCTGTCACTTCGTGATTTAATCAACAATTCCACAAACGATCTTAATAACGCAATCCTGTGTTACACAGGGACACGTCCCTTGCCCCAAAACCCACTGTCCCCATCCCCAGCTGTCCCCGGGATGGAGGGACATCCCCTAGCCGTCCCCGAAATAGCCCAACTAGCAGGAAACGGGAGGAAACATCCCCTGCCCTCTGGGGACGTTTCCCCGTCCCCAGTACGAATGGGGGACATTGGAAACATCCCTCGTCGTACCGGGGATGTGTAATGTCCCCTCCAAAGTGAGACATCTATATTCAGTAGATTAGCCTATTATTGCGATCCTCGTAGGCTAATGAGAACGGATAGAGAGTCCATTGAGGGGATGCAGCTTCTTCAGTAGTCAATGCTATGCAGGATTGGTGTTCGTTTGAGGTCTATAGGACTCCATATGAAGGACTTACTATTTATAGTAAGTCAGAGATGCTAGAGATGGGACCCTACTATTTTTAGTAAAGGGGTATGGTCATATGCAGTTTCCTCATGCCAGATCCTAGTTCTGATGGCGTGCAAAAATGTTGAGTAATAATGGAGATATTAATATTTATTTGATTAAAACAAATATTAATGGTTTTGAGCTTATAATATTAAGTTATAACTTAAGTGACTTAAGTGAAGGGTCAAGTTCTCATCAGTTGGGGCCAGTTGAGCAATTAAATTAAATTGAAATATTTATGCACCAACTATTGAGACTTAAATGAAAATTAAAAGTAATATTATTACTCATATTAAAATTGAAAAGAGGAGCTTTTTGGGTTAAATCGAACCCTAATGTGAGAAGCCTATTTACCTCTTGAAAATCGTACAAGGCTTCATTATGATTATGGTGAATGTTGTTTGTTGAGAAGACTTGTATCTTTGGCTTTGGAGAAGAAGCTGGGGTTTCTGCAGTTTATTCCAGAGTATCGGCATCGGAGAACGTGAAGACTTCATTGCATCAGCAATCTGAGGGTGTGAAATATTCATCTGAAGTTGCTCCTTGGGTTGGCTTTATCCAGAGGTCAACATTGAGCTTATTAGTGAAGGACTTTTCAGAATTTTATTGTCAGAATAAGAACAGATTTTATATCAGATTGGTGTGTTTTGGCTGTGCATGCATCAGCCGTACCATCCAGCTTCAAGAAGGGGCGATTTCTACATTGGAGGCCATAAAAAAATCAATAAAAATCATTAAGAGGGGCGCCCAAGCCTGGGGAAGACATTGGCACCATCAGTGATCAAAAAGGCAGCCTGCAGAGGAAGAATCGAATTATTATTGACTTGCTTTTTGCGCTGAAAGTGATAATCAGCAGCTGCATGTTATTCTATTGATTTGGGTATGGGTGCAATAACCTATTCTATTGAATGTTGATCAAAATAAATATATATTGGAGGAGTCCGTATCATAGTTGCTAGTATTCCTTTATGTTTTTGCATTTTATTTCCTTGCATGTATTTCATAAAAAAACAAAAAGCAGAAAAAACCCTCGTAAAACATCAAACACACAAAACAAAAAATTGTATCAAAATCAAGGACACGAAGGGTTCTTACAGGATGGCTAGCCATCCCCTGCGGACAGGGAGCTTTCTGGGTTAAAAAACATTTAAAAATTTGATATTTTAAATATTTTGTCCTCCTTTCTAAGGTGATTTTTGAGCTTGGGTTGTTTGACATTTTGTCAAACACTTGGCATGCAAAGTGACTGAGTTCTGATTTCTAAATGTTTATGCTTGTGTTTGATTGAATTTTAATGCCAGATCATTTGCATAAAACATAGAAATGATAACTACTATCATAACATCAACAAATATGAAACATTCAACCTCAAATCTGATTTTATTTGCACTATATCAAGTCTAAATACATTGCATTACAGGTCTGATATAAGTTTGATTTGATTACAGCAGCAGACATTTCCTTCAAAACCTAATTTATATTGATTCCCAATGAAATACAAACATACCCAAATCATAGGCTACAATAATAAGTTTAATGACATTTATTATGCTGTTATACTACTGCTCACGTGATTTATTTACATATTGATATTGTTGTTTTCAATTATTAATTTATTGCCATATCTCTCTCTTTCCCTCTCTCTCTATAATATATTAATAAATTTTGAAAAAATCATATATATATATATATATTGTATGTCGCCGTCCCCTAAAAATGGCCCCCTAGGAAACATCCCGAAAACACATCCCCTGCCGTCCCCCCGTCCCCGTCCCCGAAACACCGTGGAACATAGACACAATCATGTGATATGTACAATTTGGAATCAAGTAAAATGAAAAAACTAAAAGTCGAGTGCACACAATGCAGAAAGGGTATGTTTGGGGCTTGTAAAAAGAAAGAAACGACTATATGTCAGCGAAGGAATGCCACAGACCTAAACGGAATGACAAAGTAGAAGCACGCAGTTTCCTCTTCTAAGGCCTTGAACTTGTTTCATGGGCATGAAGGAGAGCAATTCTTCAATGGCAAGTTCATCTGAGGCGACCAACATGAAAGAAGAGGAGTTCATATCAATTCCTGAATGTGATTGTGATTGCAACCAGAGGACAGTGGATGACCAGCTAAAGGATGTGTTCATGGTGAATGGGGGAATTGAGGAGGATGTCATCAAACAGCTAATCAGCGAGAAGAATTTATGGAAAGCCCATACCCACAATGCAGAGTTGTTGGAACGATTTGTTTATAACACTGCGAGGACTCCTGGAAACTTCGATTGGACCGAATGTGCCATAAATCAGCTGGTGAATCTCAAACCCAAAGCTCCAGCAATAAAGGCTCTTAGGAATTTAAAGAAGAAGCCCAAGAATGGACTGATAGGTGACGCGATATGTATAGCGTCAATGCTGAAGATTAAAAAAATGTTAGTAATTGTAGCAATGATGAGGGAAGGTCTATCTCATTACAACATGGAAACTTTCGCATATCTGGTTAGATTCCATCAGAATTTACTCACACTAGCACAGATTGGAGCGTATCCAGGAGGTCATAAAGGCCATTAGAATCCTGGTTTTCACTCTTTGCTGCTAAATACAATGTAATTTTCTCTGTTTTTAATGAAAAGGGAGCTACCCCCCTAAGGTAGCAATTTGCCTAAAAAAAATATATTCTAACTACCCAAGCAACCATATTCATTAACACTTACCTATAATGGTCAACACATAATAGGAACACCAATCCAAAACCCAATCATAATCCATAGTAAAGTCTATTATAGCATATGTTTTACAACACATATCACTAGCGTGTCATTTACCCAACATTAACTAAATTTTGATTCAAACAAGATTATTTAATCATTGAAAAATGCCCATACAAAATTATAAAGCAAATGATCTCAATGGCCATTCACTAGCTCACAATTCTGCAAAAAAGCTAACTCTTATAATCATTGCATGTATCATAAGGACTATACATTCACATGACCTATCAAGTTAACTTTCCAATAAAAAAAATCTGTTCTTATTATGTATGGTGAAGACCAGATTTCCTGACCTGACAAAGATCATATAAGGAAAGAACTAGACGTGCCCCATTTATCCTATTTAAACCAATAGGAGGACCATAGAAAGTTCACATGTGCAATGCAAAATTTGTACTCATTCATTCATAAATCAATATTAGTTCCTTTCCTAGTCATTTGGAAACTCCACATGGTCCAATATGATAGGATAAGATTAAGGTAGTGAGTTTACTCTTGTAATGTCCCCAATCGAACACATGCAATATTTTATTATATTTTTTCTGATTTTATGGGACAAAATCAATCCAAACTGCAAGTACAGACTGATTACAATTTTCAAACCCTCATTTTGCTGATGTCATCAAACCATAAACCCTAGAAGGATAAAACGCTCAGTTCCAGCAATATAAAACCCCTAATAGTTTATTTTATTTTATTGCAATGCTGATCAGAAAGTACAGAGATGATAAACAGCAACAAAAATAATTTTTATTGGTTTTTTCTCACTCACAGCTGTTGTACGGCTTGGGACAGAGGCATGGACTGCTGCAAAATGTCAAAATTGCTAGAAACCCCTGTTTTCTGTTGGAAACTGCCACAAATAATACTATATGAATTTTTTTTGAAACCGCAGATGATATGGCAGCTTGCTAAAGATGTTAAGGCTGGCTGGTGAAGTCTGGTCTGCCCTTGAAACCCTTGCAAAATTGAAAATATGCTAGTGAAAAAATCAGATTTTTCTTGGAAACATTGACAACATATCAAAATACGATTTTATCTCCATTTTGTTGATGAATGATGACCGAAATGATGCGAACAGCAGCTGGTATGACTGACCTAATATTCAAAATGACTAAATTTCTCCCTCCCAATGTGGCACTCAGCTAGGGTTGACTGAAACAACTCAGAACAAGCTCTATTGATGCCAAAAATTCATCAAAAATTTTAAGATCATTATATCATTCCTCAAATATGCTTTGAGCAATGAAATGACGATATTTTCTTGCAAAAAAATACTGTTGTGACACTGTAGAAAACTGAAAATATTTCCAAATCCTCTACAAATCAGCACAATTGCGATTCCCAGATGGAATTACCCAAGATTGGAAGCAAGGGTTTTCCTCCTTGATCCCAAATGTGGAATTCAAGAGGGATTTCATCCTCTCAAACACCAAAAAAACCAGGGTTTTCGTCCTTGGATGCCCTAGATTGAACAAACTGTTCAAATCTGAAAATTGAATGCAAAAGGATAACTTGAATGATTATGAAATGAGGAAAACAGCTCTTTTATAGTTGTCTTTTTTGGTTCCTCCATTTATTTTATTTTCTTATTTTAATTTTATTTCCCCAAGTATTAAAAATTCTTTTTATATTTAAGTGTTTGAAAAGCACTTTTTTTAATTTATTATAGTAATATTTACTAAAGTTGTCCTCAAAAAAAGAGTGAGTGGGCCCAACTTAAAAAATATTATTAATCATTTTAATCCAAAAAAGGGGACATAACAACTTTCTACTTGACTCACACATCTATTGAACAGATTCATACTAACAGATTCATAGTATGATAGATATAAATATTATCAGCCATACCAATACCATGTAACGAGAATAGTTACATTGTATCAATCAAATGACAATCTCTATAACCCCCACCAAGGTACAAATATCAGATCCATCACTAAAACAACCATCTTATTTCTTAGGTATGGCATAGTTCCCTCCTTTGTACACTACAATCATTGTATATTACTTATCTCCTTCTAGTGCATGACCCTTCATGCATATTTACAACTCTATCCAATTATGTCCAACCATTACTTTATTATTCATATATTCATTTTAATTATCCCTTATAATTATAATATAGATGTTGCATTTTGTGGTATCTTTCTTCCCTAAACACTCCCCTACAAGGTTTGGTCACAGGGGCATCCTTTACTCAAGGACTGTCTACGTAACTGCTTCAAAAAGAGATCAATGCCAAACATAGCTCTAATGAACTCACAAGAATTAAGAGAACCTCACTCTCTCAAACTCTAGTATAATTCCCTAACGGATTGATATCATCCTCTAATATGATTTTGTATTATTAACTAACATTGACAATTACAAATAGTTTATCTCTTAACTCAATCTCAACAACAAATTAAATAAAAGTTGTCTTCCATTTAGTATGCAATCATACCACAATCCAATACAACTATGATACCCTCATCTCAAACTTTCACATGATAACACCAATATCAAGCTTGTTATACTAAGAGGTCAATAGACATCATGTAGGCACATAAAGCCCCTACCCCACTCATAAATTGAATACCAAAAGTATCAAATTCCAATAATAAAAATATATTCGATATTGTGTGGTTCTAATGCCACTCAATGAAGTCATCATTGTCATATTAAATTGTACAATAGTAATTAATAGAATTCATAGTTCATATTGTCAAGCCTAATCCTAAAGAATCAACAATCCTTTCATTTCCAACTTTCTTTGCTTTCCTTGGATTACAATATTCAATTATCCCAAAGCTACTATCAAGGATATTGAGAAGTATAATCAATACCCAATGCCCGCATTTCAATGTTTTAGATAATCAACTTTAATAAGCTTCCTACAATAACATCATGTTCATGATCTCTATCATTTCTCAACAGCAACAACCTTTAAGTGGTTTAGTATAAGCTAACAATCCAAAAAGTAATGAATCATGATGCACACCACAACCTAGCTATATTGTAACCATATGTGTTGCAAGTTTAATACAAAGGTTGCTATTTTAGCAATAAAAGAGAATCCTAAAAAATAGCAAAGATAACTAGAGTGAGCAAGGTAAGAGTTTTTCTATTGACTTCTCACTGTAGACTAAAAAGCTCGCTACCCCGAAACACTTGACATCATACCTTGCAAAATTTAGAATAAATATTTCTTAAATATAATCCAAATAATCTTTAAATCCTCAAAGCAAGGAGGAGGATTGAACTATAACAATACTATGTTTGGATTTTATTAATACCTATGTTCCACAACATTTTAGGAACGGGGATGGGGGGACGACAGGGGACACATTTCAAGGACAATAGTCTAAGGGCCATTTTTGGAGATGGTGGGGGGATGGCAATATATATGAATTTTTAATATATATATATATATATGATGATGAGAGAGACATACTCAAATTTAACCATGACGGCAGTATAACAACAAGAAAATTTAATCACAACAGTAGTATAATAGCAGTATTTCAATAGTTTAATCATGACAACAGTATAACAGTAGTATATCATATAACAACAATATTTGATTGTTTAAATTTTAAAGTTTAAAAATTAAAATTTAAAGTTTAAACTCAAGTATCAAACTTCAAAATACAACAATGCCTCATCTAGGCTACAATATCAAACACCTCAGAGTTTGTGTCACTCTCTTGCTGAAGTAGTGGTTCGTCGAACGAAATCCCAACCAATCTCGGCTGCACCTCCTCGTCAATTTGCCTAACATCTTAAGTATCAATATCCCAAAGTGCTACTAGACTTTGTCGATACTCGATAGTTTTCCAATCTTGAAGTCTCAAGGCACTATGAATGGCAACTAGCTTTTTTTCCCATTTGTAAATAAGCATGTTCCTCCTCTTGATCGAGTAAATGAAGCCACAGGTGGATCAATTACTCTCTACAATAGAAGAACTAGTAATCTGTGAGAGTAGATAAATAACAAGTTGTTTCCCATTACTCTAGATAATCTAGACCAATTATTCTTTCCCATTAAATTTCCACCATCCAAAGGGTTTTCTTTGTGCAATAGTGGCTCTATCCATCCTAGCCTCTAGTTTGTTGAATGTAGGACCTTGAAGATTGGAAAACTAAAGCCACCACTCTTGAAGTATAGTTCCTTACTACTATACATCTTATGAAGGACCTTCATAAACCCCTTGATTACCTCATCATCTTCAAAAGGAAAAATTTGGCCAGCTCTAGGTGTGTAAACTTGAGATTAAAAGCATAGGCAACCATATGAAGAGGGGTGTTCATTGTGTTCCACCTCTTTGTGGCAATAGGCTTGATATACTCATAGAATTGTAATCCAAGATCCTTGTCACGAATTAATTGTGTCATTTGATCAAACATGCTATCAAAAATCTCATAAATCTCTCCAAGGCTAAGAGAGTAAATGTCTGCATACTTGATTACCCCTACAACAAATGATAGGATAGAGTAAATATATTTGTGAGTAACATTTAAAAATTATGGCATTATCACTATTAATAATGTAAATTAAGATTTAAAAATAAAAACTAAGTAGAAACTCAAACATATTAATTTAAATTATTAAATAAAATTTTCTTTTATGTGTAATAGGACAACCAAGTGTCATTAAGCACCCTTTCTCTCACCTTCTTCTCTTCTTCTGTCTTTGATTAAGCCCACTTTTTCCACTCTCCACAAACCACTATGGATTGTAAGCATCCTACAACTCCAACATCCTCCCCAACAAACTAAAATAGCTGCCATATCTAGTCTCAACTAGTTTGAAGAATTCTTCCTTTGAATAAGATTGGAGTAATGCAAGTGGTGTGATGGTTACATACAAACATTTATATGTCTCTAGCTTAAGCCACTACTATCTTCACCCAATCTATTTTTCCAATTTCTTTCAAAGCATGTACACAATATGGAATCCAAAAAATATATTTGTAAATTCTCTCAACCATCAAACCAGCTAACTTACAAATACGAGTTGAATTTGTCACAACTTGCACAACATTAGAAGACGCAACCTTCTCTATGGCCTCCTTCAAAATGGAAAACTGGTAATTAGCATCCTTGTGTTTCCTAGAGCAATTAATAGCTCTAAGAAAGTATGAACCAGCAAGACATATAACAATAATATTAATGAGTGGTCAATATCGAATATCAGTTCACCCATCCATGACAATGAAACAACCAGTCCTCATCCATGTTTGTCTCATGTCCTCCATCAATATGTTCACCTTTGAATATTGTTTGTTGAGGGAGGTATGCAATCTATTTTCCCCAAGGGGAACATTAGAGGGTCCAACCACCATTGCATCTCTCATCATACCTTTGAAATAAGGCGACCTTGCAGAATGAAATGAGATGGCAAGGGCATAAAAAAAATTGGCCATAAATCATCAACTTGCTCACATTTTTGCAAATCCATTTCCCCTACCACTGTATTTTTCTCACCAATAATATAAGTGGCCTTCATCTTCCCTCTATCACAACTCTATCCATCTAATACATTGGAACAA
Source organism: Sequoia sempervirens (assembly GCA_007258455.2). NCBI lineage: Eukaryota > Viridiplantae > Streptophyta > Pinopsida > Cupressales > Cupressaceae > Sequoia > Sequoia sempervirens. The sequence continues at coordinate 580,929,930 of VDFB02000015.1, forward strand.
TCATTAATAGATTGCAATGTTTTGAATGAACATTTCTTACTCTTAGTAGTAGTTAACTTTTCCTCCCTCTCCCCAACCAACCTTGCCATTTCAACATGTTGTTCTAATGTTATATCTTTACAAACTCTAACCCTATGTCCACTCTCACCAAATAAATGATGTTTAACCTTGCTATAGCTCCCATAATAATCAGTTTTGCAAATATGACATAACTAATGCCTGCTGCCCCCTGCATTTTTACCCTTATTAATGTTAAATTGCCAGCAAATTGAAGCAAGGGATTCTGGGGTTGAAAGGGCCTTTTGCAAAATTTTGAAGAGAGGGTGAAGGGCATGCAAAATGATCTTGTGGAGATCCAATAAAACCTGTAATTGGATTTTCAGAATTAGAAGAAAGGTCTATTCTGTTTACTTCAACTTCTTCACTACCTTCATTCACATTGTCATCACTACTGCCAGTGCTCATTTTGTGGTATCTTTGTATGACAACAAACTGAAACCAAAACATTTTAAAACTAATTATAAATCCTCTCTAACAAGATAAATAAATAAGTCAAAATGACATACCTTGATGTAATGGTTGCAGTTGAACCAATTGATGTCTTTTTTTAATGTTTCAATTGTACGTTTGTAACTTGTTTGTAATCATTGACAAACTATCCTGAGGCCACTAAGGCCACTAATATATATTATTTCCCTACTATTTCAAGTTTCAACTTATGAGAGCATGGCAACTTAGGCCCTATGTAAACAGTTAAACCTGTGTTACAGTGAGAGGCATCCCCACCCCTCAAACCCTTGTCCCTATAAGTGTAAACACTAAATAGTGATATCAAATATTGTAATGGTCTCCAACAACAATGGTGAAGCCTCTAGCATAATCAATAAAAATATAAAATAGAATGTATCTTTTGCATATTAGGGTGAATAAGGGGCGTGGAAGGGTTTGTGGGACCCCCATGTCCCTTTAGAACCCAATAAAAATTTCGCCATATGTCTTCCTTTAAAAAAAACATTGAAATATTGGTTCTTTTCACAGGAGATGCCTGGACATCCCCGGGACGATCAAGGGATGTCTAAGACATTGCCAATCGCCTCGAGGATGGCCAAGCATCCCCTATAAGAGTCCTGCCATCACCAACTTCAGGGACATGTTTCAAGATGTTTCCTATACTTTGCAGTTGGGTATCCCATCTCGTCGTCGCCAAAATGCCTCAGGGTACAGGGATGAGTGTCTGAGAGGTGGGGACATGTCCCTGTGTAACACAATTTCATACGCATCCCATTCTCCACCAACACAATGCCATTAGTGTGGTTTGAAGGGCAGAATTTAACATTGAACATAATAAAGATTACACACAGATTTGATAGAGACGTGTAACAATCAAATCAGATATCTGCAATCTAGATACATACATGCAGACATATATATATATATATATGACACTTGTACTCCCACAAGTTTGCATACTGTCTAACCCAAAGCCTTATTACTCCCAAATTTTACTGATATTGTTTCTAGTAGTAGGCAAGTGAGTAGTGTTTCAGGAGATCAAACAGAGATTTGTGGACCTTGTTGGCAACTCAAATCAAAGCTCAGCAACCCAAATCAAAGCTCGGCAACCCATAATGCCAGCACATAAAATAATGGAGAAATATCTTCAAGGTGAAAGACATTGGAACTCAACTCCTTGACAAGGTTGAAGTTACTAGTATGTTAGTTATGTGAATCAAGTGAGTTCGCATTATAACAAATATTTAGTGGGATATATGAACATTCAACTGTATACCAACAAAGAATACTATGGCTATGCTTAATTGATAATTCCTTACTCCCAAATCCACCTTTTCATTGACTACAAATTCCTTCATGTTTCTTATTCAGATTTTTACCCTAGGTCATACCATTCGTTGGCCAAACTTTAGATCTGCAACAGAAGTTTAAAGTATATCAGCAAATGCGTATGCAATCAGCCATTCACATGTATATCAGCAAATGGATATGCAACAGCAGTTCAAATGGATATACAACAAATTGAAAACAATATAATGATTTGTGACAACTCCAATGCCCTTATCCCCTATCAGTGATCAAATTTTTAACCCCTTCCTTAAACAGCAACCAAACACATTCCTAACATTTTCAGAAAATAAACAACGCAAAAATCAAACTAAAAAACTCAAGAAAAATGTTATTCTGGCAATGGAGCTGTACCTGGCTTCAGTTGGATGAAATAATGGACAATAGAGTGCTGGATATCCCATCTGACCCAACAAATTTGTCCTGCCTTCCTCCTTTCTGGTTTTTCTCTTTCAATCCCTTTGCGATCATTCTCAAGTTTCAGCATCCCTCTCCAAAACTCCTACACACTTCTGAATCTGATCTCCTCTTATGAATCCCAAATCCATACTACAGCAATCTCAAACACTCAAACACAGACAGAAATTTCTGATATGACAGTCCTTCCACACATAGGTCTCACTCCACAGTGTTAAAACTCACTTGCCAGGTTCTCTCAACTCTCAAAACAAAGCAGCAACATACAAATCTCACATTTCTCTCGATAACACTCTCAATCAACCAAAAACTCATCACACAATATCCCAAAATGTAGAGCACCAAAATGGGGTTGAATCCATGTCAATAGAGCAAATTTCTCACCAAAATCAGCCTCCAAAAAGGCATAAACTCTGCATGCTTTCTTAGGAGTTCCTATAGGTAGGAACAACAAGAGGGGAGTTGAACATGTGTTGTGTGTCAGTTTGGAGGAGCCTCCCTTCTCCATGCATTTGGCAAGCCCAGTGCATGGCTTCCATTCCCTCAACAATCTCCACCTTCCCAGCGATCAGTGCCCTTCTTATCCTTTCTATGCGGCTAGGCAAGTCAAACACCTGTCACTTCTGGTATAATTGCAACAGATGAACGCCATACCGTCAATGGAATTTTGCAGGCATTTGTCTCCTCCCAACAGCCTCCTTCCCTTCCTTTTGACACTGCCCGTCCTTAATAATGAAATGTTATCCTTCCAATGCCTTTACTTCAGACATTATTAATATGACATTCAATGGTATGAATGAAATATTTGTTTTATTTACTTCTCCCAGGTGGCTTAACACCCAAATCAAAAATTTGCTTTCCTTATGTGACTTCAAACTTGACTGATTATTTATTTTAACCACTTTATCAGGTAGCTCGTAATTAGAATAATTATTTAATTTTAGCACAATTGACGACTAAAGATGAGTGCAGGACTTAGATTCACATGTTTTAGTTTTACAATAGATGTTAACTAAGCCTTACTTAAATCATGTCATCTGGATAATTATGACTTAATTATAATCCCCTCTTACGTATGTCCAATATAACCTCTAGGGTACAGGGTGTATAAGATGACAAGACTTCCTAACCCTATCAACCAACAACAGTCAATGCTAAAAACACTAGTATACAGGGGTAAATATGGTTCAGCCAAACCTAACCAAATATGGCACTCACTTAAAATTATGCAGGCTTAATTTGGCATTAGGACATTTGTTAGACATGCATCAACATTATGATATCACAAAGGCAGATTGTAATGGCATGGTTAATAAACTTCCAATTCCATCATGTTTACTTCGGAACCATGATTAGGAACTATCTACAACCAGTTAAAATCAGATTCCTTTAAAGGATGCAAGAGCTCCTATTTTGGTGGCAGGACCGAGGATGCATCCCCATCGAACAAAAATAGCCATGAGAATAGAAAATTATTACAAAATAAGAAAGAAAAAAAAAGGCAAGTACTCCATGGAAGGTGGCCCTAATCTATACCTTATGACAAGGAACTAACGATGCTCAAATTTCAAACTAATTGATGTCAAGACACTTCGGTGGTTGTTTATATAGCTTTCAAAGCTTAGTTACCCCTTCAACTCATAGAAGAATAAGAGAAAATTTCAAATCACCATTCACTCACAAGAAACTAATTGAGTGGTGGAGAATGCATGGGAAGAAGCTCAAAAGCCATAAATGATGGTCATTCATCTTCTCTCCTAGATTTGTAGTTCCTTTGTTGTTGAGAGGAATCACTCCACTTTATAGCTTCATCCACTCTCTCAAAAAGAATGAGATTTCATCTAGACATGTGAAACAGACAGATTTAGTTTAGATTTCCTTCAGTCAGGCATAAAAAGACACTTAAGTACAGACAAACACCTACAACGAGATAGCACCTTGATCCAAAGGATGCAAGGTACATGAGGAGGACATTGATTTCTGAAGGTGATGCAGGGGCATCACTTTTTCACACTTGGCTTCACCCATTTTTGTTTTGGAACATTTTGATTTATGTTTTGGCTTAAGTTTTTGTTTGCTTGGAATAATCCTGGACAGGTGGCAAGACTTGAATTCTCTCCTAATCGTTGCAAAACGAAAATGAAAGATCAGTTACAAGCACCGCCGCTTTGTGTGTGAGTTCTGCCTGGAAGAAAAGAGAGAAAATGGTTTTTGATGAAGAACTGCTGGGCGACAGCTTGAGAGAAAAAAAAAGTTCTGCCTAGACAAAGAGAGCGAAGGTTTTAATTGAGAGGGAGGCCAAACTGTTCTTTGGAGGAGAACAGAGGAAAACAATAGAGAGAAGGGAGGGTGAGCTGTCTGTGGAAGACAAACGAATGGAAGGAAGAAAGAAGACAGTGATGGGAGAAAAAAACTCAAACCTAGAAACAGCCGATTCTCAATTGGAATAAGGTAAAGAGTCCGATCTAGTGTAAGATCGACAGTCTAGGAGGGAAGTAAGAGGAAGTCGATTCTTGAGGAATAGAATGTCATAGCAATCAATTTCTGAAATCGATTCTTGTGGAATCGAATGTACTTGTAGTCAATTTCTTATGGCTTTATAAAAATCATGGTATTCTGATTGGTTTGATGGGAGTATTCCAGCCTGGTTTATTTCATTGTCGCCTTATTTTGGATGAGTATCAAGAATAGTGTATGCGCAGTTTGGGGTTTCTTTCATTAAGTGTTGAAACATTCAAGCTTTTAGTCTCTTGTGCAGATTTATATATGGTCAACAAATCACTGTCTGCTTGTATGGAAGTCAGTAGTAGTTGTTTTTCATATTTCCTTGCTTTGATAATTCGAATGGCAGTGGTTTCTTTTATTCCTGCTTCTTAAAATTAATACTGGAAACTGTGAGTGTCTCTGTCGCCTAATACAGAGGAGAGATCTGGAGTAAAACAGTTTATGGTATCAGTGCATGTGGTTGAAATTGAGAGTCACCAGAAGGGATTGGTCAGGGTGCCTCTAAGCATGTTTAATGACCTGAAGGATTCAGAGTAAGAGAGCGATGATGTTGTTGAGACATTATTACAGCACACGAAAGCAAAGGACTAAGCACTCAAACCTAGCTACAAGGTTGCTTTGTTCTTACCATTTATATCATTGTAATTAATAAATCGTCATGCCATATGATTTGTGACTGTATGGTGGTGTTCAGATTTGTTAGTCTTGAAAACTTTCCATAGACTCGGATAGTTTTACTTTTAGTTTTATCTGTCATGAATTATTGATCAATATTACGGATGTATCATTGTCTTTTGTTTTCTTCTAGTTACAATATCAAGCAAAACAATGGTTTGCTGAATTGAATTTTGCATTTCAGCTTTTTTGATGCATAATTATGTAAAAGCTTCTACAACTCTTCATATTTTAGCCGATAGGCTATTATAGGTGGGAAATCCCACCAGATTAGTCTGTTGTCTGATGCCGAAAAAGACTATTCCGGTGGGACTGCCAGTAAATATGGACCTGACGCTGTATGCTGTCCCTCTGCAGCTTTCACTTCCCTGAGTGCATTCACAAGAGGGCACCGGTATGGCGTCCTGACAGAAGTATGGGTGTCCTGACAGAAGTATGGACATCCATCAAGGATCTGAGCATCTGGATTGTTCGACGTTACCGCGCAGCTTTGTTTTTTTCTTTTTTTCTGTGCACTGGAGCCCCCCTGTTTCTTGTGTTCCTCTCACTAGATTTGGCTGCTTTCGGATATGTTTTGGCCAAATTAGCAGAGGTCTGATGGTTAATTAAACGCAGATCAGTTAATTCGTCAATATAACAACTTATGTGCCGGGATTGGATTCAGATTTCGTCTTTGAATTCATCTGAGAATGTTAAGATGCCCGGCGGCGGGGAGAAATCGGAGAATTTTTATGCGGTTTTGGGGTTTAAATCCAACTGCACATCTTCTGAGCTCAGAAATGCCTACAAGAAGCTTGCCATGGTTTAGATTCTAGATGGCACCCAGATAAATGGTCGGCGTCAGGAAATGCGAAGCTTGCCGAGGAGTCGAAGAAGAAGTTTCAGGTGATCCAAGAGGCTTATTCAGGTTCAATTCGTTTAGATGCCTAGGTAACAGATGAATATGGTTTTTGAAAAATTTCGTTGCTAATGTATTAGAATTTTTTACAGTTTTATCCGACAACAACAAGAGATTTCTCTACAATGCAGGGGTCTACAAGGACGACAACGATGATGTGAGCATGCATTTCATGTTTTCTTGGAACCTTTTTAAAACAGAATTGGGAGAAATTAGAACAATTTTAGGAGAGGATTTTGAAAATATATGTAATTTGCTGATCTGATGTGCAGGGAATGAGAGATTTCTTGGGGGAGATGGTTGTGATGATGAATGAAAGCAAGGCACAAGCGAGTCACTCACTACATTTCCACCAGTTATTTTTTATATTTCAATGGACGAGAAGAGTTGAATGGTTTCAATTAAGTGGTTTTGGAATTTAGATTGGAGGATTTGAAACACCTTTCAATATTATTTTTTAGTGTGGATTTTTAGTTGAAGTAGGGTATCATTCTTCCATTAGAGTTTGAGGGTATCCAGTCTCTAAATTCTTTGGGTATTACTTTAGTTTAGATGGTTATCCATTCCTCCAAATTTGTCGTCATTTAGTGTATTTTTTCTTATATTCTGTCAAATCCATATAGTTAGATTTAGATTTCCAGGTCAATTTTTAAAGAATATCTATTACCTTTACATCTATTCTGCCAAATTCTCCTAGACACATCCCTTAAGAACATCAGGGCCATTTTGACATCATCTTTGAAGAGTATCAAATGCCTTTATATCTATTCTGCCAAATTCTCCTGAACACATCCTTTAAGAACATCAGGGCAATTTCAACATCATCTTTGAAGAGTATCAACTGCCTTTATAACCTTTATATCTATTCTGCCAAATTCTCCTAAACACATCCCTTAAGAACATCAAAGCCATTTCAACATCATCTTTGAAGAGTATCTGGTTTCTTCTCTCTTGACAAACGATCGCCTTCATTATCATGTTTCTTACAGTTAAAAGTTTGTTGGCTTACCGATGTCTTATCGAGGGCCGAGACGTCACATCTATGGTGTTTGTTCATTTCCACATCAATGGATTCAGTTTTCACCGTTGATGGTGTGCAAATTCTTACTGACTTCCCCATAAAGCTGGCAACATCACCCAATAAGTTGGAATGTTTTTGTAGAACTCGCCACAAGCATGTTTCTTGAAATTATCTATAAGAATTGATTTCGTTTCTTGAAAGTATCCTTATATTATAGTAAAAGAAAATCAAATTTATAGTTTATTTATATGACTTTTACACCAAGAGCCACCTACTTATATCTACATATAATCTCTATATTCGTCTTTGTCCTCGCAAAGTCCTATCGAAATTGACTTTTAGCACTTGAAAGGGTTCTTTAATTATTACGTGGAAGGTGTTCCCTTTTTGAAGTGAATCAAACCAATTTATAGATCGTCATCTCCATTTGTTCTAAAAGAGATGCAAAACGATTTAAATCATCTTGCATGTTCGATGGTTCTAGAAGAGATGCAAAACGATTTAAATCATCTTACTTGTTTGATGACTCTAGAAGAAATGCAAAACGATTTAAATCATCTTAGTGTTCACATTGCTTTATTGACTATCCATTTGATTGCGGTCTTTAGATAAGGTGATTGGACATGCTTACAACTTTTTACTTTAGTATATAGCGATGCATAAAGCTACACTTATATTATAGTTAATTAAAAATTAAATGCATGCATTATACTTGTGGGGAATATTTGATTCAAATGTATACATTTTGTAGATTCAAATTTACATTTTCTTGCGATTTTTACCCCTGCCCTTCAATACATTGCCGAAGTATATCCTGCTATTGACGTAACCATTGCACCTCGTTGCAAGCACTAGTTTACCTCTATTTCGCGGGGGACTTTGCACTTCCCTATTTGTTGACCTCATCATTCCCTGTTCTAGTGTTTTTCCACAACAACCTTTCTTGCAAAGCAAATTTGATGCCATGTTGTACTACCTCTATGTTGACATCACGACCACCCAGTAAGGAAATATAAGTGCTCAGGGAGCAAATGCTAGTGAGATCATCTGAAATCTATTCATACAAAGTTTTAGCCTTAACAGATAAATTTGTTAGAGTAGAAGATTTTGTTGTCATCATTCACCAAAAATTCCACTTGCATAGAGAAATGACACTGCGCTAATGAATTAGGCAATTTGAGGCATAAAGATTGATTTTTAAGTCCGAGTTGTCATCTGTTTTCTGAAAGTATAACAAAATATTTTTTAAAAGTTCAATTTTCTTCATTTCATTTATTTGTTTCTTTCTAATGTCAATTTTTTGCTTGCATAGAGTGATGACACTGTGTTAATGAATTAGGCAAATTGTGGTTTAAAGACTGATTTTAAAGTGCAGAGTGTCATCTGTAGAGTGTCATTCGTTTTCTGCACATATAATTAAATATTTTTTAAAGGACTAATTTTCCTCATTGCATTTATTTAGTTGTTTCTTATGTCATTTCTCAATTTATAAAGAGTTTGGATATTGTATTTCAGATTTAATGTTTATGATATCGTTACCCATTTCCAAGATTATTTCATTATATGTGTATTGCATGTGTGTGAGTATGTGTGTGTATGTATGCATATGTGCATATGTGTGGATGTGTGCATGTGCATGTGTACATATAATTATACATACTGGACTATTCTAGTATTCCAATATTTGCCCTATTTAACCCCCAAGTAAAAGAGACATATCATCTGAGTATTAACTTGTTAAATTTTATTATAAGCTTTGACCATACTCTTTCTATATTTCAGCTTACATATTTATAAAGTTCTATTACGGAAAATCTTAAAATCATCTAGCATGGCATCCCAAGGAAAGAGACTTTTGATTCTTGAAAGATCAATTGAAAGAATAGAAGCAAAAACACATCAAATATAGAATTGTAGTGGAAAATAAGATAGAAGTAAATATAAACTATGATTTTTACTTTTTCTCTCCTAATAAAAATTTAGAACAAGCGACCTTGTGAAAATTACAAATCAGGAAACAAATTCTTAAGAAAATTGCAATGAAGAGAGATAATTTTCTCAAGTAACTTACCATGTCATACCATATGCATGGAGAATCCATTGGCTAATGACATAAAGTGAAGTCCATAGCACAAAATATGCACCTCGAAACCAAGGGAAGCGCTGTCATTAGAAAGAACTCCATTCAGCGAGCTTTTGAAAGTGTTAATATCTAAAGAGGCAACAGTCTAGCTAACAATGTTACTTGTTATTACTCTTAGAAGTTAATGTATCAATGGATACATACCATACTGTTGAGACCAGCATCAATGAGGAGAAACGCGGCATTAACCGTATGCATACTTCCCATCAACTGCCAAGAAAAGATTAGAAAGAGTTTTAAGTATGAACACTGATGAAAAGTTCAGCATCCACATTTTTGAAAGTCAATCTGAAATAAAGATTAAAGAACTTGCCAATTTATCATATGTTTTGATTACATAAAAATAGAGATTCTGATAATTGCATATTGATATTAAATATATTAGTTATATTAGTACATATAAAACTCACAAAGCTCATTTACTAAGCAAAATATCATATGCCCACTAAGATATAGAAGAGCTCTCTTTCTTGTTGGCCATATCAGGTACCTCAAGTATGGTCCAGTTGTTATGTTTTAAAGCTAATTAGCCTCCAGAGGAGTGTGGAGATTCATAAGAGCAAGCTATTTAAGAGAGGAAAATTTTAACAAGGGATTTAACAAAATCTTCAGACATGAAAAGAAGAGAATATAAAGGTCTCAAACAAAGTCACCAACATCACTGAAAAGACCCCTTTATAAGAGCATGAACAAACATTCCTTTCCACTTTAATCTACATCAATGTAGTAACTAATTTCAAAAATGGAATTTGAGAATAGCTGATTTTCATTTCGTTTCTCTCTGTACAATCAAAAATTATCAGAACTTAATGTAAAAATAACAAGAAACACACAAGTGGAAACTTGTGATAAAAAGAACGGATTTTTTCATTCACGAGTTATGGTTACAATTTTTCTTTTCTCGACTCAAAAACCCTAAGAAGCATCATTGTTATTGACCAGCCAAAGCCTAAAGGAGAATGCATTAACACTAAGAATCGTCTCCCCATACCTGTCTCCACATGAAGATAAGAAGCTGATGGTATGGCTACCATTCAATGCATCTTGATTCAAGCTCTGGGCGATTATGATCATTAAGCTAGGTATTATCAACCTAAAGCACACTCGTTCAGAAAGATGATGTACCCATTACCAATTATTTGGTTCCCACTCAGAAGGTCTATGCCACTTAATGTCATCAAAACAAGTAAATGAAGACAGAGTTGGGAGAGCTTCCCCAAAAGACTCCATGATATGCACCAAGAAAATTTGTTCTTGGGTTCTGCTGAACAATGATGTGGCCAGTTCATTTTTATAGCCCTTAATGTTCTTGGGTTCTGGCGGGTCATTTTTATAGCCCTTAATGTTGCGCGCCAAATAGTGGTTTCAGGGTTGAGTCTATCGTATTTGAAGGGTCGATTGTGGATTGTTGCGGATGAGCCTCGCCTTTCTTCTCTAGTAATTAGAAATCCTTTTACAATTTTTTTTTTAATTTCTCTTAAAATAAAATATGTCTAAAAATTATGCATCTCTGAATTTTACATTTAATAGCTTTCAATGAGAACCATTGTGTAGGCATCATAACATAGTACAAATTTGGAACCTTAGGAGGGTGTTGTTGTTTGTTTTGTAGAGAGTTGTTGAAGAGACAAAACCAAAAGGGCAAGTTTCAAATCTTCAAAGATTTTCAATTTATCAAGTCCTCATCCTTTGTGGCAAATTCATTGATCTAATAATGCATCTGATTTTAAATCAAACAAAACTAACCATTAAAATCATGTTCGCTCATTAAGGTACACCAAGCATAATAGCTATTAAAGATGTGAGTTGACTAAGTTGAGTAAATAAAAAGTTGGGAGTAAAACTCTCTACCATCAACTACACTTGGGGCTCTATGAGCCTTCAAATATTTGTCAATAAAATTCAGAGGACAACTAAATTGATTAGATGGTTAGAGGATCAAAGTTATTTTAAAATTTTGGTCTTTTGGTATATTCAAATATTAAGATAGATTATGAATAAAAAATGTTTTGAAAAAATAATTGTATATAACTATTTTGTTTCGTAGCAATTGATCCATCTCAATGAAACAATATAAAGTAACTATTTTTCAATATTCTTCATATCACTTATGAAATATTTTTCCTTAAAAAGTATAATCTAGATTTAATAGCCTATTTTACTCATTGCTTATGAATAAACTTATCTAGTAAATATTTTAATTGCTGATATATTTATATATTTAGATAAAGAAAAGTGTATTCTTTGTTCTTTTCTTTATTTTACATTTACTTTAAGTCTTGTTATAAGTGTAATGTTTTGATGTTTAACTTGGCTTATTTAGCACATATGTTGGCTATAAACTTGAAACTAATTAATCCTCATAGTACCCTAATTCCAATTGCTCCAAGCCCATTCCTTCTACAATCAATCATTTACCCTCGATTGCATTGCAAGTGTAGCCCTATCACCCAAACAAGAAGGCACATGTGGCATTGTCTTCTTAATTCAAATATTTTCCTTATTTTTCTTGAGCTAACTCTTTTGCCTTTAATTTGATTGCTATTCATTAGCTTGAGCACAAAATAATTGAATTGAGCACATAGGATGCCATATTCAAGGAAAAGCCCTTGGATATTGGTCATTGTCATAGGATCAATGAATTTCATTAGATAGAATCATTTGAAACACATTACAAAACTAGCATAGCATCAATCACAAGTCAAATGAATGACCATCAATCACTCATATAAAGCACATGATGAGAGCTAAAACTATAAAGAATGATGGATATTGAATAAGAAATTAGAAACTTTATTTGCAAAGAATGAAAGAATTACAAAGTGTTACCAATATGTGAACCCAACATGCTATGCTACTTAACCCCTTGGAGAGATTTACACAAAGACTCTACACTCACAATTGAACTAGCCTAAGCTCTACCCAAAATTCAAAATGCAAGCTTTTAACCTAAGATTGACCCCTTGAATGGTCAGGGCGCTTCAATAAAGAGCATTGATAATATGTGCTTCTATGAGGGATTGAAGAAAGTTGTTTCCATAAATATGAATTTAGGACAAAATACAATCAACAAGGTGGTGTCTACAATAAGAATAATCAATCATCCCTCATTCAATTTGAACCTAGCATACTTCTAACCTTCCAAAACAATTCATTAGAAAATCCAATCATTGTCATCTAATAGAAGTGCTATGATGGAATAGCCAATCTTTAACATCTAAAAATAATTTATCCCTCTTGGGCACACAATAGGAACATATTATGCAATAAAATAATTGATGGGTTTAGCGCAAAGAGAACCTTAAGTGTGGGAAAATATACATAGGTGTAGAGAGTGCACCAAACCAATAGGGTCTACATGATACTCAAATAATGTTGCATCAATATAGGTTGCATGAGACACCAAAATTTCCCAACACATGACAACACAAGCACACAAGTTAAGCTTGCACATAGGGGATTGCAAAAAAATAGGTGATGCAAGATTGTGCCTACCCATGGATGTTCTTGCATCAAACACCATTGACAAAAGATTATGAGTTACTTGTGTCATAATTATGATTGTGCAAACAACTAATTTGACCACCCAAGTCAACTTACTTCAACTTCAAAAATCCATGATTCTCCCTCAAGCCCTTACCCCTTGAACAAATAAGATATTCCTTCTACTCACTATGTTGGATCTTGTCTATACACATGTTCAAGATCTATGTGATTTCCTTTTGCTACCTTCTAGTATATCCTTTCTCCATTCAAGCACTTTCACTATCTATACATCCTCAAGATATCTATGTGCATGATGGGAATACCAATCAAATATATTAAATATCAATAAGATATCCAACCCTCCATTAACTATCTCACATGTGTTCTCATTTTTTGTAGAATATGGCATGGACTTATTTTCTTGTCATTTAGTTTGTTCTACATTCCTATGGGGAACTACTCTTTTCTCAAATGTGTCATGAATAACTCATCTTGCGAGCAAGTATTCCCCCTTTAAAAACTCATTTGTGTATAACTCATATCTAGTGGTAATATTTTATAGGTGTTTCTTGAGTTGTGTATGTATCTCCCTTATGTGATACGCAAAGTCCTTAACTTTTATTCTTTCACACCTACCTTGTGCTTCCACCCCCAATATATATGTGACACCTTGTAATAATGTCCCATAAACCACTTGAAATGGTTCCTTTCTAGATTATTTATTCACCAAGTTGAATAAAAACTCCCTTACTATAGAATCCTAATATGTTCTTATCCTTAACCAGACATCTAAGCAAGTTGCCAATACTTTGACTAACAAACTCTATTTTTGGATGATATGTGAAGATATAATTGAGTTGCATGTCCAATTTATTTCATATGGTGTGACAAAAATGGATAAGGAACTTAGAATCAAGCTCTAGCATTGTGCTTAACATCAACATATGAAACTAAACTATCTCCTTGAAAAATAAATCAACTAACCTGGATATATCCTTCAACTCCTAACAAGGAATGAAGTGCATCATTTTAGAGAATAAGTCCACCACTAAAAAGAAAAAATATTTGCCCCTCTATGTGCATGACAATCAAATGATAAAATGCATGGGTGATGTTGGTGCTCAAATTTATAGTTCCCAAATTCCTAAATCTAGGTCATTCTTTGAGCATCAAGGGTGTCAAACTCAGAGCCACATACCTCTAACTTATGGTCAGGTAGGAAACTATTGACCAATTTAGTAAGGTGTGAAATACCTTCTCCAACTTCAAGCTCAACAAAACCCAAGGGACTTCTATATAGGTATCTTAAAATGGATTAAACACAAGTGAATATAGACAAATGGATAAGATTATAAATTAGTACCCATTATACATTTTACCCCAAAAGTTGTCACTAGGCCAAGGACTAACATATTACTAGAACCTCTATTAAGTTGATGAGCACGTCATTTCATAATAATAGGATGTGGGTATGCATAACATGACTCTCTAGGTTAGTAATAATTTAAGGATCATTGAAGATGTCTTCCTTGGTTATAATATAGAATCACGAGGTGCATAAAATCCTACCTCCTATTCATATTCTACTAGTAAATAATGTTTCAATTTAAGTTGGGTCATTACTTCCAGGACTAGTTCCTATTCATTAGGTTAGAAAGTCCAAGTACACCAAGAAATTTAACACACCGAAACCAAAACGAATAGAAGTTGTGCATAAGCACACACCACAAATATAAGTTGGCATATTTTAGGAATTTTGTACATTGTGTCATTCATGTCTTTACATTTGTACAATAACAATAAGGACTTGATTGATATCATGAAAATTAATATTATTTCGATTGACTTGTAAAAATTTCCTCAAGGTGCTTCAAATCATCACTAAGTCCCATAAGAAGGTATATTTTCAAGTACATAGGTTAAAAAATTATGTGATGTCAAATGAGAAAAATATAATCATACCACTTAGTATTGAAATATATGCACAGAGAAGGGAGGAGGATGGCATCGCTGGGAGCAGGTGACTGCGCGCGCGCAGGCTAGGGTATCTCTGCCCTAGCTGCGCCCTGTGCTTTCTTCCTGCACTGCTGGTGTTTGATCGGTGGGGGGTTCTTTGGAGCGCTGGCTTGGTGGCTTGGGTGGCCACGTCTCTTGCTTGTTTTCTACTGCTTTCTGCTCACGTTTTTCTACCTCAACCTAGGCGTTTTGTGCTCTGCTCGTGGTGATTGGGGGGTGTTATTGCATCTGTGGGGGACTCTGATTTTTTCGTGGTGTTGTGAAACCTGGGGGAGCGAGGCGGAGTTTTTATTTTTTGTGATCTTCATCAGTGTGTTTTGGGTTGTGCGAGTTTTTTGGGGTTTTCTGTCTCAGGCCTTGCATGGCTCCAATCGGGATTTCCCCTGGTGGTAAGGGGTTGTCTTTCAAGGATGCAGTGGCAGGGAGCAATCCTTCGGTTATTTTGCATGCGAATCCCTTTTTCGGCGAATCTGGATCAGGAATGGGAGAGTCCTCACATCTGTCTGGAGGTTTTAGACCCTCAAAGGTCAATGGGTGCCTTGCTAAGAGCGAGAATAGGCCGATTGTTGAGATCCAACCTGAAGCTATTGTGGATGATATCAACTACTTATCAAAGCATGCTCTGATCTGTAAGTTCCTAGGGATTCGGGTATCTTTGTCTTTTTTGGAATCATGGGCTCGGCGTACCTGGTCTCCCGAGGGGGATATGGATGTTTTGTTGGCAGCCAATGGCTACTTTCAAGTGGTTTTCTCTTGCATGTCGGACAGGAATAAAGTTTTCGAAGGAGGGCCCTATTTCTACAATCAAGTGGGTCTTTTCATTAAACCTTGGCATGTGGGATTTAACCCTACAGAAGAGCTTCCGTCGCGGGTCCCGGTTTGGGTGAGATTACCATGGCTTCCTTTAGAATTTTGGAGGGAGGACATTTTTAACTTAGTGGCAAGCCAGCTTGGAAAACCAGTTGGTCCTTCGAGACAGACTATGGAGAAGAAGGTAATTACCTACGCCCGGGTATGTGTTGAAATTGATTTGAATAAGCCCCTGCCTGATTCTATCGAAATTCGGTTGGGGTCAAGTGCATGGATTCAACAACTTGACTATGAAACGCTGCCGTTTCGCTGTCGCTTTTGCCATGAATATGGGCATTTGCAGAGGGTGTGCCCCAAATCAAAACCTTCAGAGGATTCAAACATAGGGCCGACAAGGGTTCCTCACGCCCAAGATAAAGGGAAGGCCCCTATGAGGGAGGACAAGGAGGGCTTTATCCCTGTAAGAGGGCGTAATAAGGGTCGTGGCCAGAAGAGGACCTTTAAGGAAAGACAGACAGATGAGGTTTTCAACAGGTTTGAGGGGTTGGATGACTTAGAACAATTTGATGGAACCATTGCTAATATGCCGGCTAGTCATGAGCTCTTAGAAGCAAAGGAATTAGGTGGGGAGGAGAACAATGTTGTTCAAGCTGATCTGCAGGAGAGAGAGCTTGGGGTGCAGATGGTCACAGATACTTCAGTGGGACCTTTGGAGGAGTTGGATTCCAGTGGAGACAAGGAAGTGCAGGAGATTTCTGCTCATGCCCGAACCAAGGCTTGCACCGGAAATGTTCGGCAGGAGGAGAGCAAAAGCAAGGGTTCCCCTTCTATTTTGGGTATTCATCAAAAAACCATTAGAAAGGATACCCCAGAGAAGTCTCTTAAGGTGGGGAGGAAGAAGGATCAGGAAAAAGTGAAGTTAGTGGGAGAGACTTTAGTGGAGTCTGGTTCTGTGAGAACCATTGATTCCCACTTCCCTCTTCATCAGAAATGATTGTTCTTTCATGGAATGTAAGGGGGTTGAATAGCATCCCTAGACAAAAGGCTATTCGGGATCTGATTAAGTCTCATTCGCCTGAGGTGGTTTTTATTCAGGAAACTAAGTTATCTATTGATAGGATGCAGAACACGGCTGCTAAGATTTGGCCTAGATGTCTTTGTCAGTGCATTGGCGCCCAAGGATGTTCTGGGGGTTTGGCTCTTTTATGGGATCCTCGCAAGCTGGTTCCACTCTGGTGGGTTTCTAGCAAATCTACTATTTCCTTGGTGGCCACGTGTTGCGTAACTGGTGAGATTCTTCTCTTCACTAATGTTTATGCCCCGATTGATTTTATTGGCAAAACTTTACTTTGGTCACATATAGGATATGTTCGCTCTCTTGCTCCTCTATTCCCTTGGATTCTGGCAGGAGATTTCAATGCAATTTTAAGTTTGGAAGAGAAGCGGGGAGGTATTCCCAAGCTTGATCCCTCTGCTGGCCTTTTTAGAAGTAGTATTGAAAGCTTGAGGGTGGTGGATGTCACCCCTTCCAATGGGTTATTTACATGGAACAATAGAAGATGTGGGGTGGAAGCGATAGCGGAAAGATTAGATAGGTTTTTGGTTTCTTGTTTCTGGATGGCAGACAGTTGGATTACTAGTTCAGAGATTTTGGATTGGAGGGGTTCGGATCACTGGCCAATTCTTTTGACTGCTTCTAAGTTTCAAAAGACAAAGAATCCATCCTTTAAGTTTCAGCTTATGTGGTTGAGGGATGCTTCTCTCCAGGATTATATCTCTACTTGGTGGACGGAAGGGAAGCCTGCTTATGGTACCGCTATGTTTTCTTTTGTCAAGCAATTGCAGTATGTTAAGTTTAAGCTGAAAAGGTGGAATAGGGAGTGCTTTGGAAATCTCTTTGGAGCCAAGAGAGAAGCACAGCAGAGGGTGGACAATATTACACGCCAAATCAGAGAACAGGGGTTGTCTGATGGGCTATTTAGAGAAGAAGCTGCGGCCTTAAAGGATCTGGAGGAGTGGGAGCTACGAGAAGAGATCTATTGGAAACAAAAAGCTAGAATTGATTGGCTCCAGGAAGGGGATGGAAATACTAAGTTCTTCCACAACACTGTAAAGGACGAAAGGCATAGAAGTGTTCTCAATTCTCTCACGACGGCTGAAGGGCTCCTGCTTTCCTCTCATAGGGAGATTGCCTTGGAGGCTGCTAGGTATTTTGGGAATTTGTTCTCAGAAGAGTCAGATCTGGCTAGGGTTGAGGAGGATTTGGTTCTGGCATGCATACCCTCCTTGGTCACTCCTGAAATGAATGAGGCTCTCCTTAAGCCCATTACTCTATCTGAGATAGAGCTTGTTGTGTTTGGTATGAAAAAGGGTAAAGCCCCGGGACCAGATGGTTTTCCTATAGAGTTCTTTCAAGCTTTTTGGGAGATTGTCAAGATGGACCTCTTTGATGTGGTGCAGGAATCCTTTAACAATAAACAGATGCTTAAGGCTTTGAATGCAACTCTCCTGGCTCTCATCCCAAAGAAGGAGGGAGCTAACTCCCTTAATTTCTTTAGACCTATTTCTTTGTGCAATGTGATGTACAAAATAATTACAAAAGTGATAGCTGAACGGTTAAAGCCATGGCTTAGTGACCTAATCTCTGAGGAGCAAGGGGGCTTTGTTACAGGACGACAAATTTTGGATGGGGTTATCATAGCGGCTGAAGCTATGCATTCTATGGCCGCCTCTAAAGAAAAAGCTATGTTCATTAAGCTGGACATGGCCAAAGCTTATGATAGGGTCAGATGGAGCTTTTTGCAGAAAGTTTTACAAGCCTTTGGTTTTGGACAGGAGTGGATCAGCTGGGTGATGAGCTGCATTACTTCACCCTCTTTTGCTGTCCTGATTAATGGGGAACCCTCTGACTTATTTGGTGCAACCAGAGGCCTCAGGCAAGGGGATCCTCTCTCCCCTTACCTTTTCATCCTGATGGCTGAAGGGTTGGGAAGACTTATTAAGTCCCATGTTAGTCAGGGAGGGATTCAAGGTTGGAAGTGGGGACATGGCATTCCTCCTTCGTCCCACCTCCAATTTGTGGATGACACGTCCTTGATGGGTGTCGCAAGAATTCAGGAGGCAGCCAGTTTCCGAAGAGCTTTGGATATTTACGTGAAAGCCTCAGGACAAAAGATTAATGAAGAAAAGTCACAAATCTTCTTCTTCAATACCCCCGCTCCTATTCAAGCTCGAATTGCTCATATCTTGAGGTTTCAAATTGGAACGCTTCCTTTAGTGTATCTGGGCATCCCTCTCTCAGACCAAAGGCTTTCGAGGGGTGTGTGGCAAGAGATTTTAGATAAGTTATGAAGTAAAGTGAGTCATTGGACTCACCGTTGGCTCTCAACTGCTGGCAGAATGACTCTTTTGAAGTCTGTGATCCAAGCTCTTCCTATTTACAGGTGTCTTGTGCAGTCAGCCCCTGCTGGGTTCATTAAGGACTTCGATGCTCTTTCAAGGCAATTTTTATGGACAGGTAATTTGCTTTCCTCAAAATGGAGTTTGGTCAAATGGGATTGTGTTTGCAGATCAAAGCAGGATGGTGGTCTTGGTTTGAGGAATACAAGCCTGAACGGTTGGGCTCTTGCTGCTAAGCTATTTTGGAGATGGTGCATAAGCCAAGATCAAGGATGGGCTAAAATCCTTAATGTTAAGTATCTTGGTGGAGTGAATGGGAAAGATGTACCAAGGTACGACTTGACTGGAAGGGGGTCCGTGATTTGGGAGACTTTGAAGAAAGGGGCTCAGTTAGTTAAAAATGGTCTTTTCTGGATTTGCAATGGCGGTTCAGATGCTCTGTTTTGGGAGGATTCTTGGGATGGTTTTCCTCCTATTCTATCTCAATACCCCCACCTTCAACCTTTATGTGACAGCTTCCTTGCAGCAGGATGGAGTAAGGTTGAGGACTTTAAGGTGTTTTTAAGGGTGGGGCGGGGAGAGGTTGCCAGATGGAAAGAGCCCGTAGACTGGCCTCCTGGGGGATCTGAGGGAGAGCGAGAGACTCTTGCTGGGATTCTTGCTGGCAGAGTGTGTAACTCTTTAAGAGGAGCTGATACCCTCGCTTGGGGACCCAATCCAAAAGGAAAGTTCTCTGTTGCCTCAGGGTATCAAGAGTTGGAAAGACAAAATTTTGACAGGATTGACATATCTTGGTGGAAGCAAGTTTGGAATAAGTCTGCTTGGCCCAAATGCAACTTTTTCTTATGGCTTGTGGTTCAAAATAAATGTCTTACCTGGGAGAATCTTCAGAAGAGGGGCTTCCATGGGCCTTCTATCTGTACTTTATGTCATCAAAGCGAAGAAACCAGTTCACACCTCTTTTTCCAATGTTCTTTCACCAGGGTTATTTGGCACTGGTGGTGGGAAGCTTGGGAGCATGCTTGTATACATGCTCACTCTTTGGTTGAGTTTTGGAACAGCCTTGGTAGACCCCCTTCTAAGACTTCTTTTCTGGAGGTGGCTTGGGGAATTGGTCCAGGTTTTATTATATGGCAGGTGTGGTTGGAAAGGAACCGTAGGATCTTTCAGGATAAGCCTAAGAGGGTTCAGCAGGTGTGGTTACAAGTAATAAATATGCTTCAGGAGACTCTTGCTGCGAAGTGTGATCTCTCGGAGGATATTGCTCCTGGAGACGTGCGGGTGGTCCAAAAGTTGAATATTCTTTGTGCGGATTCTAGTGGTGCTCTTGGGAAGTTACAACAGAGCAGAAGCAGGAAAGCTAAAAGGAAGGTTTGTAGGGAGGGAAAGTGGTCCCCCCCCCTTTTGGGACTCTCAAGATCAATACAGATGGGTCTTCTAGGGGAAATCCTGGGCATGCTGGGGTTGGAGGAATTGGCAGGGACAGCTCTGGTAAGGTTATTTTCTTATTCTCTGAATATAAAGGGATTCAAACCAATAATTACATGGAGGCTCTTGCTGTCCTCATGGCTCTTGAAAGAGGTTGTGCTCTAGGATGGAGCAAGATTATTTGCGAGTCGGACTCTCAGGTGGTAGTGGATATGCTAAATTTGCAACGGGTGGAAGATGTGGATTGGCATCTGGCAGTGGTGGGGAGACAAATTCTTAGGTTGAGCACTTCTTTGGATGTTGTCTCTTTTTGCTATGTTCCTCGTGAGTGGAATAAGACTGTTGATTGCCTGGCTAAGTGGGCTTCTGATCGTGGAGAGGGATGGAGAATGGGAGATTGGACTCACCTACCTCCGGAATGTGCTTTGGAACTTGAGACTCTTGTCAAGGAAGATATGGATGGTTAGTTGTGCCCCGTTTGGGGGGTTTTTTATGCTGGTGTTGTTTCTTTCTCGGGCTCTTGGCCCCTGCTCTTTGTACTTTGTTGGTTGATTCAATAAATTTTTACCCCTTTTTAATAAAAAAAAATATATGCACAAAAATAAATTAGAGTCAAATCTACAATATTACCAACATTAGTTATCTAATATAAAAACATGATATCTTATTATCATGCACCAACTCTAACACAATAGTTATTGTTGACTACAATTGACAAATAGATCTAAGCACCCCTAGCCTTCTAAATTACTTTAGCATTTATTTTGAACTCATTTTATCTAAGTTATCACATTTAATTTTAGTAGGCTTATATTCTGTAGGGTTTTCTTTTTATCCCTACGATTTAATGATCCTTGAGTCTTTAATCCCACTTAGGGTTTTTCCCTAGGTTTCCTTCATTAATAAATATTCAAATCTAATTTTATGAAATCATTTGTGTTTGATTCAATGATGAACCCTATATGGATTCATCTTGTCTTTGTTCCCTCCTCTTGTTAAGGGCGTTGGTTGTAATTCACTTATGCTATTAAAAATTATCCTAGATTGGCTAAAGAATGTTTATGCATGGATTTTCCTTAATCAATTTATCTTATCTACATGCATATATGTTGATGGATCGAGGTTTAATTTATTGCATATACAATTGATTTCATTTTATTTATAATGGTATTTAATATGTTTATGTTGGAATATGAAGTCAATTTTATTGTTATTCCAATAGTGACAAATAGTCAACATTGATATCTAGTTGGTGCTTCAACTATGCGCTTGACATGGTCGAAGGGATACTATTCAATTCAAGGTTCAAGTGACGAGGGGTCTCAAGGGGGCCTATTGTAGCCCCCTAGACACCCAATGGAATTCACACCAAAGGAATTCTCACTGAAGGCATACGTTGAAGGTGTTTTCGATGAAGTAAAAAAAAATTGGCACTCTATTTTTAGTAGTTTTGACAAATGTTCGACATGTAGTTTGCATTAGTCACACTTTCTATTTTTAGAAAGTTTTGTTCGACAAGGACTCTGCAACTCAAATTTCTTATACTTTGTTGAAGTCGTGTTTTCTATAACTTTTGAAGGTTGTTGTAATTGCAAATTTCCTAAGAAATAAAATATGAAATATCTTTGTCAGTGGTTTTTTCCTGGTATAATTTTACTAGGTTTTCCACATAAATATTGTGTTAAATTTGTGCTTATTATTTTTCTCTGTTTATTCTACACTGTAATATTCTTACAATTTATTTATGTATATATTTCCTTATATCATTCTTTAGAAAAATATTGTGTAAATGGATTCTTTATATTACCTAGAGAGTGCTTCTTTAATTTTCTATATCCTTCATCCTCTAGCAATATTTCTTTAGGACGTATAATGGAAGATTCTATTATTACTTGTGATACATCTAGGGATCGTGATTCATATAATAATATTGTTAGACCTAATGATGATTATATTATTCTTATCACTTGTGATATTACTTCCTCTACATCCTTGGACTCTCCTTTGCATACACCTAGTGATTCATTGTTTCTTGATGATTTATGCAATGAGGAAATTAATGAGGCTTTCTTAATTGATGAACATATTTTACTGTCTCTCCGAAATGATGTTGTTAAGCTTGATGATAATGAAATTTCTCAAGTAACTCATAATAGTGTTATGCATGTGTTTGGGTGCTTCAATTCTCCATGATGGATTAGTGTACACTCCTTCTAACACATATTATTATAGACCCAGTGATTATGAACTTAGTGGATATGGAAGCACATACTTATATGTTAAACAATTATTCTTTCTATATTATGAGTGTGTATATGATGATATTTTCTTAATGAATTAATGTTGAAAAACCTTAGTTAATGAGGATTTATAATGGTTTGATATACCTCACACTTCTTATAATTCATTGACTACTCAAGTGCATATGCTTTCATTTAGTAAGTTTTACTCCTTTCCCTAAAGAGATCTTATGGATCCACCTACATTTCATGTGCATACAACATTTTAAAAGGACCATGATAATTTTGATATAGAATATTATAAACATTCTCACATGCTTCATCTTTTATGGTATATAGTATACATATTTATCATATATTCATATGTATATCTATTTATCCAATATGAGCAAACACATAACACAAAAATAAATAAAGAAGAAGAAATTTATTATGATATATTTTAGTCTTCACATAGATCAATTGAGGATGGCATCTAAACCATTGATGATCAATCTATTACTTATTCCTTAATAACACTTACTCTTACTCCCAATACAATCCCTAATCCCACTTCTCATAGACCTTTATAAAATAGTGGTGTTATTCAATTTATGCACATCAATGATCTTGGTGATATTCCTAATATTTGTGACAATGAGTTCCCCTTTCATCATCTTCTGCATATTGATCATTATGTTCATATGGTATTGAACCCGACGTGCTCTAATGACTCTCTTTCACATAGTGTGAATTTTCCAATTGATTCATCTATTGAGAATTTTAAAGTGTAAAATATAGATCTCAAATAACAATAAATAAGTCATAATTGGCAAGGTATACTTTTATTTACAAAAAATCAAGAGGATTATCCTCATTACATGTTAGGTCGACATATATACATATATTTTTGAAATTAAAAAAAAACATTAGGCATATGTTTTTATTTAATAGTACTAATTATGTAATACAATTATTTAGTAGTTAAGTTTATGCACGAAATGAGATGTGACATAAAAAGCCACCAAGGTGTAGCTCCCACTACTAACAAATATAGAAACTATTCAAAACTAGACCAAAAAGATCTTGTGAATAGAGTTATTATCCTTTTTAAGAAAGACACCATGCAAGCTTTACACCTCTATGCTTGAAAATAAGAGTTGCACTATTTTTCCCATGCCTTAGGTTTGTAATCTTATATAGGTGCCTACATGTAATAATCTTTTAAATTACTCCTTGCCCAATATGTAGTGAGATTTAGCATTGTCAACCCTTCAAGAACAATGCCTAGCTCATCCTAAGAATCCCCAAAAAGGGAAATTCAAGTTTATTTATACAATGCCACCAACTTAGGTTAATATCATCAACATAATGTTTCCACCTTATTCATTTAAGGGAAAATGAATTTAAGAAAGATTCTTCAAAGTGTTCCATACAAATATTGATTACAATCAGAGTGATTGAAGGAATCTCATTGCAACCCCATCATATCACTCATAGATCACTCTGTTGAAAGTGGAGAAGACTAATCTTACGTATAATTCAATAAAGAAGACAAACTAAATATCATTAATTCATTTTTTCAATGAATAAAAGGAATCCCAATAGCTAATGCTAATTAAATAAATCACAATAAATATAAATTAAATAAATAAAGCATGTTATAATGACATCCTCAAGGAAAATTCAATCAAAAGAGTTGTATCTATAACTATAATATATATATTTTAAAGCATGTCTATAATCCCATCAAATTTGAACAAGAAGCGCCAAAGTGGAGAAGAAGCAAAAAAATAATCATATGCCACCACTTTTTGTATATTATGACATTTTAAATTTTCATTTATTATTTTTAATCATGAAACTCTAATATTGTCATGATGGCATTTTATATTTAATATTTATGAAAATTAGGGTAACTTTGTAACTATCCAAATACATTCTCCAAAAATATAAATTTAGTAAGTGATATGTCATAATAGAAAGTTTTTTCTATTTATTTTTCTAAATAATTGTATATAAATACTTCTATCTTTTTTGTTATCATTTTGTTTATTTAATGATGTATGCAATCTTTTTTTCCTTATGATTATGAGTCTAACCTCTATTTTAAATAAAATAAAATTAAAGTATTAAATCTTTATGATAAATGGATAGTTCGAAATATCATAAATGATTTTCTTTTGTCTCACACACTTTGAAAATTTAAAAATTATCCTCTAAAAATTAATTTACCAATATTTGCATATATATATATATATATATGCAACCAATAAAAAAATTTAAAAAAAGGCAAATGAGCTTTTGATTATTAATATACTCACAAAGTCTACGGTGAAACGTTCAGTTTTTAGAAAGGGGACAATTACGAGCCAAAAAACAACATCTGTCATCACCACAGCACCTGCACATGTCTGTTCAAATTATCAAGTTATCTCTCAAAAACTGTCTCATATGCTCAATAATTTTGGTGGTAAATACTTGCAAATATTAATTCATAACTATACCAATTTCTATTAAGAAAAGGGAGTTGAATGTAATATGAAATTGTGGCAATATGATAAATGACAAAATATTCATAATATGCCTATTTTTGAGCTATTATTTTTCAATCCTACATTTTTTTAATTAACTAAATATTTTACTTTTTAACAAAAAAAGTAAACTAAAATATCTAAAATAAATCACATGTATGCATATTTTTGGTAAATGACTTTTAAACAACCTCTTTTAGAATATTTAAAGACAAAAACTCATCTCAATAACCATTATGATAAATCTTATGTTTATAACTTATTTGAATCAATGTTAAGAATAACATTAGTACAACAATATCCCTCAACAAGAAACTATTACACAAGATAAACCTAACAAAAAGGAGCAGATACCAAAATAGATAACCTAATCGATAAAAACTAATAATGAACTTCTAGCCTATAGTATAGAGTTTAACTTTTGACATCTATGATAGACGAAAGTCTAAAAACATGTTATGATTCTTGTGAGAACCTTAAGATACTTATTTTCTTTAATAAAAGGTAGATCGGTTAATAATTGTAAGAAATATATTAAATGAACAAATTATTAGATGTTCTTAAATTTGTAGTTAAAATCATAATATTAAAAGGTGTCAACTTTTTGTGTGTGCATAATAGTATATTATGATATATTTATAATGAGTTTTTTACAATTATTATAATTTATTATGCGTTTTTATTTTGCTATTTAAATTAATAGTCATTTTAGAACAAATTACATTTATTGTGTTTATATAGATAACATTTGATTTTAGTTTCATCTCAAGATTATTAAATTTCTCAAGATTTATGCTAATGTTAAAAGATTGGAAGTTCTCTTGATATGAAGGTATCTTATTGATGTCATAGATAATGTTTCACCAACACTAATTAGATGGGATCATAGGACAAGGTTAGGTCTATTTTTTACTTATGGTAATTTTTCTATGCTTTTCTTATAGTATGCATTACCATTAATAGGTTTGGCATAGAAAAATCACCTATAAATGGTAGAACTTATATCTCATGTTTTCAAAACTTGTATAAATATGTAAATCAATATCATAACATGTAGGTAAGGGTTTCAACATATTGTAGCAATGGGTTAGTGGCTATATGTAAAATTAAGTTTAACATAAATGTGTGTGTCGAAGAGAGAATCTTAACTAGTGTTTCATATAGTTCATGTCAATTGCTTCCTTTTATATTGCATGTGCACATAGGAGCAAGAAAATATTTTTGTACAAATAGTAAGCAATACATATCTTCTCAATCAAATGAGCATCTGATGGTTAACTTTAGAAAGTAAGTGTTATGACAATTATTATGAGAAATAAAGTTCATACATATAACATCATCAAGAATTCCTCATAGTTTCCTTGTCAAGAGTTAAGGTCTCTCATTTATAGCCTTGTGAAATCATTATATCATGCCTTGGAATAAATCTTACTCTATTTCTAAACTAGTTGAATTAAATAGTTTCATCACATCTAAAGAGGACCCTAGAACATATAGGTCGAATTTAGAAAGCGGATCTTGGTCAGAAATTTAGAATCTCTAATGTTTCATGGTCACTTGATCCTCAATAAATTAGTAGTTCTCTCAAAACGTACCCTAAGGATAAACTCTCTATAGTTTGTGACATGCATCATAAAAGGTGTACATATTTAGTGTAAACTAAGGAAGACATAATAATAACAATTACACCAACCATGAATAAAAATGCATAAATATTAATTAGAAGTCATTTCTTCCTAAAGCCATAGTTTACATTTCTAGAGTCCACACCATTCAAACTTGGCCATCATCATGTTCTTCATGAGATAAAAACGAGTCAATTGTTCAACATGAAAAATTAGATTTTGGTACTTTTGTTGCATTTATTAGGTATCATAAACATTGAAATTGGACAAGATAAACTAACATTAGAATATTCAATAATATTATTCTCTCAAATACCAATAGATAGAGTGCTTTGGTGGAAGTGTCATTTGAAGCATGCACTAAGCACCTAGAGTACCATCAAGTAACAGGGAAAAAAATAACTCCATCATGAATGCATGTAATAAGACAAACAATATGAAGCAAACATCAATTATATTAACAAAGTTTCCAATAATGATGACAACATTAACCTCTTGGGACAAGAATACAAATATGTTACAATATACAAAACAATGAAATTTGATTATGTACTTGAACCAACCTATCCATTCATTATCTCTTGGTCATATGACCAATTACACAATCTTGGGCTTCTACCTATTCAATTTTTACCTCCCTATCCAGATGAATCCAATAATTAGGGGAGAGGGGCCCATAGTGGAGTGGGGTCCAATAGTGGGGATAGAAGTAGTCCTTAGTAGGCCCCATAATGGAGCACCTTAATATCCAATTGCAAAACACTTTTTATCCATAAAGTACATAAATTGACAAATCATGTGACGCCACATCAGCGCACCTATAAAACATGACTTAGTGCACCACTATCAGTCTCACTTTTTTTGGGGGCCTTTTTGGACACCTCAACAAAAAGCATCCTAATGTGGCATCATATTTGATGATGTGGCCCTAAAACGAAATATAGAAGCATGTGAGTTGCCAAATAAACGATTGTACAAAATTGGAAGTGATTTGAAATTTCCACATAGGATTTTGAGTAACGTGAAGTTAGGGTGCTCCACTATAGGCCCATCTCCCCTATATGCACTCTTTCTCCTATATATTTTCTCTCTTCTATTGGCCAATCCGTTTATCTCCTCCAAAATTATATTTGTCAATGGCCATCAAAGGGTGTTTAGAGGCATCCCCATATCTAGGGTTTTTCCATCAACATACTTAGACCTTTGTGTAAGGGTTTTGAAACTAGCCCACCAATTGGAGTCACATTCCTACAAAATGAATTTGCTTGAGTAAGGGGCAATGTAGTTATCTCAAAGGGTGAAGCGAGCTCTATTTTGGGTAGAGCACAAATTCACTTGACCTATAGACAAGGTCAAGGAGCTTGAGGGTCCATTTGTAGTGTTTAAAATCTGCAACACTAGCTACTAGGGCTAGTGAGGAGTTGTGCCTATTTTATAAGACCTAGGAAACCCCAACAATAGAAACATCCAAACTGATACTTTGTCTCGAACCAAAGGAATCTTCAGAGAAAGCTAACTCCATTTTTGTTCTACTCTAGCTCTAATCTACTTTGATGCTAATAATTACTTGAGAAAAGGGTTAGAATGAGGTTTAAGGGTTTAGAAAAGGGGAAGAGTAAGATAACTAAATAAAAAGGAGTTGAGGTGTCAAAAAGAATAGATTAATTGACTCATCTTTTAGTGTTCAATATTATATCAATATTCCAAAACTTAGTGTGGTTAGGTTGATTGAGCCAATCTTTATAGTTCAACATACACACACACATCAATTCAACCAATCTTTACAGTTCAACATTCAAACAAAATATAACAAGCATCATGCATTCACATAAACATATTGAGCCTGCAAAATTAAAGGATCATAAACAAACACCAAACATAAGAACACTTCAAATCTGAGGACTCTCTCCAAAACAAGATGTTGAGAAAAGATGCTTTTATTATAGAAGTTAAGATGATCAATTACAAGTGCAATGAGGTCATGTTTATATGCAATGACAGATCACTAGATCATACCATCTATGACTCAATCTACTTAAACATCATCCAATTCAGTGATCGAACAATCAATAGTAATTTTATAACTCATCTATACCAAAAAATGGTGAATATTTATCATATTTTATTTTTTATTGGTCAAAATTAAACTGATTGTTAAACTAGATTATGTTTAAGAATAAACCCCACTGCAAAATTGAATAATATGAAGATAAAGGAGAAAGTGGAGAAAATTTTCATGAAGAATAGAAAAGCATCCTAATAATCAATTGCAAAACAGTTAAAAGAGGAGCAGGTGAGCTAACAATCAATTGTATAACAGTTGAAGAGGAGCAGGTCAGCTAACAGGTGAAATCACAACCTCAAATAATTGACAACATCTATCAAACACTCTCAATAAACATTTGACTGCATTCTGAATTTCAGTGTGATCCAGGATAAACTATACAAAAATAATTATGGTGCTTATTATTTGCTCAAGGAGAATCTCACTCCTGATTCACAGGTAACTGAATACGATTAGAGGAACTCTGCAATTGGGAGGGTATAAATGATCAGCTATTGTTATGATTAAAGATTCCTTAAATTGCAGGAAACAAATCAAACTCGATCAATAAGTGACAGACATCTTTACCATAAGAATCGTGGGTGAGGGAAATATACTTCAGAATTCATCAGTAATAAATGGCATTGAGCTTGTCGGAAACATGATATCAAAGAAGTCTCCACGAAGGAATTTATCTGCACATTAAATTCTAATATGCTCTGACAACTTCCAAAATGTCTGCTTTGCTTGTAAGAACCTGCTTAAAAGGCAAAACTGCACGAGGGGACCTGCCTCTAAGTAGACTCGGGACCAAATTTGTTAAAATTTACAAGAGCTTCTATTGATGAAGAATTTACAAGGGTCGGGCAGAAGGAAGAATTCAATAACAAGGAGGAGCTTGGAAATGCACAACAATGGAATATCTGATGTGAATATCTGGACGATATAAGTCTTGAAAACAGCTTCACTTCCAAAAACCTTCTAAGAGGTTTTGTTTCTGAACTTCATCAGAATGACTGCATACTTATTCGAAACTTACCTCTAGCCGAACATTGAAACGGGGGAAAGAAAAGTTTTCCAGGCCGATGCTTGGCTTACTCGAATTGCTTTTAGGCTTTAACCTCAATATTGTTTTCAAGAGCCCAAAGACCACTCTGAGAACGTAAGTACATTGAATGTAGGTAAAAGCTGCCTCGGCAGAGTTCTGAAATGTGAGCAACTAACTCTATCCGAAGCCAAATATGAACTTCATAATTCTTTCTTGTAGGAGGGTGTTACTCATTAGGATTTTCTGAGAAATAAGGGTTTTGCAGGCCCATACAATGCTGAAGGAGTTATTCCAAGGAAACGAATGTTGGCTATCTTCTCATTCAAGGAGACGCGATTTTGGGGACTGCAATATTTTTCAAATTTTGGAGACAGTGGGGTGGGTTTATCACAATAAATTAAACAAAATTTTCATATGTAAATACAATGTTTTGAATCTGCAATGATAACCTTTCTTCTTTTGAATGTATAAATTTTGCAGCAAATGCACAAGGATTTCGAAATGCCTCTGTCGCTCAGCTCCCGTGCCCTACCTTTGCCCTCCCAGGAAGTTTCCTCGCCCCTGTCACCGTCGCATGACTCCTCTTTAGGGCTTCCGCATGCTTATGCCGGGTCTGATTCTTGTGCGGGGGCTGCTGTTGGCGTTTCGGAAAATGGAGTTGCTGCGTGTGCTGAAGTCCTATCCCTGCTTCTGTGGGCTCTGACTCTGCTGACGGCTCTCCTATGGTGGTCTTCTATCGAGGAGTTCGTTGCAAGCTCTCTTTGCATGCCTTCTTGTCCTCTCCGTGAGAGTGGTAAAATTTCATGGGATGTTATACAAAATAGGAAGTAAGGTCCTCAAAAAATAGTTCTGAACTCTCATAATGTGAACTTTCACCCCCAAATTAGGGGAGCCAAGAGAGGCAGATTATGTTTAGGGACTATCTGATATTATTCCCCCTTTGGTAGTGTGGTACTATTTATTAGTTTGCATTGCTACAACCTAGCCTCATGTAACTTTGTTATATGGTTGTCTCAAATTGGGTTTCATGGTTGGATGTTTCATGTTTGAATAAGAGTTTGGACCATTTCAAAAGTATTTACAAATAATAAATTATTTTGCATCAAATAGAACAAGTTGTTTAAAAATATGAACTTACCTTCCAAATCCCCAAGTTTTAGGGATATCATAGAGGCCATCCAAATCTTTGGGGATAATTCTCATTAAATAGTAATTATCATGGAAGTAAGGATTATTTTTCAAAAGATAATAAAGTCCTTATAGCGCCACACTATTCAATCTAATTTAGTAAGCATCGTAAAAGAGTTTGGATCAAGTTTAGTAAGCTCTTTTATTTTTATTTTGTGTTCTCATCAGGGTATCCCTGCGACTCAAGCTCAACGGGTTCCCTTTACTGGGTGAGCTTGAGGCGAGACTAATCCCTGCAGCCATGGGGTAACCAACGCAACCCCCCAGCGTCCACGGCAGGGTAATTTCTGGGCCAGAGAGTCGAACCCAAGACCTTGGGGAGCAAACTCAATAATCAAACCAACTCCTCTAACCTGTGGGGGCAGTAAGCTCTTTTATTATGGTCTCTATTATTGTTTTATTTGCCCAACCTTTTATTTTAGCTCTAAGAGAATAAAATATCTTTCACTTTTAAGAGCTTCCAAGAAGGGCTTCATTTCCACAAGTTCTTTAATTTCTTGAAGCCTGAGAAGAAGAGATCATTTAGTTCTTGTAGAGATAAAATGAGATTTCATCCAAACTCTCAAATCTATTTCTAGTTTGTAGATTTTGAATTTCTAAATATTATAAGCATTGTTGGAGGTGAACTAAAAATTCCAACTAAATTCAAACTCCTAAGAGAAATTAGTTAAATACATCTAATCTATATTGTATTTAAAGGGTATAGGCCCTCCATTTTTGCTAGTGCCAATTTCTAAAATGATTGGCTTGTGATAAGAAATAGTCCTCTAGGTGAATTTTTGATTCAAGATTGAAGGGTAAACAGTCAAAATGCCTTCCTAAATTAAAAACCTATCAAGCCTTTTAGCAACAAAATCATCTCCAATTCGCATATAGTCCAAGTGTATTTCCATCAAGGGGACTCGATATCTTGGATGCATCCAAGGAAATAATATCTTCAAGGTGTTCCTTGTAGGGATCTTTAATTTTACAGCCACTCCTTTTTGGAAAAGAAAAAAGGATATGATTAAAGTCACATGCAAGAAACACATTACAAGATTTTTGTTCCTCAATGTAGTATAAAATACAAAAATAACACTATTTTTTGTTGACAAGAGAGCTAGGAGCATAAACATTTTGATAAGTGAAAATGACTTTGTTTGACACAAAGGTTAGAGAGAGCCAATGATCACTTTGGTGACCATCAATATTAGAGGAACTACTAGTATCCAAGGCTATTAGGATACCACCAAATGCTCCTCTAGCATTAACTACTTCCATTTTAGAACCATTTCAAAAAGATTTCTAGGAATTAGGGGTACCTCTTTGATCTAGTTTGGTTTCTTGCATTCTAGCTATAGCAAGAATATGATCTTTAATTAGACCCTTGAGGTAGTTTATTTTATGAAAATTGCACAAGCCTCAATAATTTCATGAAATCGATATAATTGGTTAGATTTTCTTGCCTTTGGAGAAATCTTCTAAAGTCATTTGGGTCTTAGCCACAACACTCTTCCTTTTTTCTTCAACTCTAACTTTAGGTTATTCATTTTCCCTCCCATCTTAGTAGATGATTTGGTGAGAATGTAATCGGGGTCATATCCAATCACTACAACTTCCTCAACTATTTCTATCTTATATATTTGGTCCATTTCCTCTAGAGGTTCTTCAAGTGGATCCTTATATAGCAATTGATTGCCCACTATGTCATTTTGTGTTGAACCCTAATTGATTTGTGTATGAATCTCCTCTTTTGGCTTAGAATCAAATCGCATAACTTTAAATCTTGATAAAAAAAAGGACAAGTTTATTTGAAGTCTCAAGGTGAGATTTGGTGAGCTTGGATTTTTTTTCTCCTAGATCTACTATTTTTGTTCTTGCATTGGAATTTTTGAAACCCATCAAAATCAGGTAACTTTTTTGTAGATTGAGCTTCTTTATATTGAAAGGGTAGCCCCTAAAAAATTTACTATATTCAAGGAAAGATAGACATTTCAAAGGCAAGTGCTCATAATCAAATACTTGGATATGTATCCAATCTATAACTTTAATGCCAATAGTTTTAAAGAGGACTTTTTAAGATCCATTCACACATATATGAGCACCTGCTATATTAAGAGATTCAAGGAGAATCTAATCCAAAAAATTATTTTATTACCGATAAGCTCTAGTCAAGATTTATTCTAGAGGTTCAATGGAAGAAAGGGAAGCCTTACCTAGATTATAACTTCTTTGATCACATCCACTTGTGGATTCGATCGAGAAAACCAAAAAATAAGGAATAAAGCACTAGAACCCATGAACCAAGAATTTCCCTAAGAAATAACATTTCACTCCTTGTTGGACTCAAATATTACTACAAAGTATTCATGACCATGTATCAATAGCTCATAATAATATTTTTTGAATCCCAATCAAAGGTGATCACCTTTCAAGAGCATAAGGGATCAACCATAGTCCAATGAATTGACCAACTAGGGAATGCTACTTTATGACATATGTTGAGTGTCTAACATTTTCAATAAGCACTTCACTATGGGAGTGTCATCTAGTGGATGAACAAAATCATTTGAGGATATTGAGGGGGTAGAGTTTAATCTAAACACTTCATTATAGATGGATTTTGGTCATAGTTTGAATTGTAGAAGTTCAAGTGTGGTGCTTCCCATAAGTGATGTAGAGAATGAA
Source organism: Sequoia sempervirens (assembly GCA_007258455.2). Taxonomy (NCBI): domain Eukaryota; kingdom Viridiplantae; phylum Streptophyta; class Pinopsida; order Cupressales; family Cupressaceae; genus Sequoia; species Sequoia sempervirens. Next base: position 580,963,913 of record VDFB02000015.1, read on the forward strand.
AAATAGAAGAGAAAATAGGGTGGAGTAGGGTTGCAAATATGCTATCCACTATTAACAATATCCTGGGTACAATTAGCAACCTGAGTGAATGCAGATACAACAACAAAGTCAATTAGAACCTTGTCTGAAAATTTGATCATGCTAAATCCTCTTTGTAATATTTCACACCATGCTTTCTACCCATTCTCATCGCAAGTTCCTTCTCAAAAAATCAATCTTCTACATAGGTTTAACATTACACACTTCCTATGAGAGGTCATTAATATTAGTAGGTGGCTTATTTAAGAAGTTACTAAAAGGAACTCGTTGAACCTAGCTGATGTAATATGTAAGTAGCTTGTATAAGAGGCAACCTATTTTGTTATAAATATTACCTCTCTATGTAATCAATAAATTATATTCTCATATCAAATAGTTTATTTCCTCTTTAATTCTAGGATTTGCAAGTAACCGTTTGGTATATAAGTTTTCCCATTATTCTATCTCTTACATGTAGTTATGCTTGGTAGGGTTATAGGTATGTTGTATTCCCTTAGGTTTGTTACAAACTTGTGGCTATATGCTAGTTTCTAGTCTCATATCCAAATTTTATTTTCATCAACTCTTTGTATCATTAGGAATTATTTTCTCAAATGGATTCACATTTACAATTTTATTGGATTATATGGTTTTGGAGATTAGTGGCTTTGGGTTTACATAAAGGAAGCTACTAAAGAAAAAGCCATAACAAACAAGCAGCTGGAACCATAAGCAAACTATCAAAAAGTCATACAATAAACGAAAAAATAACCTATTGTAAATCTTTAAGAATATCAACCGCTTCTTTCCATTTAATATTTTCCCTTATGTGTGTACATTATTTTTTCCTTGAAACATCTAAATGTTTAGACTAAAACTTCTTGAAGACATAAAATCAAGAATGCTTCATAAGTTCTTTTAGTATACGAAATGTTAAGAAATACAAGGAATAATTATCTCAACCCTAAGAACATTTCAACATAACATACAAAATGTGTATTTGAAAACTACTTATAAATCATAATATTTCCCTTGCTAATCCAATACTACATTTTAATTAATTTATACACCTCTTCACCTTTCTTATTTACCTTATATAATAAAATGTTTACTTTTATAATGATATTTTCTATTTTTTTCTAATAACAATTTTTTTTTGAATTGTAGATAAATGACTAGTACTAAACAAAAATAACTTTAAAATATAATTTAAAATAAATTTCTAAGTAGAAGGAATACATAGATAAATTAGATTAGCTAGTCTTATTCTTCTATAGTATTAACTTTTAAAATACATAAATACTTAAGAAATAATACATGTACATAAGTTTATTTTTTAGAATATATTTGTTAAGGAAATGTAAAGTAAAGAAGGAGAAAAATAATGAATTCCAACCTGATAAATAATTTGCATGGTATAGCCCCAAAAGTTAGCTCTCTTTTTTTGTTGTTGTTCCCATTCTTGGTGGCTATTTAATTTGAGTAAGCCCCTTTCTAATTGATTTTCCGTTTCTGAAATATTTACTTCTTGTTCTGGATCCGTCTTCAAGAACTTGGCTCTCTCATTTTCGTTTTTGATATAATATCTTTTAGCTAATTGATGGCATCCATTTGCTGAAACCAAAGTAGCCAACTATAACAATAAAAAAAAATTAAAATATAAGAAATTCCATTCTCTATTATTTTGCTTTTGAAAAAATTGATAAATAATTAAAAAATATTTTTTATTTCCAATAACTTTAAAATCACTAAAGGAACTAAAAATATATAAAATTATTTATAAGAATCAAAATGTATGTACAAGGAAAAGAGGTTACCCCAAAGTAAATAATGACTAAGGCAAAAGTCCACCTACAAAAACAAGGCATAATAGAAAGTATATTAGATATATTTGAAAATTATATCTAAGACATAGTAAAAGTAATATTATGAAAGAGAGTTATAGATTTTTTTAAAGGTTTTTTTTATTAGTGACATTTCAAGCTAAAGTATTATAAACTAATTTTCATACTAAAGATTTTTTAAATTTTTAAAATTATGAATAAATTAAATTAAATATATCAATAATTGATTTTATTTTTCTTTAATTTAAAAATCAAATGACATGACATCTTTAAAAAATAAAAATATTTAATAAAATAATTTTATAATGTATTAAAAATTATTTATTTATAATTTATAAAAGATTTGTGATTTTAAAAATTATTAAATTAAATATAAACCTAGATGAATATTGCATGATGACATTCTTTAGAGTATAATAAATTATAAATCTATAATGATGTATGTTTATTTTATTTATATATATAAGGTGTAAAATGCATTAGTAAAGAATATTTGATAAATATAAAATTAGGTCATTTTAAATTATGATTTTGGGCTAAAACCTTATTATAGTTACAACTTTAAATATATATGTAAAATTAATGTACCTAATTACATGATAGATGAAGTGATTAAACTTAATTTATAATACATATGTTTTGTTAAAGTGTTTGAAACGTCATTTAAATTTAACAACATTATTCACTTTTATATTATAAGGAGAATAAACAAGATGAGTGATGTGTATTATTGTTCTAGGTATTAAATAAAATTTAATAGGATAAGACATTAAATTTATACAAATTTTGAATGTATTAAATAACCATCTTTTTGAAGAAGAATAATCGCATTAAAATATCATATAGAAAATAGTATAAAATGATGCATGGATCTTTACATATAACATATTATTGGGACCATAGATTATTTAGGATAGAAAAAGAATGTGACTGGATGTTTTGAATCCATTAAAGAATATATTTTTAAAATATTAAAAATAATACTATATGAACCATTATGTCCATTTATTTTTTTAAATATAAACAAACAATATCTCATTTTTTAACAAGTTCTAATTTTTAAAACTATGTGAATACATTAAATCTTTACGTAAATATCTATGATTTTAATTATTTTACACTTACTATCAAAAGGGAGGGAAGAAATACATTAACTTGCAAAAAAAAATAAAAAAATGAATTAATTTAATTCATGTTAGTACAAGAAAATATTTGAAAATTTTGAAAACTTATTTATCTTCATAAGATTTGCATTTTAGTTCAATCTTGATGTTGACAAAGAATGCCATCAAATTATTCCTCTCCATGCTGAATCTTTTAATAAGTCTTCGAAGATCAAGGTGATCACAATTTAGACAATAACAATACTAAAAATATAATGGTAAAATAATGAATCAAAACTCTATTCATTCTAGTGAACATAGCTTTATGAATCTATTTTAGATTCACAGTTAAAAAAAAAAAAGAGGCATGAGGATGGGACCTACTAGACTCTATACCACATTGCCTAATTTATTCATGGTTGTATGCATGGTGGTCATGATTAAGGTTTCTTTCACTCTATTAGTGTAAGAATATACATGGTTATTAGATTTGTAATACAAGATTGTAGTGTAGAATATAATAGTTTATCAAATTTTATCTAATTAATGTTGATTTAATCTTCTTGATCCATAATCTTTCCTTTATTCATATTTTGAGGTTGTTATAAACTTAAAATAGATAGTATTAATCAAAATGAAATCTCATCATAAGAATATGTTGATCGATTTTATAAGAAGTAAAAATTAACAACATTCTAACAAATAAGTACTCATTGTAAAATAAGGCTGAGATCATAAACATTGTGGTTATTTGATGTCGTTAATCCAAAATCTTTAATAATATTTGTTATTGATATATTATAACTAATCACAATTAAAGGCTAGACATTGAATTAAAAATATTATATTTGTACAATGCAAACGTACATGTACAAAAAAATGTGTTATTTTCTATTGGATTCATAGCTTGGTGAGTAAGAAAATCAAATTTAGAGGAAATAAATGTTAATATAGTAGATCCCATGGCTAATTTGTGAAAAAAAAATTATGTGACTTTATGTTAAATATGTCTCCAACAAAAGTTTAACATGGGAATTTTTATGTTGTAACCTTCAATTAGTCACATGACATAAACACTAGCACTACTTTCCATTGGATTTGTAGCTCGGTAAGAAATTCAAATTTGGAGAAGAAAAGGTGGATCCCATGGCCACTGCCTAAAGAAATATTAATTTTCTATAAATTTATGTTGAAGATGTCTCAAAAAAAATTTAACATGGTTATTGTGCTTTAATAAATTTTAGCCAATAAAACAAGATTTCATATAATTGTAAAACATTGTAATATTGTAAAATTATACATATTCTATTTGTTTACTTGTTTAGGAATATGAATTATTATCCATATTTATGTTAGATGGTGTCAAATAAAAATTTAATGTCAATATTGAGATTATGTAAGTTTGAGTGAATCTCATTACATTTCATGGATTGTAAATATGTATTTTAAGCAATTTTGATAAAATTTAAAAGTAAATATCACTTAGAAAACATTACAAAACTAAATTAAAACAACACCACAATACAAAAATACAATCAAAATCAAAATAAAACATAATGTATTAATATATAAATTTTCAAAAATATAACACTATTGCTAATACAAAGGGAAACAATTAAGTAAATTTTGAGGCCATTCTTAAGTAATATATCAATTTAGTATGCATGATCTTTCTATATGAACATTACATAAGTAGATTGTAAGTACAAATTTTTAAGTTACTACCATTGATCTAGGATGATCTGACGATTTAATTATCTCAAGTAGTGTGAAAATGTCATTTTCACCATATGTTGTCTACACCATAATCTTTAGTAGGGGAGAGGGGCCCATAGTGGAGCACCCTAACTTTGTGCTTCTCAAAATCCAACATGGAATTTCAAATCAGTCCCAGTTTTGTACAATAGTTTATTTGGCAACTCACCTACTTAAAAAAAATAATTTTAGGGTCACGTCATCAAATATGATGCCACATCAACATTCTTTTTGTTAAGGTATTAAAAAAGGCTAAAAAAAGTGAGACCGATAGTGGTGCACTAAGTCATGTTTTATTGGTGCGCCAATGTGGCATCACATGATTTGTCACTTTGTGTACTTTATGGATAAAAAGTGTTTTGCAATTGTATATTAAGATGCTCCACTATGAGGCCCACTAAGGACTACTTCTATCCCCACTATTGGAGCCCGCTCCACTATGGGCCCCTCTCCCCTACTTTCCTAAAAACACATGGGAATACCATGAAGCTCTAATTATTATTTTTACTACAAAGTCAATCCCATTCTATATAGTTGCTTTATAGTGTTTCCAAAGAACTCAAAAAATAAGATGAATTAAAAGAAGACAAACAATTGTGTTTCTTGTAGGTACCATGACATACCTTTATCTTTCATGGTTGTATCTTAATATACCATGGGTAATATTTGATAGAAATACATATGAAGTGCTTGATGATCTTCCTTCATCTCTATAAACTTTATCATAACAAGTATATTATTTCATAAAAATGTGTAGGCAATGCATGGGGGTATTATATGATTAACATCTTTGACCTTGGAAAAAATTGTGCATTGTGGGAGTTCACCAATTATGCTTTTTTAGCTTGGTGTCTCATTTTTATTGAACTCTCTCTTGTTGAAAAGTGTAGTTTTGTATTTTAACATTTTTCTTTTTCTTTAGTTTGCATTCATTTGTAGCATATTTGATTTTCTTGATTGTATTCTGCCTAAGGCATATTTAGGCCCCACATTAGTGGTCCCACAAAAAAATTGGTCACTTAACATTGGTATTGGAATTTCACCTAAATCTTTGTCTACATTTTGTATTCACACTCATATGAGGCTTAATTATAGAAGTTTTGGTAAAAAATAATTGACCATTTATCTTACCTTCCTTCATAATATTAGAAAATGGTATACAAATCTACACTATAGATGGCCCATCAAATCTTAAAAAATAAAATTTATGAATGAGATCTTAGAAATGTTTTCATATAATTGTGAAGGTAGAAAAGGGAAGCCCATCAAAGCCAGTATGATTACATATGCCTAGTCAAGTCACGCTTTATCAATATAGGCTTTGAACCATGTCTACATACTTTAAGGTAGTCCCTAAGGTTTCATTTGTTAGTGCCAAATGATGCAAGAAGTTAATTAACTGTTATAGTGACAAAATTTTACTTTCAATTGTGAGACCTAGGTGTAGGAAATAAATGCTTATGGTACACACTAACACTCCACCTCAACATAAAAACAAAAATTTAAAATGTTGGAGGATTGCAAGGATATTTTCTATATCCAAATTAGAGTGCATAAGTAGTGTGTGGTGAATGATACTATTGATATAATTCCTACCAAATCTACGTAATGCCTCTCTATATTGTTGTCAACTAGTAAAGAGAAAAGATATCACATGATAATTTTTGAGCTTGTGGAAAAAGGACACATCAGACTCAACTCTTCTTATGACATCCACATCTTTCTCAATCCAAATAATGATGGTACATGGAAGTTGTGTATGCAAATTAAAATATCTCAACAATAATTAAGATAAGGGAAAGTGTATTACATTGAGATAAGGTTTGATGACGAACTTGAACCAAAAAGTGAAGAAGAACCCAAATATGAGATTGGAAAAGAAGATTAATAAAAATATGAAGAAGTTAACTTTGGTGGCACTCTTCTCACACTCTCTAGTACTGTAAGGTACAACCCCTTTTGCATCTATGGGGTCCTTTGAGGTCAAAGGGTGATTGCACTCATTGACACTTGTGCCACTCAAAACTTTATTGATGAGGGATTGGTAGCCAAGCAAGTCCTCAAGACGAAGGATTTGAAGGGTTCAATGTTATGGTGGTTGACAATTTCATCATCCAATACAATAGAAAGATCTCCTAGTTGAATCTTAATCTAGGAGGATATAATATGAAAGATGGCTTATATGTTATCAATAGAGAAGACAAAAACATGCTCCTAGGTACTAATGGTTGCATTATTAGGATAGATCACAAAAAAATTCCAAACCATGGAATTAAAGTTTCAAGGGAAAGGAAGTGGTACTATGGGAAATAAAAAATAAGGCACCAAGAATTGTATTAAATGAGATAATAGAGAGGATTTCTGTCATGGGCAAGCCGCATGGGAAATTCAATATTTGGTGACTAACAAAACTCGTTGAAGGAAAGAGGTTATATCAAGTGGATGTACAAAGCATCTTGGACAAGCAAAGTAAATTATTTAACAACATTACTCTAGAGAGACCATTGGACAAATACTTTTGGTAAGCCAACCCTCAACCTTTGATATTTTTTCCTATGTTTTTGCTCCCCTTCTAACTTCCTAGCACATGTCATAATGTTTTTAGTAGTTTGTTTTGGTGCCAAAACTTTCAAAGTAGAATCCTCCTTGCCCTTGATCACTATCAAATTTAAATTTGTGGTATACTTGGTCGCTAACCTATTTTGTTTGCAGAGGATATAAAAGTATGAATTTCTTTATTCATAATTATTATCTACATACACTCAACCTAATTCCTTTTAGAATCCATTTCAAGATCACTTGTGTTCAAGTGTGGGAATTCAAAGATGAAAACCCTAGTGATTTCAGAGAGATATCTCATATATATTTTATATTGGAGCTTCATTGGATGTGAATCTAGCCACATAGTATTGATTTGTTTTTCATTGTTGTTGGTATGAATTGCTATTGTTGTAGAATCATTTGAATGTAATACAATCATTATTGTAATAAGAAAGACCAATAATTACCTATGTATTTTTTATTTATTATAATAAGAAGATTATATACATTATTATGTCAATTTTTGATCAAAGTGTAATTATATTGTTGATGTATAAGTAGTAATTTAAATACAATTTGTTAAGATCTGATTAAATAATAGGACTTGATTGTGTTATTATACAACTAATAAGTGTTTGTGGAAGGTTAAGAATTGTATTTGCATTATTATTTTGGCTCCAGACATTACACACTATTGGTTTTTGCCTAGGAGTTACCTCTAGCCTTCTTCAGTTTTGAATTTTACTAATTATTGTTTGAATGACACACCTTTTATTATTATAAAATTGAGTTATTATTTATTGGTTGAATTTGATATTTTGTTTATTTTTTGGTGTTGACTTGATTTTTGATATTGGCAATTTTATACTCATGAAGTGAATACCTACGATATGTAATTGAAGTGTGCTTAATTATTATCAATCTCATTGATGTGGAACCATAATCAAGGGCATCACACTCCCCCCACCCTTAAATTAGATCATTTGTGTATGAAATCTATCATTAAACTTTAATATTGTACATATAGTAGGATTTACTTGCACCTCAAAGTAGGGGCAAAATATAATGATGAAATTTGCATGCCCAAGTCATTTTCCATTTAATTTTGTGTTCATTTTGAGGAGAGTGTATTAATACATAGACATATTGATAAATTGTGTAATTTGCATGCCAATGCAACTTATCTATCTAAATTACACATATCTCTATACACTTATCACTGACCTCCATTCATATATGTTTACACATCCCTATACATTCACCCCAGTAGCTTGTATACACACACATATTTCCATACACATGCTACCCACTTTGATTTGTCTTGTTTCATTTTCAAGGACAAGTTTAAGGTCACAAGGACATCCTCAGTGGATTTTTTCTCTCCAAATTTAAATTTAGGCCAAGTCTTGTTTATACCCTACCCACCTAAGGTTGACTAAACACAAATATGCTTGATATGTTCCCGTGTCCTTATATTTAAAGGCTTTAAATACATTTATGTTACACATAAAATAACATCTCCTAGTTATGCAATCAATCACATATCATTTGCATGTTCATACTTTAATTAGAGCATGTAAAAGAATTTAGCTTTGCATTAGCTTTTTGAAGAGCATATGCATGTTTGAAGAATGTTGCTTTCAATTACTTGCTCACACGTTTCTATGGGTTGACACAGGAGAACATGTCCCCTTGTGACATACTATCAACCTATCTAGATATTTTAAAATGCTACAAGCCCTTAAATACTAAAAGAAGTAGAAGACATGAAGTTAGATTCAATGAAGTGAAGAAAAGGAGTTTGCAAATGACATAATATAAAATCATTATTGTAATAAGAAAGAGAACACGAATTGCCTCTATATTTTTTCTTCGTTATAATAAGAAGATTAGATATTATGTTGTCATTGTTCATTAGAGTGTAATGGTATTGTTGATGTCTAAATAGCAATTTAATATGAGTTGTTAAGATTTGATTTAATAATAGGGCCTGATTGTGTTGTTATACAACTAATAAGTGTTTGTGGAAGGTTAAGAATTGTAATTGCATTATTGTTTTGGCTCGAGACATTACACACCATTGGTTTCCACTTGGAAGTTACCTCTAGCCTTCTTCAAGTTTTGAAGTTTACTAGTTATTGTTTGAACATGACACACCTTTTACTATTCTAGAATTGAGTTATTATTAATTGATTGAATTTGATATTTTTTTTATTTTTTAGTGTTGACTTGATTTTTGATATTGACAATTTTACACTCATGAAGTGAATACCTATGATATGTATTTGAAGTGTGCTTAATTATTGTCAATTCCATCAATTAGGAATCATAATCAAGGGCATCACACCCCTTTCCACTTTACACTTACGCTTTCATTGTGTTGGCACTTCAATTAGATCATTAGTCTATAGAATCTATCAAATGTTAAACTTTAATATTGTACATAGAATAGGATTCACTTGCACCTCAAAGTGGGGGCAAAATGTAATGGTGAAATTTGCATGTCCATGTCATTTTCCATTTAGTTTTGTGTTCAATTTGAGGAGTGTCCTAATACATAGACATATTGATAAATTGTGATATTTGCATGCCAATGCCACCTATCGACCCATTACACATATCTCTATACACTTACCACTTACCCCCATTCATATGTTTACACAACCCTATACATTCAACCCATTAGCTTGTATGCACATACATATTTCCATACACATGTTACCCACTTTGATATGTCCCATTTGATTTTTCAAGGCAAGTTTAAGGTGACAAGGACATCCTCAGTGAACTTATTCTCTCCAAATTCATATTTAACCTAACTCTTGTTTATACCCCCACCTAGGGTCGACTAAACACAAATGTGAATGATATGTTCCTATGTCCTTATATTTAAAGGCATTCAATACTTTTTTTACACATCAAGGAACATCTCCTAATTATACAATCAATCACATATCATTTGCATGTTCACACTTTAATTGTAGCATGCAAAGAAATCTAGGTTTGCACAAGCAATTTGAAAAACATATGCATGTTTGAAGAGTGTTGTCTTCAATTATTTGTACACGCATTTCTATGAGTTGACATAAGAGAACATGTCCCCTTGTGACATACTATCAAACTATCTAGATATTTTAAAATGCTACAAGCCCCTAGACACCAAAAGAAGTATAAGAAGACACAAAGATACATTAATTGAAGTGAAGAAAAGGAGTTTGCAAATTACATAATACAAAACTGTGGGTACAAGATATATTTGTGATCACAAACTTATCCCTAAGTTCTAAATTTGTCCTCACACAATCAATGAAGAAAAGTGAATACAAAACTATCATTACTTGTTCCAAATCCCAAGACATTGCAAATCTCAAAATATTCATTTGGATCATTCCCTCTTTAATTATAAAACTAAATACACTTAGTAGCATAAAGTTTCCACAGTCCATGATAATCAAGTGCTAAATATTTCTGGATTGAAATTTCATAAAATTTTTACATCAACATTTTGGATCATACTCCAGGATCTATCTGCATGCTTATCATCTTGATGATGGATCATAGAATATGATCCAAAACATTGGTGTAAAAAAATCACACAATTTCAATCCAGAAATATTCAACACTTCACTAAATATACTCATCATGCAAGTTAGTAATTAATCAACTTTTTATGGGCTCTTGTGCCTGAGAGCAACATAACTCTGGACTAAAGCAAAAATGTACTACAATGGAATTAAGAGGAATGCTGTTCAGTTTTCAAATACTCTGTACATCAACTCTGTACAAACAATTCACAGAGCTACTGCAACTTAAAAGAAACTGAGAAAGATGAATTAAAGCAAGCGTACTCTGTGTAGTAGGCGAAAATGGTCCAAGTCCAGATCTTGATATCCCAGATGAGCAGGAGCAGCATGATAATGAAGGCCACAAAGCGAAAAACCCCAAGAATCGCCGGATGAAGACATCGCCAGCAGGTCATCCACAAACACATAGAAGAGACGAAGCCCTTGGTGTAATGCGACTCCTGATCCTCTTCCAATGTGGGCAGAGCCAGGCTTTCATATGTGGGCTCTCCCTGCCCTGACCATGCCTTTATTCCCTTCCCCTCGTTCTGAAGGAGCACCACTATTGCGCCCACCACAGCAGCTGCCACGATTCCCACACACACTATGTCATACCAGTACATTACCAGCCCCATGGCTCCTCAAGCATTTGGGTTTCTCTGCTTTTCTGCTCTGGTATTTGCACTCAGGAGCTCCGTTTGTTGAAACTTTTCTTGGATAGTTTGACACCTGCTAGTCCATTATCGACTAAAGATGAGAGAAACTGGTAGATTTGAATGTTAGGTGACGTTCAATTTGGTGGATTTGAATGTTTTATTTGTCTGCTTTTCTCTTAGAAAAAGAAAATTATTCCCCTTCCATTGTTTTGATCGATATTATAAACAAGGGAAATGCTTTCCGTGTTTACGAAACCTCTTGACGGTTTCATGCCCGATTCTTTGGAGTGCTCCAAAGGATTTATTGCCCACGTGATTTTAGAAATATCTTGTTTGAATTTGAGATATTTATGGCATTACACTTACAATTATTTTTATTGCAACTTTAAATTTTATATATATATATAGAGAGAGAGATTATTGTGTATTATTTAGGATGTATTTTTGTGTTCTTCTTTTTACTTTATAGGTAGAAAGTGTATAACTCTTATTTATTTATTTTTATTTGCTTTAATCTTTTTGTTTCTAGTGTAATAGTCTAGTGTTCATATGGTGTCTTTATAAGTGAAGTCTTAGACCTAGTCAAGTTACACTACAAAAATAACATTGACCCCTATTTCTCAAACTTAAAATTAATCATTATCCCATATAACTTGTGATGTCACAAGATTTTTCCCAAGAAATTAATAGAACAAACATCATACGTGCACAAAGTGTTGCAACTCAGCTCAGTGACACATAAGACAATCATAAAATATGCACCAAGCATGATGGAACAAATGGAAGACTTCATAAGGCGTGGGACAATTTACCTTGATGACCATATGAGAGTATGAGGCTTTCTCCACAACGAAGATTAGACATTGGTCCTCAATCTTGTTCTTTTGTGAACAAAAGGAGAAGGATGAGATAAAAAAATATTTTTTCCACAATCCAAGGCAACACCAAAATGACATTCAACCATATAAGGAATGCCTACACAAGAGATATGTTGAAAAGAATTATAAATAAAATGGAAAGTACTAATCTAAGAGCAATTGTTTGAAGGAAAAAATTACCATCCAAGATGAAAACCAAGAGCATGCACACCAAATATCCAAGAGGAGACACAAGATTTTGTAAGGGGGAAAAAATAAAGAAAAAATCTCTAATATTATGAAGATGACATAAAGCCTAAGAATATTACAATGAGAGAATGAGAGCCATGGATAACTTTAAGAAACCCTCCCCAGCCCCTCTGCACCCTCTCCCCCTCCCTTGGAAAAGGTGTAAAAGCCTGGCGAATCTTGTATTATTTCCAAAAAAGATATTAATTTTATTGGCGACTTTTTTTTGGGAAAAAAATATAAATTCAATTGGAAAATCTTTTGTAATCACTAGAAGTTTGTATACAATCTTGGCAAATTATAATTTTTTTGAAACTGATAAAATATTTTCATTGGCGAATTAAACTTTTTTTCAAACCAATAAAATATTTTCATTGACAAATTAAACTTGTTTTCAAACCAATAAAATATTTTTCATTGACAAATTAAACCTTTTTTTAAACCAATAATATATTTATGCTGGTCAATTAAACCTGTTTTCAAACCAATAAAATATTTGTGTTGGCAAATTAAACCTATTTTGAAACCAATAAAATAATTTTGTTGGAGAATTAAACCTTTATTTAAACCAATGAAATATTTTGTGGCAAATAAAACTAGTATGCCAATAAAAATCATATTATCGCTGGTGAAAATATCAAATGTTATAAATCATTCTATTCTGAGACTAATTTTCCACACATCCAAATTCCTACATAGTCTTCGGAATGAAGACAAGTGTCAAAATATTTATAAGTTTCGATAAGAATTTAGCAAAATTTATTATGACTTGTTAGTGGATATTGATTATGATTTTAAGATACAACAAGCCATTTAATTCTCTATCTTTTCAATGCTTTGAAGTACTCTTCCTGAAGCTAGATGTCATTCCAAACAACATTTGCAATGGCTCTTGCATGTACTAAAAAAGTGTGAATGCAACAATTGGCAATTTGGATCACCTTTCAATTAAATTTAATTATTCTTCCAACAAAATTAAATTTAAAACATTAAATGAAGGTAAGATAACAAGATGAAGATCCTTGATCAAATTATGCAATATCTTTTGTATTAAATGTTTTAACTGTCGTCTCATGCTTCACCATAGTGGGATGTAGAACCAAGGTTCAAATTTTTTCGTAAATTCAGCTGACATTATTGATGAATTTCATCATAATCTTGATTAAATCTCTGGTTCAAAAATCATTATGGAATTCGATACACCAATTTTTCTAACCAGTCCTCAACGACAATTATCCTTCTTAGGAGCAATTACTAGCCAAAGACACAAATTTTCAGGTTACACAACACATGGACTATATTCTTTATCAAGATGGTGTTAGGCTTCAAATTTGTAGAAGTTGCAGATAGATATCAAGTGAACATCGATATTTCTTCATAGTTTGTGGCTTCTTTACTAGACATTGGAGTTATGCAAGTTGATGTGTTGTTCTTGGTGAGTCTGATGGTTTAATATGATTATCTAAGGGGCCTAGGGGATGTTTTGGTTGTTGCAAGTGCATTGGAGTGGGAATCCCTGTACCAAGGGATATTCCATACTTCTTAAATGAAGGATCCATTGTAACCTGGCATCCTTATGTGTAGAATTTCTACAATGTCACTTTAATGGGACATTGTCAGTTAGTCACTATGAGATGATTTTTTGAGGAATGAAGTTTTGATATATTTTTGATAAACGTATGTGAAGAAATCTGTCATAATTTTGATAAATGTATGCGAATATTGCATTCTGTTGTACTAGTGGGATTTTGTTACTCGGTAACTTTCTTATGTACATTTTGCAAGAACCTTTATATGTGCTATATTATCAAAGATATAATGTCGACATGTATATTTATATTAATATTAGTTTTATATTATTACATCTTTATTCTATGTTATTTTAATGTAACAATTCAATAATTCTCTTATGCTATTAGAATTAAACTTGTATGTGAATAAAAATCAGTGTGGGTGACAAAAATATCAAATGTTATACTTCTATTCTGAGAAAAAATTTCCACACAACCAAATTTCTACATAAAGTCACTAGATTGGAGACATTTGTCAACATATTTATAAGTTTTGACATGAAGCGAGTGAAATTAATTATGACTTGTTAGTGGATATTGATTAATGCTTAAGGTACAACAAGCCATTTAATTCAAATTTGTTATTACCAAGTATTGATGTCTTCATTCTTTATTTTTTCAACTATATATTTCATGGTCAACCCTTCTTTTTGCCTACTTATGTTCCAGTTCTTTTTGCTTGCTTCAGAGCTTATGTTCTTTTTGTCTACTTTAGAGCTTATGTTATTTTTGCCTGCTTCAAAGCTTTTGTTATTTTTTTCTACTTCAGAGCTTCTATTATTTTTGCCTACTTCTATAATTCTATTCTTTTGGCTTGAAATGGGGTCCCAATTCAAAGTGTTTATCCCTTGTCACTACTAGGAAGTGAGAGATAGTTTGCCTTTCTCAAGGGAGAAGTTACATCGTGTTTTCTTATATCAATTTCATCAAGTGGAGTTAGATGTTACACCAGTGGTTGGTAGAGACTGACTTCATAATAATCTTTCAGGTCTCCCATCTGAGGTTGCTTCTTTATTTGTTTCAAATCTAATGGATATTATTTGATGTGCAAAACTAGTCAAGTTCCTCACTGGGAATTATCTCTAGCCTTTTGTCTTCTCATTTTTTGCTCTATCTGAAGCTTTGGAGAGCTATAATCTTAGCTTTGATTTATCCACAGTGGGACTAGATGGCTTTCTTAATAGGGACAAGCTACTAAATGGTGACAATAGTGTCTCATTTCTATATGTGATGGTCAATGGACTTTTTGGCAACATCCCTTCTAATTTTAATAGAAAATTGAATGATTTGCATTTTTCTATGGGTGAATCATTATATTCTGAGTCATATAATATTTTTAATGTTCATTTTCTCATAAAGCATACTAAAGACGACCCACATGCATGTCCTCTCTTTTCGCCACCTTTTGATCTTGCAAGCTCAAGTGAGAGTTGTAAAGATTAGTCTTTTGTATTGATGTAATATTTTGCTTAACTACTTCAATTTCAATATAAATTTTGTTATGTACTAAATTAATAATCATCTATAACAGTATTTTGTCATGGTATGGGGGTCTTGGTCAATGGTTTTGTGCGTGGGTTTGGTCAATGTTTATGTAAACACTGTTATATTTTGGATTATGTTTTCTTAAGTTGTAATAGAAAATAAAAATTAATGCACACAAAATTTTCAATGTTTGATGGATGACTATAGTTGTATTTCATAATGAAATGTGTGAAGGGCTAGAATTGCGAACTTGAACCTCTAGAATCTCCTTAGAGCCATTAGATTTACAAATATTGACGTTTGACCTTTTATTAACATGCATTATTAAAGATTTGTAAATAGATTTCATATGCTCACTTAAAAATACTCTTATGCATGTGCTAAAAATAAATCACTTTAGTGAACCCATGCTTAATATAGTCCCCCCCATTTAGCAAACCTTTTACACTAATCTGCAAAGTAAAATTCACTAAGGAATAGGGAAGTCACGAAAATGGAGGAAAGTATGACACATGTTTTCTTTTTATTGATTTCCTCAATTCTATGAGATTATTGTTCATTGAAGAAAGTGTGGTTGTGAAACCACAAATTAACAACATATAAACTTTCATGGTGTTCTTAATTTATTGTTGTAGACATGTAAAATTGACCTAACACTTATCACACACCTTAAATGTCATTTTCGCATCATCGACATCATTATCATTGAATATCATTGCATTTCACATCAAAACCATAAAAAAACCCTAAATTTCTCTATTAATTGAATAATACAACATTATTTAATTAATTCACCGATTCATCATTTTTTGACCAATTAAATAAATTTCATTTATTTAATAAAGTCCTAAAACCCTAATTTCTACTATTAATTAAATAAAACGACATTATTTAATTATTTACTTGTTCATCAATTTTGACCAATTAAATAAATAAAATCCTAATCTAACTTTATTCCTTCTCATTAATTAAATAACGTCAATTATTTAATTATGTCACTAATTCACTTTATTCCACTAAGTTGATTAAATTAGTAAAACATAATTTAATTATGTCACATTCCCTCCAAATTTGAATAATTTGAATAAACTATTCAAAACATCATAAAAAATAAAATCAAATAAATGGAACTTTGTTTGCCAAAGTCAAACTTGATTTGCACGTTCAACTCCAAAAAGAATTAATTAATCAAATCAATTAATTAATCATTCTCAACCACTTTCCTAATTGAGCAAATTATGAATCACTAATTGCTTGATCTATTTCCTGACTGATTGATCTATTTCATGATAGGTCAATCTATTTCCTGACAGATCAATCTATTTCCTAGCTAATCAATCTATTTCTTCAATCACACTAATTATGCAATCAATTTGCACAGATTATTCCCATTTAAATCCTCTCAACATATTTCGACCGTCTATCAAGATATTCTACTACGCAATCCTAATCGTCCATTCGAAATCACAATCACAATTTCTATATAACAAACCTCTTTCCTCATAAAAAAGGATCAAAGAATCAGTATAGTTTATGCAACGAAGTAATGCCAAGATCCTAATCAAAATTAATAAAGTTTCAATCAACATTTTCGATCAAACACACACACGCTCTTCAAAGCTCTCGCAAGCACAATGGAGGCTTCATATTGAATTGAACAATCCAAAATACATCAATACAGATACACTTCGACACGGAATGGGTAACGATTTAGTTTAGTGAATTCATTTGTTCTTGTTTTATTTCATTTACATTTCTTGAATTCAACATTCTTAATTGTTCATTTCGTGCGTAATGGGCATAGATCTTGATCGTTATTTTTAATTTAGATTAGTTTCTATTCAATGCAATTATCTTATTTACATCTTACGAATTTCCCCCTTACACATTGTGGCATGCCCGATGTGACCACAGTCCTTAATGCTAACAATTTTTAGAGCCAAATTTGAAGTTGCAAGTCCCAAAAGCTGTTATGAAATAACTTGCACAATAGAAGAATATGATATGACATATGCTGCAAATACTTGATAATAACTAAGAATAACAAGCCACTTCGATGGGGCAAACCTCCAAATATCTCTAATGAGAACACACTTCACAACTTGATGATGAAATAAGACTCACAACCTCCTATATATACCTATTTATGCCAAGGATATCACCTAGGCCGACTTAGACACACCTATATAAGACTTAGGCCGACCTAAACAACTAAATAACAATATACTAATGATAATGTGACTTAATAGAGAGTTAAGATAGCCACAAGCTGACTATTCATAACTTTATAGATTTACACTTATATTGGTAGCATGCCCCCCTTCTTAGAAAAACATGTCCTCAACACTAATCAAGTTGGAAACTTTGAATGAACTCTCGATCTTCCCATGTGACATATTCAGTAGTGAAATTCTTCCATTGGATGGGGTCTTTCGGTGATAGTTTTCTATTCCTCGGCTTCTTTATTAGTGTTTTGGCTGAATGCACTACGGTTCCAAATGATTCCATGCTAAATGTCTAATTTCCGAGGAAGTGTTGTTTGAGGTGGGAATATTATGCCCAATTACCTTCTTCAAACAGGAAACATGAAAAACTGGATGTATCTTTGTTGTAGGTGGCAACTCAAGCTTGTAGGCAACACTACCGATCTTCTGCATGATTTGGTATGGACCATAATACTTTGGCGACAACTTATTATTCTTTCTTTGATGCTTGAGTGAGATTTTCTTATAAGGCTGCAATCGCAAGAAGACCCAATCCCCAACTTCAAAACTTCTTTCACTACGATGTTGGTCTGCCTGTTGTTTCATTCAATTTTGTGCCATGGCTAAATTCTCCTTGAATCCTGAAAGTACTTGTTGTTGATGAAGCAAGTGGTCTTCTACTGCCTGAACTCTTGGGGACACCTTAATTGATGATGTGATGGAAGGAGGATGATATCCATAAAGTGCCAAAAATGGAGACA
>VDFB02000015.1:580984794-581110366 GCA_007258455.2 Sequoia sempervirens
GTATGGAATGATCACGATCCCTCTTAGGAGGAAGTCCTTTTAGCATATCTCCAAGAACAACTAAGTGACGATCAATTATAGCTTGCAAATCTGGATGAGTAGGAGCATTAGATTGAGAGACTTCTAATGAACATGGTTGGGCCACAAATCCATCCACTCCTTTCTTAAACAGCTTTTGCATTTGATGAGAACTTACCATTTGTGGAGATTTTTCCTTCCAACCCCTTAGCTCTACTAGCCTTCCTTTCGATTGAAATCTCATGAATAGTTCTTGCAAGTTCATCTCAATTGTTCCTAATGTAGTAAGCCATTGTACTCCCAAAACAATATCTGCTGCACCCATGGATATTGCATACATTGGGGTATCAAGTTGATAATCTCCCATGGATAATTTAATGCTATGACACTTCCCTGAACAACTAACTGTACCACCATCTGCAATCAAAACTTGAAACTCTGGAGCTGGATATATGAAACAATTTAGATGAGTAGCTAACTTTTTGTTGATGAAATTATGAGTACTACCTAAGTCGATCAACACTGTTACCTTCTGCTTCTTTAGGAACCCCACCACCTTGAGAGTTTGTGGAGTACTAAAACCTGAGAGTGCATGACAAGAAATGATTGGTTGAGAATAATGTGATTCCTCATTTGACACCCTTTCATCTTCTAGTATGGGTTCCTCTTCTTCCTCATTGGGACCTTCAATATAAAACAATTTCTTTTCACTACATTGATGTCCTCGACTGTATTTGCTATCACAATTGAAACACAAGCCTTTTGCTCTTTTCTCCTCAATTTGTTGTGGAGTCAACTTAGTAGGTTGTGTTGAATATCCTTTCTCTCTTGTCACATTAGCCCCTTGCTTCTTAGGAATCAAATATTTCTCCTCTACCCTACGCTAAGATAAAAGACTCATTTATGGAACTAGGCCTAAACATGCACCTCATGTTGAATGTGATCCTTGAGACCACCCAAGAATAATTCATTCAAAGCCTCCGTGAATTGAATCCACCCTTAAGGATAGATTTTGGAATTGCTGAATATAACTTTAACTGATCCTCTTTGTTGAAGTTTAGCTAGTTGCTGAAGAAGTTGTCTCACTATTGCTATATTGTGCTTGGAGTTCCTCCATAAAAAATTGACCATGAGACGGTGAGCCCATTTTTCCTCGATGAGTGCAAAGCCAACGATACCAAATGAATTGATCTGGTTCTAGATATAAGGAAGCCATCGCGGACCTTTTGTCCATTTGGGATTTGGTGTACTTCAAAAAAATTCTCCATTTGGTTTATCCATGTTAGAGGATCCTTACCATCAAACTTGTGCATATCCACCTTTGGAAATAAATTCCTAGATCCCATAGGAGTACTAAAGCTTGTGTTAGTAGTAGCTGACCTAGAATTCTCACCTTGGTCACTTGAGAACTCCTTTCTTGATTCAGCTATGTAGGTGCTTAACATGTTTCGCATGTCTGACATATCTCCTCTTAGCTCTGACATATCTCCTCTTAGGTCACACATATCCATCTTAATTGAGGAAATTTCTTCCTTGACCTTATTGATTTCTTCATTATGAGTAATATCCTCGATTGTTTCACCATCCTTATCAGGAGTCTTCCCCGGAGTGACAGCATTCTTTTTACCCCTTGTTGCAGGCCCCGTCATGATGGAAACCACTAATGTTGAAATAAGTCACACAAATTAAATTTAAATTCTCTCAAATTTTTATTGTAATCTCCTTTAGTATGTCTTCAAAAACCCAATAAAAATCAGACTACAATTCAACAAGATGTGCGAGATATGTAGATTCCAAAAAAATAGTGTAGAAACCCTAATTCTGTAATAATTCACTTAATTCTACTCCAATTATTTTTAAATCTGGACTGTAGCTTCTTCAATATGTTCTTCAAAAACCCTTTAAAAATTATAAAAAAATTGCCAAAATATGAAAGATATGCTCTTCCCAAAATCGCCTCCAAATTTGAGAAAAACCTTGCCTCTATGGTGCCAAGATCATGCTCTGATACCACTTGTTATGAAATAACTTGCACAATAGAAGAATATGATATGACATATGCTGAAAATACTTGATAATAACTGAGAATAACAAGCCACTTCAAGGGGGAAACCTCCAAATATCTCTAATGAGAACACACTTCACAACTTGATGATGAAATAAGACTCACAACCTCCTATATATACCTATTTATGCCAAGGATATCACCTAGGACGACTTAGACACACCTATATAAGACTTAGGCCGACCTAAACAACTAAATAACAATATACTAATGATAATATGACTTAATAGAGAGTTAAGATAGCCACAAGCCAACTATTCATAACCCGATGTACACTAATATTAAGGGCGTAGCAAAAGCACTCTGGAAAAATCTTCACGCATAGGTTCTAGAAGATTTTTGCATTTTCTTTCATGGTTATGGTAGTTTTGATAGTGATTTTTGTGCTTTTGACAATGATTTATGCACTTTTGAATTTTTTCAATGCTTCTATCTTTTGATAGAGGGTGCTTTTGATTTTTTTCAACACCTTTGACTTTTGACAGAGACCGCTATTGCTTGTCTTTCCTGTGCTTTTTCCTTGTTAATATGTGTCTGAGATCTTAAAGTCAAATTTTGATTTCTAATGCTAATGGGTGCCTGATTTGAATGTGTAACATGTACTAATGTTTGTGTATGCAATATTTGCAGGGGTATAATAGGTTTTTATCCACAAAAAAAAATTGTGAATGGTTTTTCCTGCAGGGAAGATGAACAGTCGAAGAAATTTTAATTTTCCAAAGCTTTCTTAAGTTAGAAAATTTTAATTTGGTGCAATAAAAGGAACCCAAAAAACAACACATTTCGATGTAGTGCTCTAAAATGAATCTTTTCCAAGCTTTCTAAATTAGAAAATTCTTTCATTTGGTGCAATAAAAAGAATTCCACAAACAACACATTTCAATTTAGTGCTCTAAAATGAATCTTTTCTGAGCTTTCTAAGTTAGAAAATGCTTTCATTTGGTACTTAAAAATAATCCCACAAATGAACACATTTTTGATTTAGTGTTCCAAAATGAACCTTTTTCAAGCTTTCATAGTCAAAGAATGCTTTCATTTGGTAAAATAAAAATAACCCCACAAACAAACACTTTCAATTTAGTGCTCTAAAACATGTTTGATTGTTGACCAAACGATTTTAATTTGTTGATGAACACATGTTTTATTTTGTTGACCATTAAAGACAAGGATTTAGAAAACACTCAGTTTTGGGCTTAAAATGAACAAATCAATTTTTGTCTTGCACCTTTGCTATCCCATTGATTGATATCCAGAACACTTATATTGATGCTTTAAAAGGAACCGCTGCTATCTTGTACACACCTTATTTCACTCTTTTTGGGTAGTGTCGCTCGAGGGGCTTAAAATGAACATTGCGATGAAGTGTATTCTGTGTATTCTATTTTTGGAAAACTAGGTGACTATCCTCTCCCCTTGTGCCTTTTGGCGATATTGGGTGACGAAAATCATCTTGAGTTTCACACATTTTACTTCAAAGCATACCTTTAGAGGGCCTACCTTTTGAGACACATCCCATGTTAGAGAACTCAAAGGCGACCCAAGCGAGACTTTTTTTTGGTCCACTATATAAATTATTGTGAGTGTGAGGAAAGTTCATCATTCACATGGTGCAGATGTTTTATGTTGATGTCAGTCTCCCCCAATATCCGTGTGATACATAAAATCCCCAAGGGCTCAAAGGCCTCTTAATTGAGAAAAATGCCGCATGTATAGATAATTGTAATCCCAAAACGTGACTAAGAAACAAATGTTTGTAGAAGCTACCACTTTTATCCAAAAAATACTTTGAATTTGTGTATTAGAATTTACTTCCGAGAAGTTACTTACCAAGTCTGACTTATGTTTGAGTGTAAAAAGCCTCTCCATTCATTGCATGTAAAATCATCCCTTCAGGGCATGAGGTGAGCCCACGTAGGAAGAAGTGTCTATCCCTAGGGTATACCTTTTTTTCACAAAATTTCCAAATATCTATTTGGTTACTTTGAATTTAACATCAAACTCTGTTCTTGAAAGTAAAAATGAACACATCCAAACAAGCACTTAACACGGTTCTGAAACAACAAACCCCTTTAACTTAGTGTGAATCCTTTGAAAAGAGCCATCTATTTGCACTCCTAAAATATATCATAAAATAATATCTTTGAAGGTTTCTGAATATCTAGGCCCACATTTTAAGTCGTATTAAGGAAAAGGTAAACATTAAAAACTATAACTTTAACATTTCTACCTCTATGAACTCCAACTTTCATGGAGGGAAACATTCGTAAGGTATAGACATTTATGTCTCACAAGTTTTGATTGTTGAGTTGCATGATATTGCTTACGAAATCTTGAAACAAATCAAACAAGATCCTCCAAAACTGCAAATATCATCAATGTTGTTTCCAAATACTAAACTAAAAGACAAATTTGAACAAAGGCTGCTTCTGGTACTATTTTTATTGCACTTGACTAGAAATTGGGTGCACTTGCTAGAAAAAGATCGCTTTTGCTCTTTGTCCCATAAACATCTACTGATGGAAACTACTTTTTCCAAAACCAGTGCACTTGTTACAAAACTGGTTGCACTTGATCTTTTTATGCCACACTTGCCAGATCTTTTCTAGTGCACTTGCCAAAAAACTAGCTGCACTTGCCCAAAAATCTTGCTTTTGATTATGTAATTCACCACATTAATCAAATACATACAAAAGTCGCACTTGCAAAAATTGGGCACACTTGCTTCTCAAAACTAAGCGCACTTGACAAAATTAAGACCACAATTGATAAAAACTGGTTGCTTTTGCCTCAAGTCTATCGCTCTTGCTCTATCCTACTAAAAATTAGAAAAATGACGTGAAGCTAGTTACAAGATCCATAGAACAAAACCATTGGAACCCAAGATAGGTCATATAGTCCATCCATCTTCAACTCCATCCTACTTTTGGAAATCAAAATCAAAACAAACTTGGATTATTCCCACCCCCACTTCTAAGATATCAATAGTTGCTTGAACCTCAAGGTTAGTTCAAGTAAGCTTTTCTGCAACATATCTTCTAGAAGAAGTGAAGAATCGATCCAATCCTTTCAACATTTTGACTCCCAAGAATAGTGTCATTCCAAAACATCGCTCAAACCTTTGGGTCTTGAGAATCACAACAACCATATCAAAATGCCAACACTTTCACCATATGACCATTTGGCATCTGACAACTCCCTTTCAACAACCAAACCTTACAACACCAGTCCTACAACCAAGTCTCACACACATTGAAGGGAAAGAACCAAATATCATTAGCAGTTTAAGGACCTTCATATTTGAGAAGAATGAAACACCAAACTAGTGGAGAAATGCAACAAACATACTAGATAAAGAGGAAGAGAAAGTAGACCTCACAACCGAAAGACCTGTGTTACCACCTCTCGCATGGAAATAGGTGTCCATCCTTCATGATCTCTGGTAAGAGAAAAATCCTTAAATGAAATTCCATATTCTACCTTTCAAAGAAGCGTCCTAATCTAAAGTTTTCCAAGGGACACATCGTGAATCTTACCGCAACTAAGAACTCTTGCTAAGAAAATTTTATATACACTTCTCAATGGGAAAAAAAAACTTGAATACCCAATAGAAAATCCCAAAAACAAATGCAACTTCATTTTTCTTAAAATATAAAAATCCAAAAAAAACAAAAGCATTCTTAGAAGTCATGAAAATGTTTAGAAAAGCTTGGTAGTTGTTTATGACAACTATGCGATAAACACATAGAAAGAAAATGGAAGCAAACAAAAACAATGCCAACATACCACCAATAGACACCACGAACGATGAAGGTGGCCCATGGGGCTATAAGCCAAATGACCTAGAAACACCACAAAAGAGGCCCACATTCAAAGAGACATTTAGTGAGGTAGAGATAAACCAAAAACGATAAGAAGTGATGGAGCAATCAAACCAAAACCGAAAAGGTGTGGTTATAGAGGAAGTGGATAGTGAAGAGGAGATAAATGATGAAGAACGATTTCAACATTCCAACAACCCCAAGGTGCTCAAACTGATGGACAAACTGTTGAAAAAGGACCCAAGTTCTTACTTCTTCAAATTAGCACAAAGTGGTGCTAAATTGCCAATAGACTTTAACACATGGGGGCTCTCAAAGATCCTAACCTTATTCCCTTAGGGGATAATTTAATTGTGAGAGATATTTTAACCCACAGAGATTCCAAACATGCCACTAGTATTCTCACACAACAATGGTCAACCCATGGAAAACCCCTTGTATAGAAAACCAACTCAAATTGAACAAGCGGCAATAGCCCAACAGTATCAAGGGGATTCATCCCAATATGTACCGCAAAGCAACAATCCTCCACCAAGATAATACGTGCCTCAAAACACTTTGTATGTCAACCCTTCCCAAAACATGCAAAATCAACAGGGTGGACCACAAGGTCCCCTTCCCAATCAAGAATACCATCAACAAGGTGGACCATAGGGTCCCCTTTCAAATCAGTAGTACCATCAACAAGGTGGACCATAGGGTCCCCTTTCCAATCAATAGTACCACCAACAAGGTGGGCCACAAGGCCCCTTTCCAACCAACAGTACCAACAATAAGGTGTGCCACAGGGTACCATTTCAAACCAACAAGGTGGACCATAGGGTCCCCTTTCCAATCAATAGTACCACCAACAAGGTGAGCCACAAGGCCCCATTTCCAACCAACAATACCAACAACAAGGTGTGCCACAGGGTACCCTTTCCAACCAACAAGCGGACCACATGGTCCCCTTCCTTATCAACAGTACCAATAACAAGGTGTGCTACATGGTACCCTTCCCAATTTATCCTACCAACAAGGTATCCTGCTAATGCACCATCAGGGAAACCTTCAGCATAGTTCATCCCAACAACAAGGTGTGCCACAAAGCACCCCTCACCAATCATCCCATCAACAAGGTAACTCACCAACGCATCATCAAGGAAACCTTCAATATAGTTCACCCCAACAACAAGGTGTGCCACATGGTACCCTTCCCTAGTCATCCCATCAACAAGGTAACCCACCAATGCACCATCAAGGAAACTTTCAATATATTTCACCCCAACAAAAAGGAGATAACACTCCTTACATTCAACAAGGAGCTAACCTTCCTTACATTCAACAAGGATCCAATCCTCCTTTCATCAAACAAGGAGTTAACCCTCCTTCCACCCAACATTTTTACCAAGGTCCCATACCTTCACAATACCCAATGTATGAACAAAACATGGTAGGAAAACAAGGTTATCACATGAAAGATCCCCAAATGAACATACCAAAAACAAAGATGGAAATGGAACTGCAAGAAATAAATCAAAAAATATCAGATATACAGATAGGGAAACCAAAGAAGACTTATACCCTTCAGGATATATGTCCATTTCCTTTCAATCGTTTGACTACTATGATTCCCTTTCCACAAAATTTTGAAATACCCAAGTTTGAAAAATACAAAGGAAAGGGAGACCTATTAGAACACGTACGAGAATTTTCAATAGAATGCATGGAAGTACAAAACAATGACTCTTACCTTATGAGGCTCTTTCCACGAAGTCTTACTGGTCATGCTATGGAGTGTTTTGTTGATCTACAACCAGGAGTTAAAAGCTTTGATGAACTTTCTACCAAATTCATAACACACTTCTCATTCAATATAGAACATGACATCACCATCATAGACCTATACAAAATAAAACAGATTCAAGGTGAATCTTTCACCTCATACCTTCAATGATGGCGACATAAGGCTAGTCGATGCAAATCACCTATTTTCGACAATGAACTAGCCAACATATTCATTTCGAATGTCCAAGCAAAATTAAACTACCAACTTACCATGCTATGTCCCGCAAACTTTGAAGAAGCCATTGAGAAAGGACTACACATAGAAAGAGCTCTCATAGCAAGAGGAGTGATCAAGATAAACAACCCAAGAGATAGTCCTTCAAGTTCAAATGATAAACCTAAAATGTGGGCCAAGAACAAGAACATCACAAACGATGGAGTGGTCTGGAATGTGCAAAATCCAAATGCACCTCAAAACAAACCTCAAGTGGCACAAACAAGCTATACTCCTAAGAATACACAAAACAACCAACTTACATATCCCCAAAACAATCAAGTAGGTAATCAAAAAACATATTAGGGAGGGCAACAAAGACAATATGATCAACCAAGAAGGAATTTCATAGTATTAGGAGAGTGACTTGAGACAATCATGCGTAAGCTAGTGCAACAAAACCTCATCAAGGTTAACGATCACCAAAACTATGAGGAGCCAATCTTCAAAACACCATGGTACAAAGAGAAGGATTTATGTGAATTCCATAAAAACAAAGAACATACAACAAACAATTGCATGAGACTCAAGCACCTCATACAAGACTTGATAGACAAAGGAGAAGTGGATGTTGAACATCATCCTAGAAACAAGGACCTCCAGATATACACCAACCAAATTCCAAACCATGCTAAAATAAATGACAAAGGAAAGGACCAAGACTATCATAATGCTAACTACACTTATGGTGACATAGTTCTAGGAACCCCCTCTCAAGTAGATGACAATAGGGTGGATGTACTGACTATACAAGCTGGAGACAACAACAGTAACGCAACTACCCGTCGAGGGAGAGTTACAATACAAGGATCCCCACCCAAACCCACAACTAAGTCACCAAGTGACTACAATATTGTGGAACAGTTGAAAAATACTCTTGTCTTAATCTCAATCCTAGAACTGCTAAAACTATCACCCGCACATAGGAAGATACTTGAAAATGAATTAGAAACATTGACCCCTAATGGCCTCAATCCAGATCAGTTCCAAGCCATGGTTGGAAAAATCATGACCAACAATCATTTAGTCTTTTCTACGAAAGATCTTCCACAAAGGAAATTCCACAACCAAGTTCTTTACATAGAGGTTGGTGTCCACAAGAACATGGTCAAGAGAGTGTTGATAGATAATGGCGTGGGTCTAAACATCTATACCTTGAAATTCATTAAATAGTTGGGGTATTTTGATGATGTGATAGATGAAGGAAAGAGCATTACTATAAGAGCCTACAATGACCTTGAAAGGAATTCAGAAGGGACAATTAGGCTACTGGTGTAGATAGGACCAACCATCATGGAAACCACATGTCAAGTACTTGACCTTGAGTTTCCATATAACCTCCTCCTAGGATTCCCTTGGATTCACACATTACAAGTAGTCCCTTCAACCTTTCACCAATGCCTAAAGTTACCCCATGAAGGAAAAGAAGTGACATTATATGTCGATCCTGAAACCTTCCACTTTTGTGCAAAGTTGGAGGAAAAGTACAATAAAATCTAACATATACCCAACAATGACATATCCTTCCACTCATTCTCATATGTTTACCCTTCCACACTACCATCAACCTCAATCAAACTAGAATCAAGTGAGCAGCTGAAAATATAAACTAAGGTTCAAGTACTTGATAGGGGTAATGGGAATTATCACTTTAACCAAGCATTTTGTATTGGTATGCTCCCATCGACGACCAAGGTTTATGGAGGATTGAAGGAGATCAAATATGTCCAAACAGTGACAATGGTAGCTAAACCCACCATTTTCACCAAATGGGGAGACATGAAGGATGAAGAGATATTCAAGGAAGACTTGTCATCTACGATCTACAAAGAGGACTAAAAGGAACCATAAAATCCACAACCCATTCTAATTGATCTTAGCAGTAAGGGTTTTCAATTAGCTAAAAAAATGGGATATTAGGGAGAAGGTGGCTTTGGGCTACACAAACAAGGCTAATGGGAGCCTATCATAGTGGAATAGAGAAAGAAAAATATGGGAATAGGTTATGATCCAAAAGATGTGGTTACTCCAAATATCAGACAAACCTCTTTTAAGACACAAGAAACTTCTGCTAGCATCAAGGAATTGAATATATACCACATCATGGACAACAATTTACCTGTCAAAGACATATTTGACAACTCTAGTATTGATAGGTTCCCTCTCCAATTTATCAAAACCATTCCCAATATCTATTATTATTCTAGAACTAATTCTAATGAATACAAATGGGATTATCCTTATTTTATCACTGGATATGGTTCCCCCGTTTCAAGTGATGATGACCTAGACACCCAATGGGAAAACGTTGCCAAAGCCATACTAACCATCTCAACAAGATTTATAAGCTTCACGGATAATGATGATAGCCTACCCCTTATGCTACCATCAATTGATAGATTGGAACCAACAACAACATACACATGTTCTAGATCAATTCAAAAATGATGAAGCAATCACAAAGTTCATGGGACTTCGAATGAACATACCGGTAGGAGATCACAAAGCAGGGTTCATCATGGAACTCAAAAAAGGTGCATACTTTGGTGGGGATATTGTATCTTCTAGTTGAAAAAATGAAAAGGATAATATAAAGATCAAAACAAGATCCCCTAGAGAAAACCACAATGTGGCTCTATTAGATCCTAAAAAGAAGAAAATAAAGGACGCATCTAAAGGTGAAAACCTCCCAGAGGCACTCAAGGATGGAGGGTTCAATCTCCCCATATCAAAATATCAAGAAAATTCAATGCTACCAGTAGAAGAAACAAAATCCATCAATGTAGGAACAACAATGAACCCAAATATCACATACCATGCAACATCACTTGAAGAGAAAGAAAACTTCATGACATTCATCAATGACAAAAAGGTAAAATTTGCATGGACCTATGCAGATATGCTTGGGCTAGATCCAATGCTAGTGGTACATAATTTAGTCATATTCCCTAGAGAAAAACCTATCAAGTAGAAACTAAGAAAAATGCATCCTCAAATAGCATTATTGGTAAAGGTAGAACTAAAAAAGTTACTAGATATGGGTTTCATTAGACCCATCGATTATCCAAAATGGATATCAAATCTAGTACCAGTGTCAAAGCGTACTAGGGGCATAAGGATCTTCATAGATTTATGAGACCTAAACAAAGCTTGTCCAAAGGACGACTTTCCTCTTCCAAGTATAGACATGATCGTAGATTTAACAACAGGACATGAGATGCTATCTTTGATGGATGGTTTCTCTAGGTATAATCAAATAAAAATATCCCCTAATGATTAGCATAAAACGACATTTACTTGTGCTTGGGGAACCTTCTGCTAGAATGTAATGCCATTTGGCCTCAAAAATGCAGGAGTGACATATCAAAGAGCAATGACAACCATCTTCCATGATATGCTACATACAATCATGGAAGACTATGTGGATGACATTCTAGCAGAGTTCATCAAAAGGGAAGATCACTTGAAAAATATTGCAAAGATATCTAATCGACTTGAACAATATAACTTGAGAATCAACCCAAAAAAAATTGTGTTTGAAGTAACATCTGGAAAACTACTAGGGTATATAGTGTCAAGAAGGGGGATCAAAGTAGATCTTGCAAAAGTAAAAGCAATACAAGAGATGCCTCCTCCAAAGACATTAAAACAACTAAGAAGTTTATAGCGAAAGCTACAATCTATCAGGTGATTTATCACACAACTGGAAGACAAATGTCACCCTTTCACTCATCTCTTACACAAGAACATCACCTTCAAGTGGGATGGGAGATGTAACCAAGCATTTCAAAAAGTCAAGGAGTACTTACTTACTCATCTTGTACTCATGTCACCTATTCCAAACAAAGGGATGGTACTCTACGTGTCTATCACACACTTGTAGCGTTGGGAAATCTCCTAGCCCAGCTAGATGATAATAACAAAGAAAGAGCGGTCTACTACATCAGTCAAACACTGGTGGGCTACAAGTTGAACTAATCACCCATAGAAAGAGTGTGTCTCTTAGTCACATTTGTGACACAAAAGCTAAGAAACTATATCTTAAATAGAAAAGTAAAGTTGGTTTCAAAGGTAGACCCACTAAAGTACCTACTAGCAAAAGCAACCTTAACAGGTAGAATTGCTAAATGGGTGATGATTCTGAGTGAGTTCGACATAGAATATGTGGATAGAAGAGCTATCAAGGGACAAATCATAGCAAACCAGTTGGCCGAAGAACCCATAGAAGATCACAAGCATCTCCCAATAGACTTCCTAGATGAAAGCATATTGCTAACAAAACATACAGACCATAGGATCCTATACTTTGATGGGTCCCACACTCAACATGGCTCGGGAGCAGGTATTATATTTCTCACATCACATGGAGATAATATACACAAAGCATACAATATTTCCTTCCCATGCACAAACAATATCTCACAATATGAAGCTCTAGTCACAGGGCTCAAGATGGCTATTAAATGGAGAATAAAAGAATTACGAGTCTTTGAAGACTCTCAACTAGTAATCAAATAGGTGAATGATGAGTAATAGACAAAATATGACAAGCTGATGTTGTATAAAAGGATGGTGGATAGCTTCAGGGAATATTTTGTCACAATAACCTTTGGAAAAATTCCTTAGATCAACAACAGAGCTACTGATGTAATGGAAAAAATAGGATCGCTTCTTGATATTCCACAAAATGTTCCTAAGTATGAGTTCCTCATGGAGCAACTGCTCGTACCTACATTCAACATCCCAGAATCAGAAATGGTATGTATTGTTGTTGGTCCTAACTCTCCATGGTACTAAGACACATTTGACTACATCCAACATGGTATCATACCACTTGAGATAACAACCACCCAAAGGAAGACCTTTACTCATAGGACTTACCGATTTACAATCCTAGGAGATACCCTATATCGTCTCAGTCTAGATGGTATACTACTCTAGTGTCTTAATGCATAAGAAGCACAAACGAACTTACAAGAGGTACACAAAGGTGTTTGTGGGTCCTACTCTAGTGGACCTAACCTAGTCCATAAACTACTCAGAATGAGGTACTATTGGCCCTCCATGGAACAAGAGTGTATTTAGTATTCTAGAAAGTGTCGTCAATGCTAGCAACACAATGACCTTGTTCACATACCAACACAAGAGTTGAGACCCATCATAACACCATGACCTTTCTCGCAATGGGGATTAGATCTGGTAGGTAAGATTTCTCCTGCTTCATCTAATGAGCACAATTTCATTATTATTGCAATAGAGTACTTCACCAAATGGATAGAGGCAATTCTATTGACCTACATGACTAGAAAATAGATATCAAAGTTCATTCTGAATTATCTGATTTGTAGGTATGGAATTCCCTAAACAATCATAATAGACAATGGAACCCCTTTCAAGAATCAAGATGTCCAAGAGTCGTGTTCCAAATTCTCTATCCAACATAGATTCTTCACACCCTACTATCCCCAAGGAAATGGTCAGCCCGAGGCATCTAACAAAACCATCCTAAAAATACTAAAGAAGACTATTAATGAAGCCAATTGAGATTGGCATTTGCAACTGAACCCAACTCTATGGGCTTATTGAACTAGCATCCAAACACCTATAGGTGCCACACCTTTCTCCTTGGTCTATGGGTTGAAATCAATCTTACCTATCGAGGTTGAAATCCCTTCATTGCAAATCTCACTAAAATGCATGGTCAATAATGAAGAATATCGGGTATCCAGGTTGAATGAATTAGAGCTCCTAGATGAAAGGGGTTTGAGTGCAATAAACCATCTTCAAGTTTATCAAAATTGGCTCAAGTGAAGCCATGAAAAAAGTATCAAGGACAAAAAAATTTAGGTCAGTGACTTGGTCCTCAAAGAGAATAAAAAAGTACAACTAAATCAAGATGACAAAGGAAAGTTTGAACCCAATTGGCTAGGCCCATTTATCATCACAACAAGCTACGGTTCTAGAGCTTATCAATTGGCTACTCTTGAAGGAGAACCCTTAGCCAAACCATTGAACAACATCCACCTCAAGAGATTATACACTTGAAGCATGTCAAAATACCCTAGGAAAAAGGGTAAAAATCCAAAAAAATCAAAAAAGATAAAAAAAATTCAAAAACATCAAAAAAGAAAAAAAATAGTAAAGAGAAATAAAACGTTCTTTGAGTGAAAACCAATTTGTGGCACTTCTAGAATAGGTACAGTAGTGAAAACCTGGAAAACACACACTATGTTTGAATAAGACTTGCATCATTTTCTATCGATACTATCCAAAGCATTCACCCATCCATTCCATAATAAAGCATGTGTCCAACCATGGAAGTGTTACTAATTTAGGAAATTAGTCTTGTTTCGAACTGGGGGAAACTTCCTGAAACTGGTCATGGATTAAATCTTTATGTGTCCTATCATGGTCAAAACTACCCAAAAAAAATAATCTAGAAAACAACAAAATAAAAATAATGTTGGATTATTCCTTTACTCAAAAATTCTAAGATATCAACATTTTCTTGAACCTCACAGCTAGTTCAATTATATTTCCCACAACATATCCTCTAGAAATAGAAGTGGAATATCAATCCAAGCTATCAATGTTGTTTAAAATCCCAAAAAAAAAAGTTTATGCTTTGAGTCAACTGGTCAAACTACATGGTATATGTGTGTACAATGTAGGAAAGGATTATCTTTGATCAGCCCTCAAGGCCCTAGGTTAGTCCCCTTAGGTTTCTATCAAGCTTTCTTTCAACTAAGTCAAAAATACAAAATCCAAAAAACATTCACAAACCATAAAATCCAAAAAACATTTGAAAAATAGAAAAGATCAAAACCATGTTCTTTGTCAAACCAAGAAAACTACGAGCCTTTGCGTGTACAATGTAGGAAATGATTATATTTGATGAGCTCCCAAGGCCCTAGGTTAGTCCCTTGAAAATAACAAAAACAACATCATAAAACTTAGAAAAATCAAACAAAGACCTACTCCATCATCATAATTTTCAATAAAAAATTTATCCATAATAAACAAATCGTCACATTCACCCTTTTGAAAAAAAAAACAAACAAATGAAGCAAACATCAAAAGCTATAACTTTCAAGAAAACAATCAAAATATTTGATCACAAAATAGACTAAAATGATGCCAAAGTATAAACTACCTATCTTTTAACAATTCACCAACAACATCCTAAGATATACCTTAACGGATCAGTTCCTATGATAGGCATTATCAACAACAGATAATAGCCTTAAAACTCAAAATAGATATGACAAGTGATACTACAAATTTGTTTTATCTTTTTCTAGTCTTATCTTTATGATTTATTTTGACTCATTCTCAAGATCCCTCAAGGATGTCCATAAGGATTTAGAGAAGGAATGGGGATATTGAGTGTCATTTTGGTTTGATGTTTGTAAGATGTTTTTGTGGTACTACCATGGTGAATACATGCTTTATTGAGTGTATGAAATTTGTTTTAAGACAATTCATGTAGTAGGTGCATGCTAGGTATTCTATACCTCTCTGTGTAACTAGTTTGAAAAGTTTTAACACAACCCAACCATATACTTTAAAAAAAGTTTTTGTATGTCTGGTATAAGCAAGAATATTCTTTGTATGTCGATTCAAAGTCCACACAATAGATACAAAGTCACCTTGGTCATTAATACCATTGTGCATCATATCTGTTTACTACATCAACAAGATTTTTCAAAATGCGAAGTCTCCAAGCAAAGCGAAAGCAACACATCAATAACTAACAACAAAAAATTTCTATCCAACATCAAATATTTATTCTAACTAACATCCATCCTACATCACAATAACATTAGTACCATATCCATCATCCAAAATGTCATCAATACATATCATGATGATAATAAAGCAATAAAAAAATCATGTATCATGTATAAGGCATATATCCATCATATATCAATATCATCATATACATCAATAAAACATCTTATGTATCAAAATGATATGTTGATCATCCATCATATACATCAATAAAATATCATATATATATCAAAATAATATATTGAACATCCATCATAAATCATCATATAATATAAAATATGACCAATCCATCCATCCACATCATATGCATACATCTGAAAAGGACACAAAAACATGTATAAGCATACATCATCATACATCGTCATCCATAAATCATCACATAAACACATAATGAAGCTGAATCAAAGAAGGTATATCTCATATATATCATCATCAACAAATGAGAATGTCATAGTACATCATCATCAATGAAACAAGAGTGATAGGATAATACATATATACGAGGCCTCGACTAGGTCGATGAATATATATATATATATATAGTACAAAATCATGTCTATAATATAAGTCTCTAAATAACATCATACAAATCAAGTACAAAT
The DNA here is from genome assembly GCA_007258455.2 of Sequoia sempervirens. Taxonomy (NCBI): domain Eukaryota; kingdom Viridiplantae; phylum Streptophyta; class Pinopsida; order Cupressales; family Cupressaceae; genus Sequoia; species Sequoia sempervirens. The sequence continues at coordinate 581,001,130 of VDFB02000015.1, forward strand.
ATGACACTCCTCGGTAGGAAGAGGAGGACTCTAAAGACCAGGATGTGAATCACCCTTTGGATTTGGTTGTTTGACAAAGTGCCCACCTGACTTAGCACCACCCCCCACAACACTAGGCTCTCCAAACTGTGGGCATCAATGTGATCTAGAAACAAAGGCCTCATACAAAGTTTGATAATATGTCAACATTTGTAACAACTGATCTCGCTCAGCTTGTATACTATTACACTCTATCCTCAGGCTATCCCTCTTAGTGGTAACAACCTACAACCGTGTCTCAACAATGAGACAACACCCAATCTCTATGTCTCGCTTTGCCCAAAAACCCTCTCTCTCCTACCAAGCAATGTCTCTTTTTTCTATCAATGTGGCAATCTATACCTTTGTGGCCTATCGCCACACTATCTTTGTAGCTAACTATGCACCTCCATCCCCAAGTGGTGGAGGGGGACTTGGAACCTATCCCTAATCCTACATCTAATCACCCTGTCCACCCTGGGCACCATCCTATCCAGCCCTACCAAGCTGCTCTGCTAAAAACTTGAGGTGTTGTCTCTCACCTCAACGACTTGTGATGTTTGCCCTCAGAATCACCACTAGGATCTATGAATCTTAGAGGAACACACTGTGCCCACCACTTATCATAATGAGGAGTAGTACCCAAATCCACTAAGCCCATTGGCCAACCCCATCCAATTGGGGCAAGAGCTTTGAATACAACAACAACAAAAACATCTCAATCAATCTGCAAACCCCATACATGGACCTCTCTGGTGGTCCGACCAAACCAAGCCTCATAAGTATTTGGAAATCAACCATGTCTCTCTCCAAATTTCCTACAAACCCTGTCAGGAAGATATCTCTCCAAAAGAGAGTGCAAGAAAACAATCAACCATCTAGTATGTCTATAGTATACCAACTGCTCCTGATCATCGAACTAGGTCTCACAATCCATATAGGGTCTCCATACAAAACCTGACCTATCATCGAATACATGACGCCAGTAGGAAAGTTGTCCAGGTAATGTATAATGCTAAAAATTTCCATAATAATAAGAGTAGGGATCCTTAGTAGTACGATCCAATATACCATCAGGATGAGTCACTGAGATATGCTCCTAGGTCCATACATGAAGAAAAGAAACACCAACGAATATAGATTTCCCACCCCAATATGAAACCTCATGCATATCTATGTATAGGTGGGAAAGAAGACATGGACTTCATGCATATCTGGTCCCATGCTTGAACATCTTCTCGATGCATATACCCCACCCCATAGGAAAATGACAGCCCTACCTATCGAGAATAACAAGCCCCAACACCAACCACAAAGAACAAGGGAAACAAGATCAACACTACCAACAAAATCTGATAAAACAATCTCTGACTGCCAAACCTCTAGACATCTAACACCAAGAATGCGACACATAGCATGGGTACCCCATCAAATGGAGTATGTAACAAGATATCCACGAATGGGTATGCGAAGGATCCTCCACACATCCTCAATAGTAATGGCAGCCTCCCTAGTAGGTAAATGAATGAAGAGGTCTACGAGTGCCACCTCTCCACAAGCGCAATCATCATCGTATTGTGACATCTAATGGTGGGCATGTAACAAATATACCACAACCCAACATCTAAGAAATCTTGCTCTAGCTCATGAAACTTGGAGATCAAGTCAAACAGATCATGCGGTCGTCACTCCCTCGACTGGAGTGGATTAAGTACCACCTACAATCATTAAACGCACGATGTTATGGATTTGCTCTGAACATGCAAAAAACAAACTAAAAATGATGAAAAAATTGACTTAGGGTTCCAAAAAGTCAAAAGTGAAGCATTTTTAGCAAAAGCAATGAAGTTTTGGTCAAAGGCACAAATTGAACACAAGAGCATAGTTTACACAAGCAAGCAGTCAAAGGCAAAAAAGTAAACCAATAGAAAATTTCAAAGGCGCAAAATCAAGTCAAGCAAAAAATAGAGCAAGTGCACAGGAAAAAAGTAGAAGCGACCATTTCACAGTGTAAAAAGCACCAAAACTGAGGAAAAATTGTCAAATTCCTAAATCTCACACACTTGACTAAGTTGAATTTGTGCATTAATTACATAAACATGGAAAGACAAAAATGAAAATCGAAAGGGTACATACTGGGGCACCGACGCCTGCAAGTTGTCCAAAATCTCAAACCAAGTCTACGCAATGTGGGGCTCCCTGAATTCTCGCCATAGCTCCTTGACAACTGACAAAAAAAAAAACCAAAGGAAAGACTTCTCTATAGGATCAAAATGCAAATGAGGAAATTATAACCCTAATTACCCATTTTAACCCCCAAAACCCTAACTTTTACTTAGGAAATCTTCCTAGGATAAAATTAGGAGCTCCTAGGAACATTTAAATGAGTAATGACAGACCTATAGACTTAATTTTTCATAAATTTCACTCTTTATGCATCTCAACTGAAATAAAATAGTGTCGTGAGCTTGACCTCAAAATTTATTTTTATTGGCCAACCTCTCGAGGGGGCAGCCCAAAGTCCTACCATCATTTCATTGACCACCGGGGCACAATGGGGCATATAATTTTTTTCAAAACTTGATCTAAACATTGAATCTTTGAAACAAAGCAACTGATAATTTGTCTCAAAGAGGGGCAAAAAATGTAGACACATAAAATTGACCTAACACTTATTGCACACCTTAAATAACATTTTCGCATCATTGACATTATTATCATCAAATATCACTATATTTCACATTAAAACCATCAAAACCCCTAAATTCCTCTATTAATTGAATAATATAACATTATTTAATTAATTCACTGATTCATCATTTTTTGACCAATTAATTAAATTTCATTTATTTAATAAAGTCCTAAAACCCTAATTTCTACTATTAATTAAATAAAATGACATTATTTAATTAATTCACTTTTTCATCAATTTTGACCAAATAAATAAATAAAATCCTAATCTAACTTTAATCCTCTTGATTAATTAAATAGTGCCAATTATTTAATTGTGTCACATTCCCTCCAAATTTGAATAAACTATTCAAAACATCATCAAAAATCAAATCAAATAAATGCAACTTTGTTTGCAAAATTCAAACTTGATTTGCACATTCAACTCCAAAAATAATTAATTAATTAATCATTCTCAACCACTTTCTTGATTGAGCAAATTACGAATCACTGATTGCTCAATCTATTTCCTAACTGATTGATCTATTTCCTGACAGATCAATCTATTTCATGACAAATCAATCTATTTCCTGACTAATCAATCTATTTCTGGAATCACACTAATTATGCAATCAATTTACATAGATTATGCCCATCTAAATCCTCTCAACATCTTTCAATCATCGATCAAGATATTCTACTACACGATCCTAATCGTCCATTCAAAATCACAATTTCTATATAACAAACATCTTTCCTCACAAAAAGGATAAGAGAATCAGTATAGTTTATGCAACAAAGTAATGCCAAGATCCTAATCGACATTGACAAAGCTTCAACCAACATCTTTGATCAAACACACACTCGCTCTTCAAAGCTCTCGCATGCAAAATGGAGGCTTCTTATTGAATTGAACAATCCAAAATATGTCAATATGGATACACTTCGACAGGGGATGGGTAACAATTTGGTTTAGAGAATTCATTTATTCTTGTTTTATTTCATTTACATTTTTTGAATTCAGTGTTCTTAATTGTTCATTTCTTCAGTAATGGGCATATATCTTGATTATTGTTTTTTATTTAGATTAGTTTCTATTCAATGCAATTATCTTATTTACATCTTATGGATTTCCCCCTTACACAAATGTGTCAATGGGAAATTCTTAAAATGTGAGACCTTACCATTTGTGATCCTATTGAGTTTACACGTTTTGATGTTTCTTTTCTAATATTCCATGTGCCTCTATATGTTGGATGTTATTCTTGAGTTAGGAGTGATGGTCGTTGCTTGACTGATTGTGGATAAGATTAACTGGAAAAATTTACCTATTCAAGGGGTATTGTGATTTCTCTAGGATTGCCAGATGTGTTATTTTGTTTGATTACACAATTGCTAGTAGTGAAACTATGTATATCAGATGTATTAAGTTATAACCTGGTTGTTGGTGACCGGTAATTGTCTTACTTATGGATGAAATGTTTTGTGATTAATAATTCAATTTCATATGATGTCCTCTGGTGTGATCTTTTGGTGATTCTAGAAGATTATGAGACTTAGTGTTTTGTTGATACATATTCACTTATTGAGGATGGTATTTGAGATGATAGTAGATTTCATGATTGATTATTAGATTTGTGCATATTTTGGAAGGTATTGATGTAATTATGGATGTTACGATATGCAAACATAATGTATTTATTTTGGATTTTTATATGTGTGAATATTTCTCTCATACTGACACATTTTGTTGAGTGTATAGGGACTTCTAATACTGATGGAATTGAGGGGATTCACTTAGCCACTTTAAGTTGTGCAAAATGGGACATTGGCATAGGATCCTATGGGTTATTGATTTCTATGTCGAGTTATGTGGTTTTCATGTGTGGTGTGCATCATGTGTTATGTAATTATGTTTTATGTGAGTTTAGAATTTTAATTTTGTGAAAAGTGAATTTTAAAGTGTGTTTAGGAGGGTCTATGGTGTATTTTGTGTGCTAAAAGTTAGTCTAGGTCCTAAAGGTATAGGTGGGAAGGTTATTTTGTTATTTGTAATCTCTTATAAAGTATTTTAACCCTTATTTTTCCCCCACTTATAAGGGTGAGGAAAATGGGTGGTTGGTTATGTGGTTAAGGTGGTTATGTGAGGGAGATATTGCTCCCTTTTATTTAAAGATTCCTCCTCAAGAAGAGTGGAGGGTTACCATGGTTATTTTTCTCTTTGCTCTTTTATGCTCTAGAATGATTTTATTTTGGGAAATAATGGGAGACAGAAGGAGATTGTTGGGAGAGGAGGATCCATCCATCCATTTGTGTCTACCATTAGTGGGATTATAACATTAGAGGTAATTCTTCTTCCATGTTATTTCATAGTGATATGTTGTGCATCTTAAAAGGTGTTTTTGATTTAGGGTTTCATTTTGGAAATTTCTTTTGGGATTTTATTTTGATGTGACAAGCCTTGTTGTATGTATTGTATCATTTTTGTGTATCCTTTCTTAGGTGAGGTGACTCCCTCTTGTTAAGAGGAGTTTTGGTCCTCCATGTATAGGGTTTGAGTGGGAGATTTCTCCCTCACATTGGGGCTTTCATTTTGGGATAATAGTATCCCATTTAGGTAATGGCCATTGCTGGGGGTAAGAGTACCCTTGTATTTATGGGATACGAGTATCCCCTTTTATATTTTCAGTTATATGCATTGGGAGGAATAAGGGGTATTTAGTTGTGGAAAATTTGGGGCATGAAATTTGGTATCAAAGCCAAGTTCCAACATTAGGAACCTATGGCCCACATGTTAAAAGTACAATAATGGATAATCCATCTAATAATTTAATCATTGAAAATTGACACTACTATTTTATTGAGTTAATTTTAAGTTAATGATATAGTTACTTGAAAAGATTAGTTATAAATTTTGTTGTCGTATTTCATGCAATCATATTGTGTAACTCTTTCGTTGATATTATGATAATTTTTTTTCCTAGAAGAGTTTTAGTTGGAATTAAATTTCCTTCTGTGCAAATTACCCTAGAACATATTTCCTTCCTTAATGTTCCTTTATTTTGAAATTTTTGTTCTATGAATATAATCCATTAGTATAATTACTCCTATGCTCCCTCGCCTTTTTGTAAACATTTGTGATGGTATTTTCAATTGATGTCATTGTAGGTGCCAAGGACATGTTGATAATTTTTTCCTTGGATAATTATAAAATATTAAGGATTCATGTTGTGTATAATATTTTTGGGTGGTGTTAAGCATTTAATCAATTTTGCTTCAGTGACAGGTTCTTTTATTTTAAGTGTTGTGTTTGTAATTTGTATCTTTTTCTTCTACGAGTATGTCTTATTTATGGAAGAATATATCTTTAGTTATAAGTAATGATAGTTAAGTCTTTGAGGATATTGGTATGTTCAAATAAAGGTAAAAGTATAGCTTTTTCTCGGGTTATTCTTTAAAGAAAATAGTTTAACCTTCTCTACCTTTAACCTTACCCTGCAACAATTTTATCTAGTTCCAAATAAATTGGTGTTGTTTATCGTACTTTTTTTGTACAAAAAAAAAGTATTTCTCTTCTTAAAATGAATTAGGTCTCAATCTTAGGTGATTGTTGAGTGAGTTTCATTGTAGCTTATTAGTATCTCTTGGGACAAGTTAGTGTCTAAGGAAAAATTTAATCGTCAATACAATTAGTTGAAAACAAGGTAGTAATAATCAATAGTATATGGTTGTTAAAATTATGTGGATGTGTTCCTCATTAAGGTGAATGAAACAATCATAGAAAGAGAAAGGAGGGAAAATAGACTTCAATTATAGTTTAGTTCAAATTGTATTTATAGTTGGTAAATCAATAATTGTGTTGCATCAACAAGATCTTGTAATCTTGAAAGTGTTTTCTAAAAGAAATCTAAAAAAAAAATGTTACATTTTAGTTTTGAATTAATCTATGTACACCTTTTTCTTGTTCTTATTATGTTTATGGAAACTTAAATGTATATTTTGTAACCTTCATTTTTTGTTTTATTTATCCTTTGGTAATTGTCATTATGGATTAAAGTATTAATTATTTTATCATAGTAGCACTCTAAAAATACAGAGTTGGGTAGTAAAGTAGATAAGGAGCTTCAATCTTGAACCCTTGGGTTGTTGGGTGAGTGTGAAACCCTATGCTGGTTGAAAAAAAACTTAGAAATGCAAGTAGAGGCATGAAAATGTAATAGTGATAATAAGAGTCCAAAACTTAGATTAGTCTATGAATACTTTGGTTCAAAGTGTGCACCTCACAAAATGACAATGATGGTCAACTAAGTGTAATTTATAGAAGTATGCCCATCTTTGATTTTTATTTTAATTTAAATCTAGCTATGTCAATATTATATTGAATATATTTCTTTCCTCCTTGTTGCTCATGATTATATTTCCCAATGGAAATACTTATTGGATAGATATATTATTAGATTGGGTAACAAATATTAAGAAAACTAAAATTGTTCAATCATTAGAGAATCTTAACATGCACGTTTATATCGTACCATTAGTTAAGGAATTATAAATGAAAGAATATAAATGAATTAGAATATTGTTTTATTTACATGGATGTCTTCAAGATGATAATAACTATATAGAGGTAATGTGAACTAGTGGATCTTGACCTAGTGGAAAAAAGTCTAGTCAAGTATACATGTAGGTATAGTTACTAATTGTTACAACTGTGTTATATATTGTTGATTTATTTATGATACTTCTAAGAACCCTCTCCTACGTTTATTCCAAAATTAGAGTGTAGGAGATATTTTCCACTATTTTCATGGGACTTGAACCATCCATAGTCTTTTAATGAACCCTTACATTAAATTCTTGATTATACATCCCTAGTAGTAAAGATGAAGTTATAGGATTTTGGGACCTAACAATGGTTTCACTCCTAAGTATTTTCAATTAAGTTTGTATTATAAGGACCCTAGTAACTCAAATTAAAGATGTATCTTTAGTCTAATAACTATGTGTTCTTTTCTTTTGGGTAAATTGAATCCCATCAATTATGTCTAATAAATTATGCTCAAGAATATTTTCATAACTGCAATTTTGTAATAGGCTTGTTCATGATTTGCTTGTATGAGAAGGATGAGGAATGATATATTTCCAAATTAGTATTCTTAAAAACTATGATTATAAACATGAATTTTCTCCTAAATCTTTAAAGACTTCTAGGAGGAAGTCCAATTCTAAGGGGAGAATGTGAGACCCTACCCTTTGTGATCCTATTGAGTTTACACGTTTTGATGTTTCTTGTCTAATATTCCATGTGCCTCCATGTTGGATATTATTCTTGAGTTAGGAGTGATGGTCATTGCTTGACTGATTGTGCATAAGGTTAACTAGAAAACTTTACCTATTCAAGGGGTATTGTGATTTCTCCATGATTACCGAATGTGTTATTTTGTTTGATTATGCAATTTCTAGTAGTGACACTATGTATATTAGATGTATTAAGTTATAAAGGTTATTGGTGACTGGTAATTGGCTTACTTATGGATGAAATGATTTGTGATTAATAATTCAGTTTCATATGATGTCCTTTGGTGTGATCTTTTGGTGATTCTAGACGATTATGAGACTTAGTGTTTTATTGATGCATATTCACTTATTGAGGATGGTATTTGAGATGATATTAGATTTCATGATTGATGATTGGATTAGTGTATATTTTGGAAGGTGTTGATGTAATTATGGATGTTACGATATGCAAACATAATGCATTTATTTTGGATTTATATATATGTGAATATTTTTGTCACACTTACACATCTTGTTGAGTGTACAGGGACTTCTAATATCGATGAAATTAAGGGGATTCACTTAGCCACTTTAAGATGTGCGAAATGGGACCTTGGCATAGGATCCTATGGGTTATTGATTTCTATGTTGAGTTATGTGGTTTTCATGTGGTGTGCATCATGTGTTATGTGATTATGTTTTATGTGAGTTTATAATTTCAATTTTGAGAAAAGTGAATTTTAAATTGTGTTTAGGAGGGTCTAGGGTGTATTTTGTGTGCTATAATTTAGTCTAGGTCCTAAAGGTATGGGTGGGAAGGTTATTTTTGTTATGTGTAATCTATTATAAGGTATTTTAACCCTTATTTTGGCCCCATTCATTGTAAGGAAAGAATATAGTGCGGAAAACACTTTCCTAATGTCAATTCACAGGAGAATAATGTAGTACTTTTAATTTCAAACTACAAAGCATTAAGATTCACACATACAAGAATAGCCAATAATATAAATAGAGAATAGACACCAGATTTACATGGGAAAACCCTTTCAGGAGAAAATCCCACCACCAAAGAGAAGTCACTTTATTCATAGTAAAAAAAAATTACAATAAAGTTATAGATCCCTCCTTCATAGGTATTAGTTCTCTGATGTTACACAACAACAATACAATCAGCCAACCACAATCAATCGCAACACTGTTACAATGTTATTTCAACATACAGTCCGCTCAACACACAATTCTCTTCCATCTTCCATTCTTCTTATTTGCTATATTCACTTCGACCCTTCAATTTCTAGGAATCTATTATCCAAACCGATTCAGTTCGCTCAACTTCCAAGAAGCTCAACCATCGACATTATCCCAAATTGGCACAGAATATTAGCAACCATTAGTTTATAAACAAAAGCCCGAAGACTTTAGGTATCCACGAGTTAGCCCTTTTGATTACCAACTCACTCATACACCCGTAGTCAAACCAACCATCGGCATGGCCCCACAAAAGTTAACACCCATCGACACATTGCTCAAAATGATAACTTCATAACCACTGCATACAAGTTATGGATTTACCAATCCCTGCGACCACTATCGCCCAGTCAAAGAAAACTCAAACTTCATAACCACAACATACAATTTATGAAGCTACCAATTCCCATGACAAGCCGATACCACTTTCGCTCAGTCAAGGAAAACATAAACTTCATAACTCCCACTGTTGTTTACGAGTTTACCAAATCCCACGACAAACCGATACCATTGTCGCCTAGTCGGGAAGTTATGAAACTTTCAAACTCCGCAACTTAGGTTACAAGTTATATAAATAACTGATGTCGTGACAACAAAGGAGATCGGTTAGTCATAAGGTTATGAAACTTCCAAACTTTGCAACAAGGTTACAAAACCTCCAAACTCTACGACAAGAAGTTATGAAACTTCCAAACTCTGCAACAAGGTTACAAACTTAGGAACTTCAGCGATTGGCCAACAATGAAGACTTGAACAGAGATACAAGCCAACAAGTTGAGGCACATTTTCCAACAATATTCCACTTGACGAAGACTTACTGGCTTTCTCCAAACTCGAAGTTAATGAAGGTCATGGGCTCCAAGGCCCATAAAACTAGCACACCACCTGTACTTGTCTGTGCTCATGGGCTTTGTCAATGCATCTATAAAATTTTCTAGAGTATCCACCTTTTCTAAACAAACTTTTCCATCCTCCACCATATCTCGTACAAAATGATACTGCACATCAATATGTTTCATCCTGGCATGGAAAGTTGGATTTTTTGCCAAACAAGTAGCACTCTGACTATCACAAAAAAATTTAATTTTCCCTGCATTAAACCCAATGTCAGAACACAAATGCTTTAACCAGATTGCTTCCTTACATGCATGTGTTGTAGCCATGTATTCTGCCTCCGTACTGGACAAAGTGACTATAGCCTGCCACTTGCTCATCCAACTAATTGCACCACCATTCAACATGAAAATATATCCACTGGTGGATCTTCTACTATCAACGTCCCCTGCCCAATCATAATCCACATAGCCTCAAATGCTGATAGATCTATTTGAAATAGATGAGTTACCATGATAACACAAAGCATAATGAGAAGTACCTTTTAAATATCTAAACAATCTTTTCACAACATCCCAATGTGACCTTCCTGGATTCGCCATAAACCTACTGAGTACTCCCACTACTTGGGCAATGTTTGGCCTTGTACAAACCATTATATACATTAAACTGCCAACAACACTAGCATAAGACACTCTGGTCATGTCCTCCATCTTAGTAGGATATTTTGGACAATCTTCAATAGATAACTTTGTTCCCTGCAAAACTGGAACAACTAGCTGCTTGCAATCAGTCATACAAAATCTCTCAAGAACAATATTAATGTACTTACTTTGGTTGAGCCAAATTTTTTTGCTCTTTCTGTCCCTGGTTATTTTCATCCCCATAATATACCTAGTTGCACCAAGATCTTTCATTTCAAACTTTGCATACAACTGAGATTTAAGATCAGAAATCATGAGCTTACTATTCCCAATGAACAACATGTCATCCACATACAAGGCAATAACTATGACACGATCATTTTCAGATTTGAAATAAACACAATGATCATATTTTGATCTTACAAATCCCAAAGACAAAACAAATGTGTCAAAATTCTGGTACCACATTCTAGGAGATTGTTTTAATCCATACAGATATTTTTTCAACTTGCATACTAGATGTTCTTTACCTTTTTCCACATAGTGCTCAGGCTGGGACATAAATTTCTTCTTCAAGATCGCCATGAAGAAATGTTGTCTTCACATCCATTTGTTCAATCTCTAAGTCATACGCTACTGCAAGTGAAAAAAGAAATCTAATAGATGTTAGCTTAGCTACAGGAGAACAAATTTCTCCATAATCAATTCCCTCTACCTGGGAATAACCTTTCACAACCAACCTCGCCTTATACTTTTCAACACTGCCATCTAGACCTATTTTCTTTTTAAATACCCATTTACAACCAATAGCTTTTCTTCCTTCAGGAAAGGGCACCAAACTCCAAGTGTCATCTTTTCTAATGATGCCATTTCTCATTCATGGCTTCCAACCAAGAGTTTGCATCAGGAATATTAATTGCCTCTTTAATGGTCCTAGGCTCATCGGTGCTAGTAATCAAAGCATAGGCACAAGTAGAATCTAACATAGAGAACCCATACCTATCAGGTTGCTTTCTTTCACATGTTGAACTCCTCAAGAGTTGAGGCTGAGGTTGTTCTTCTTCTTCAGAACTCTCAGAATTGCTCGATCTCTCCTCAGATTTGGGTACGTTTTGAACTTTTAATTCCTCTTTATCTGGTGTTGGAGGAATTTCAACTACATCCTTTTTATTTTCTGATTTTATCTCTGGCTATAGATCCAAAGTAGAAGGCTTCAGCTCATGAAAAATAACATTTCTTTTGTACAAAACCTTCTCAGTCATAGGGTTCCAAAGCTTGTATCCTTTTATGCTAGCACTATAGCTAGTAAATATACATTTAACAACTTTTTTCTCCAACTTAGATCTTTTTCATTTAGTACATATGCATATGTCTCACAGCCAAAAACTCTAATGTGTCTAAGAGAGGGCTTCTTACCAAACCATGCTTCCAAAGGTGTCTTCTCAACAAGAGCAGAATTAGGAGAACAATTTAATAAATAACATGTTGCAACTGCCTCAGCCTAGAACTTCTCCTCCAAGCCAGCATTTCTCAACATACTTCGTGCTTTTTCCATCACTGTCCTATTGAACCTTTCAACAACTCCATTCTGTTGTGGAGTATAGGGTGTAGTCTTATGTCTTTTAATTCCATGAGCTTTACAATACCTTTCGAACTCATCAGAACAAAACCCACCGCCATTGTCAGTCCTTAAACATTTTATTTTCCTTCTAGTCTGATTTTCCACAAGGTTTTTAAATTCCTTAAAATGACTGAACACTTCTAATTTACTCTTTAAAAAATACACAAATGCCCTTCTCGAATAGTCAACAATAAAAGAAACATAATATTTAGAATTCGATAACGAAGAAACATTTACTGGACCAAACACATTAGAATGAATGTAATGAAGTATACCAAAAGATTTATGAGGACTGGAATAAAATGAAACATGGTGTTGTTTACCATATATACAATGTTCACAAAATTCGAATTCAAGGTTATAGTCATCAAGCCCTTCAACCAGGTTTTTATTCTTCAAGGTTTTTAAACCTCTTTCTCCAATGTGGCCTAGCCTGTGATGCCACAACATTGTTTTCTCAACTGGAAGCTTCATCTCCAAAGAATTAGCTCATGTTGGAACAATCACCTCTTTCCCTATATATTTACATGGTTTTTCAGAAGCACTGTTGCATTGAACTGCATTGGCGTCCAACTTATACAGAGTACCAATTCAAGCACCCTTTTCTAACAACATAGAGCCTCTTTTCATCTTACAAACACCATTAGAGAAAGAGACAAGTATGCCAACATCATTCAACCTACTAACATAAAGTAAATTTCAAGCTAGACCTGGCATATGCATAACATCATTAATTCCCTTCATTAATTCCCTTCACCCTTCCATCAGGGAACTAAATTCTAACTCTTCCACAACCAACTATATCTAGGGATGAATCGCTTGCTAAGTACACCTTTCCACCATCATATTTTTCATACTTTGTGAACCAGTCTCTATGAGATGTCATGTGGAAAGATGATCCAAAATCAATCAGCCAGACATCATCTGATGCTCGCGTTTCCAAGGCTACAATGAAGGCATTTGTTTCGCTCTAAGAAGAATCATTGTCAAAAGAGTTCTTCTTCTTTTTCTCCTCTTTGCAATCCTTTCGGACATGACCAGGCGCCCGCAGTTCCAACACTTCACCTTGGAATTTTTTCCAAGAGACTTTGATCTCCCTTCTTATTTCGATTTGGATTTCTTGTCCTTCTTCTTGTCTTTTTCTTTCAATTTACCTCTAACAACAAGAGCCTCCTTCGCTATCTCAGAATATTTTCTTCTCATTTCTTCTGATAACAAAGAAGCAACAACATATTCCATCTTAAAAGTGGATGTTGTACTCCCAATGGCCATCACCAAGTGATCCCAAGAATCAAGCAAAGAACATAAAAGCAACATACAATGATCTTCTTCAATATTCACACCCACAAATGTTAATTGAGCAATCAATATGTTAAAAGTATTCAAGTGATTATCAACAGACGCTCCTTCCTTCATTTTCAAAGAATACATCTTCTTCCTCAAGAACAACTTGTTTACCAAGGACTTTCCTTGATAAATATCTCCAAGTCTTTTCCACAAGGAGGCTATAGTCTTCTATTCATGCACATTAAGAAGAACAGAGTCTGCCAAACAGAGCCTTATCAACCCCTTTGATTTTTGATCTGCAAGATCCCAATCTTCTTGCTTCATGCCAGAAGGTTTCGTTCCAGACACAATCATCCAAAGATCATGATCAACCAACAGATCTTCCATTTTGAGTTTCTACAACTCAAAATTACTGCCATTGAATTTCTCAATTTCAATATTTCCAGATGTACTTGCAAGTGCCATCTTAATCTGTAATTTGACAAATACTAGACTTATACAAGACTCCCACTGAACAGAATTGACACAAAAAACCCAACCAACCCACAAGGATAACACAACTGGATAAGATCTGATACCACTTGTAAGGAAAGACTCTAGTGCGAAAAATGCTTTCCTAATGTCAATTCACAGGAGAATAATGTAGGAGTACTTTTAATTTCAAACTACAGAGCATTAAGATTCACACATACAAGAATAGACAATAATATCAACATAGAATAGATACCAAATTTACGTTGGAAAACCCTTTTAGGAGAAAAACCCACCACCAAAGAGAAGTCACTTTATTCACAGTAAAAAAAAATTACAATAAAGTTATAGATCCCTCCTTCACAAGTATTAGTTCTCTAATATTACACAACAACAATACAATCAATCACAACACTGTTACAATGTTCTTTCAACATACAGTCCGCTCAAAAAACACTTCTCTTATGTCTACCATTCTTCTTATTTGCTAAATTCACTTTGACCCTTTGATTTCTAGGAATCTACTGTCCAAACCGATTCAGTTCGCTCAATTTCCAAGAAGCTCAACCATTGACATTATCCGACATTGGCGCGAAATATTAACAGTCATTAGTTTATAAACAAAAGCCGAAAGAATTTAGGTATCCACGAGTTAGCCCTTTTCATTACCAACTCACTCATACACCTGCGCTCAAACCAACCATCGACATGGCCCCAAAAAAGTGAACACCCATCAGCACATCGCTCAAAATGATAACTTCATAACCACCGCATACAAGTTACGAATTTACCAATCCCCGCGACCACTGTCGCCTAGTCAGAGAAAACTCAAACTTCATAACCACAACATACAAGTTATGAAGTTACCAATTCCCACGACAAGTCGATACCACTATCACTCAGTCAAGGAAAACACAAACTTCATAACTCCCATTGCTAGTTACGAGTTTAACAAATCCCGTGACAAACTGATACCATTGTCGCCCAGTCGGGAAGTTACGAAACTTCCAAACTCCGTGACTTAGGTTACAAGTTATAGAAATCAACGATGCCATGAAAACAAAGGAGATTGATCAGTCGGAAGGTTATGAAACTTCCAAACTCTGCAACAAGGTTACAAAACCTCCAAACTCTGCGATAAGAAGTTGCAAAAATTCCAAACTCCGCGACAAGGTTACAAACTTAGGAACTTCAGTGATTGACCGACAATGAAGACTTGCACAGAGATACAAGCCAGCAAGTTGATGCACAATTTCCAACACTCATAAGAGTGAAGAAAGTGGGTGGTTGGTTATGTGGTTGAGATGGTTATGTGAGGGAGTTATTTCTCCCTCTTCTTTAAAGATTCCTCCTAAAGAAGAGGGGAAGTTCACCATGCTTATTTTTCTCTTTTGTACTTTGGAATCATTTTCTTTAGGGAAATTATGGGAGACTGAAGGAGGAAATTTTTGGGAGAGGAGGAACCATCCATCCATTTGTGTCTACCGTTAGCGGGATTATAGCATTGGAGGTAATTCTTCTTCTATGATATTTCATAGTGATATTTTGTGCATCTAAAAAGGTGTTTTTGATTGAGAGTCTCATTTTGGGGTTTTATTTTGATGTGACAAGCCTTGTATGTATGTATTGTATCATTTTTGTGTATCCTTTGTTAGGGGAGGTGACCCTCTCTTGTTAAGAGGATTTTTGGTCCTCCACGTGTGAGGTTTGAGTGGGAGACTGCTCCCTCACATTGGGGCTTTCATTTTGGGATACGAGTATCCCATTTAGGTAATGGTCATTACTAGGGGTAAGAATACCCTTGTATTTATGGGATATGAGTATCCCCTTTTATATTTTTAGTTATATGCACTGGGAGGAATAAGGGGTGTTAATTCTGGAAAATTTGGGGCATGACAATGTGTTAGTGGGAAATCTTCAAAAGATAAGAAATAATGTCCTCTTCTGATATGAAGTGAGCAAAATGTATTGATTTGATAACTTGATATTGAAAATTGCACAACATATTATACATGATGTCATGAATCTAGTTATCAAACAAAATAAGATTTGTAATAGATTTCATTAGTTTGAGTGCTTACTACTTGTCAGCTTGATGTACAGTTTGCATGTAGCCATACATCAATCAAAATAATTATAAGTGGATCTCACACGATGAAAGTTGCTTACTTGGTTAACACAAAAAAAAATTATACCTCACACAAATTACAAGTGAATGTCGTAGCCCATAAATAGGGATGGTGAGATCAACTGAAATCATTCTTAAAATTCCATAAAATGGATTTAATTTTGAGTGTAATGTTCTTAATTTTGATAAGTGTTTCCATTTTGCAAGGTTAATAAGGAATAAGATGATGTTGTGGTATTATTGGGGATACTCTAAATTCTCCTGCCCCCAGTTATGTAGTTATAGAGTAAAAGAGAGACCAATTTCATTCAAGTTCAAAATGGGTGGAATTGGAAAGAAGTTGATTTGGTTCACCTGGCCCTTGAGCCAAATTTTGAACTAGGATGAGGAGCTCTATTGGAGATAAGTTTTTTAATAGAGAGTGTGGCTACATAAGTTTTTTAATCTTTTTCACATTGAAATCTATCAATTTTTCAACTCCATTTTGATAGAGGCCCTCAAAGAGGAATTGTGGATTTTTGAATTCATTTGTGCCAGAGGGTGGTAGCAAATTTACTACCCCTTATCTTTTGCATAATTCTAATTGGTAACCAAGATAGGTACATTTTCTATATTCACAACTTCCCTTTTCCCAGCATGGTAGGCAAGCCCTGTGGGTTTTTGAAGTCATCTTGGGATGTTATGGTGGGTCAAATTGAGCATATTATGCAATATATTTTGTATTAAATGTTTTAACTATCAACTCGTGCTTCACCATACTAGGATACAAAACCAAGGTACAAAATTTTCTATAAATACAGAACCATAGTGGTGGTTGGAGCTATCAAGTGAAATCCCAAGATCCCAAGCATAGTCGGCAAGCCCTGTGGTTTGAGAATATGATCTGCATCCCATAACACCACTACCAACTTGGAATAAATTGTGTTTGATGTAAAGTGACCTGTGTTATTTATACAAGAGCTTTCATTCTCTACTCATCTTTAAAAATCTATGTAACATTGTAATTCAATTGTAATAAAATTAAAATAAATGGTTGTGTTATTCTTCGTTATTCATTTGCAATAAAGAATTATTTTGTGTGTTTAGTGTCTATTCAAATTACAAGTAATTAGAATTAATGTTACTAGCACTTTCACCTAAAGGAGGTTCAAGGATTACACCGATAGAAAACTATATGTATGCTAATATGTTAGAAAGTATGTGTTTGTGCATGGATAGGCTAACCTATAGGAGGTTCAAGGATTACACCAATAGAAAACTATATGCATGTTAATATGTTAGAAAGTATGTGTTTATGCACGGATAGGCTACAAGTTGAAATTTCGAGTTGCATGTGGATGGATTAAATAATTAATGATAAGTGTTAAATAAAGGAATGAAATAAACTTAAACAAATCTAGATTTTTATCTTCAAGAAATTAAGTATTATCTAATTATGAAATATTTGCATGCAAATTTAAAACATAAAGCAATACAAATAAAAAATAAAGTTGCCATCAAATTCACTAAAAAACACTAAAAAAAGAAATAGAATGTTCCCATCCAGTTGTCAAATCAATATTTATCTAGATTTTATGTGATGAGTGAGATTTTGGAGGTTATTACCATTAAATGACAATTGGTTTACCATTAAACAACACTCTTGCTAGGGTTTGGTAAAATATTGTCACTCTTCCTAGGGTTTGCTAAAATCTTGCTTTATATAAATTTGGGTTCAAAATCCCTAAAAAAGCCTACCTAGTTTGCCCCACCCTGCACTTTATTAATTATTTTTAATTTTTCATTGACCTACTCCCCTGATTCCTGGTGTCATTAGTCATTTTATTAATTCCTTTACATCTTTAATTTATCGGCCCCTTGATCCTCTCCTAACACTCACTTAAGAAGATTATGCATGTGCTTAATTAAATGTCTTAAGTGAGCCCACACTTAATATATGGTTCTCATTGTTATTATGCCTTTCCACTAATCTGCACAAAGTATTTTATTAAGGAATGGAACACCCACGAAATTATGGAAGGGTTGAAACTTGACTCCTTATTAGTAGTTTCCTTTTAGGATGATTCTGCGAGTCCGTAGATAGTTTTTATAAAGGTTAATTTAATTGTTGTGGAACTGTGGAAAGGGGATAGGTGTCAATGTCATGCTTTTTAAAGATATTTCATAGGTCATTGAAGAAGATCTATATGTGACTCATGGAACCATGAAATAAGGACATGTGGACTCATCTCAATGTCTCCAATGGGTTTTTAATTGAAGGGTAGGATTGTGAGCAATGAAATGATGAAATGTGGCACAATCTCATGAGGATTTTGTATCCTAGTGCAATTTAAAGTTTGAAAACACACATTTATATCATAAGTTACTTGACCATTCGATGAACATTTGATGGATGGTTGTAGTTAAATTCTGGAATGAAATGCACAGAGTACTAGGATTTATAACTCAAACCTCCATAATCACCCTATAACCGTTAGACTTTCAAATATCAATAGTTGAGAATTAATTTGAGATGGAACATATGAATGACGTTGTCTCTCGCCAAAAGTGATCAATTAATAGAAGGTGCAGAAATGCAATCTACAACTATTGAATTTATTTCTAACTATCTTTACAGAATTGTAATGTACTAATTGTGTAGTCCAGAGGTAACATGTTTCATTCACTTTAATATTTGAGAAAAATAAAAAAAGAAGTGAACTTTCTGCTGCTAAGTGATTTTATTTTTAAGTGAGGGGGTCAACACAAAGGGAGATTGCTCATTGTGGTACACCAAGGAAATTCTAGGTTCAAACACAGATAGTCCACACTTGTCAGTGCCTCTATATTAATCTTTTCAAGAATCAAAATCTAGGTAAGTGAAAGACAAAAATCCTACGTTTCATCATTTCTTAATTTTTCAATCTTGGGGTTTAGGGTTGAGAACTTGAGAGACTTAATAAAAATTAAGTACTTAAGAGGGACTTCACACTGTACAAGCATGCCTACCACCACTACCAGACCAGTTGTTGGAAAAGACAAATCAAAATCAAATAGAAAAATAGATTATGCTCTAGTGCTTAAAACCTCAGGTTTTACAAATGAATACAATGATATTTATGATCTTGAAATATATGGTAGGCTTACCTTATAACTTATATTTTCATGTGAGAATCAGGTTCTAAAGCAAATGCAAAATAGTCAAACAACACCAATTAATAGTTTCACTGCACCGTGGGTAGTTGGATTAGGGCGCATGATGCCACAATAGGTTTTCCCTTGCCCAAACTTTATCATGACCTGCACCCACAATTATGATGATAACAAAAGAGTAATTGTTAATAAAGATAACAAAGAAGAAATGTTATACATTACTACATAAGAATTTGAAAATGTGTTGGGGTTTGCAACCGAAGAATTTGGAAACGTCCACTTTGACCTAGAAAAGCTTGCTAGTGATTATGAAGTAGTTGATGAAGGGGAGAAAATAATTTTATTATTAAAATAGTTCAGGATAGTCATAGTAACTTATTAAAAAATAATCATAAGCCTCCTTATGATTTGGTAATTTTTAAACCATGGATTCAAGATACTATTTCCATGAGCTAGCATTTTTCCTTGGACTGGATAGCAATCGGGAAGTGGGTGTAAGCCTCCTTGAAATGGTATTTAATATCCACTACGGTAAGCAACCTATCAAATATAACTTTCTTGAGCACATTGTAGAATCAATGAATAATTTTTTTTTAATTATTAAAGGAGGTTCCACTAAGATATTTAGGTTCACAACCTACTTGTGCTATCTTTTTCTATTCAAATTTAGTGGAATGTTTCTGACCAACAAGCTTCAGATTCAACCCTATATGAATGTTGAGGAAAAAAAAATGAATCCAATATATAATTGGACCACTAAGATAAGGATGCATGATTCCCAAATGAACTACAATCATTTTGTAGACTACTTCTTCACTCCATTGTATCAAGCAATTATAGATACTCCAATGCCTAGATTGCATATGCCTTGTAGAAATTACATTTAACTAGGAAAATAAATACAATTAGATAATTGGTACTTTTGGAAGAATATATTATGCTAAGATTTTATGGATTAGAAGTAGAGCCGTATAAACTTCCAATACATGTGACAGAAAGGGTTTATGCATTGGAATATGTACGATAGATGGAGAGTAGTGATCAACTATACTTTGTCAGTTAGCAAAAGAAGAGCATATTTCCTTCTTTACCTTTTCATGTGGAGGGTTCACATTTGAGAGAAAAACATTTAGTGTTGTACATGAACTTTTGAATTTTTTTCAATTTGATGTTATCTCTCACTAGTAGTATGATCCATGTGGCACCATTAAATCAAGGATTTTTTCCAATAAGAATGTTGTAAGTAGAATTCAACATCAAAGTAAACCATTGCTTGAAAACTTGAGAAACAAGAATTCTTGGAATGAGGTCAAAATAACAATGGACAAAATTGTTGTTGAGAAAGGTATTTATTTTGAACAATTGTCAGCATAAATTATGACATTGCACCAATAGAGAGAAGTGGAGAATTAAATCAAGAGGTACAACAATTTTTATGAAAAAAGTGATCTACCATCTACTAAAGTAAAATTACCAGATTCTCTAAAAATGGCTTGTAAATTAAAAAATTGGACATAATAAAAAATTACTGCCTTTTGGTCTATGAGAAAGGATCTAGGTGAACCAAAAATTGATGGAGTATTTCAAGATATTGAAGAAGATTATTAGAAATTCATGGAATAAAGAGCATCCCTTTGAACGTGAAGAAATAGATGATGAATCTTATGATGATAGGGAAGAACAAAGTGTACAATATGCAAGAAAAGTCAAATATGGTTTAAGTGAGAGCAAAAAAGAACATATACTTCAGGAGTAGCCATAATTGAAAAAATGAGTTATGAATGTGGTGGTTTGGGGTCCAAAGGACAAGGCATTTGGATGGAAATAGAGGTAGGCCATCGAAAACCTAGTGATTTTCAAGGCCTTGGAGCTGATAAAATACCCCAAGGGCATATAGGGAAAACTAAAACAATTTATTTTGTTATAAATTCAATTCCTAATCCTCATGTTTAGATACAATCACAACTAGGACATGCTCATGGTGGAGAATCTAGTGCAACTGACATTTCCACTAGTGGTGATAGCATGGGTAGTAGTTAGTGTGAACCATCTTTCCAAACTTGCACAAACACAAGAAACAATCAATATGTTAAATCAAATGCAAGGTTAGTAACATGATTCCTCAAGAAATTCATTTAAATTGAAAAAGAAAGAGGAAATGAAATGAAGAACACAACAAAACTTAAAACATATCAAATCCTATTCTAAAGCAAAGCAAACTCTTAATCTCTTGAGGGATTTGGTGTAAATTTGATGTGAAAATTGGCCCTTTCCCAACTCCAATGATGTAATGGTGCTTTGGTGATGAAAATTGATCCACTTTGATGAAGAGTGATGAATGCTCCAAGATAAAAACCTGCATAACCTAGCTACAAATTCCAAAGTATGGATGAAGATTGCTAAAGATTTGAGTATAGTAAGTTTACTCAAGTTGTGGATGATCAAATGAGGAATGAAGCCTCTTATTTATAGAATGTCAAGTTGAAAGAATGCCCAAAATAGAGCAATGTGGGACTATCTTTCATTCAATGGCAAGGTGCCACTTGTCCAAATGTGAATGGGCCAAGGATGTGCAAGTTTTGATGAATGTGCCAATAAATGCCAATATTTGAATTTTGCAATTGTATTAATGACAAGGTGGAGGGAGAGTCAAATGGAGTAATGGCCACTTGGCTCAATGCAAAGGACTTGTAAGAGGGAGTAAATTCCTTGTCGGAAGGACAAAGTCCACTTAGATTTGAATTTCAAACTTGAAGAATATTCCTCCTTTATGCCATGTTGAAGAAAAATAGAGATTTAATAAATCAAATAACTCTATTTTCATGTGCAAGTGGCAAAAGATGGAGGATGGGACATGAGAAGAGATTAAATTAATCAAGGTTAATTAATTTAATGAAGGATTAAATGATGTGACCTATTTGACTTAAATTTATGGATTGATTTAAATCAAATATGAGAAGAATATGATTTAAATATTTAATTAAATAAAGGGTTTTGATTTATTTAACTAAGGGGATGAAGATAGATAAGGTTTTAATTTACTCAATTTCATAGATAGAATTTAAAGATTTAATTAAATAAAATTAATTATTTAATTAAATAGGGATAATTAGATCAGATTGATTGATTTAATTATCAAAAGAGAGACTTAATTAAATACATGATTTATTTAATTAAGAGAGGAAAATTAATGAATTTAATCAAATAAAAATATTCGATTAAATGGTTAGACTGAGGGATGATTTAGGATGAAATGGTGTTAGTGATCAAGATCAGATGTCCAATGTCAATCAGTACATTTTACGCGTCTACAGTTAGTAGTGGTCAACATGTGCCACAACAAAAAATTACACACAAGAGGCCAATAATACAAGATACTACATAGACATGCAATGATCGAGGCATTCCAAAGAAGCAAAGGATTATGACAGGTCCAATTCCAACTACCAGTACTAGTACTATTACCTTAATTTCCACCGAAAAGGAGTTATTTATAGAAACTCCTCCAGTTAGTGTGACTACAACAACAATGGATAATCCTCAACCTCGGTCTCAGTCTTAGTTAATTGGAGATGTTCCCATCACTACAAGTACTCCATCGTTCAAGAATTCCATTATTTATGCATCCCCAAGTTTTGATTATAATGATGAACCGTTTTAAAAAAATAAAAATGTATAAGAAAGAAAGGAAGAAACTGATAGAGAGTACATCTACTGTAACTTTAGAGCCTACAACAACCAAGGTATTACCCACATTTGACCCAGATATAAAAATCATGGAGTACATGTTTGTTGTTTGCATAGTTTAAAATAAACCAGAGAATCAGATGGATTGCTCTAAATTTTAGGTGAGTAGTTTCCAACTAGATTTTTCTGGATACAATTTTTTTGACAAAATTAATGTATCAAAAAAGAATAATGAATTGGTGTACACATCATTGTTAAAGCAAGAGAGAAAAAAGGCTGCAAATTCAAATAAAAAATTTAAAGAAAGACCTAGAAAATGAGAAAGCAAATAGGAAAGAAACAGATAACAAGAGGAATGCATTAGAAAAAAGAATAAAAATCTACCTCTACATCTACAAGCAAAGAGGATAAATAAACAAAAGTGGAGTTGAATGAATTGAAGAAAAGGTTATGTGAGAGAAAAAAGAAATATGATGATAAAAAATCCACTTTAGAAAAATTAAAATAAAACTTGGCGAAAGAAAAACATTGGGAACAAAAACTAGAGGAAGAGAGAAAAAACACTGAAATATTAGTAGTAGAGTTGAGGGAAGCAAAAAATGAAATAAAATCTTGTCAAAATAAGTTAACTGCATTTTGTAGAGAAACAATGAGGCATATGTAACAAAGTATCTAGGAGGAAATAATGCAAAGGATTGATCATTTGTGTGAGTTGTTTCAATTGATTAATGATTTGATAGTACATAATAGGAAGCTCAAGAAATATGTAATGGAAAACAAAGATGTGATTTTAACAAAGAAATTTTCAAATCAAAATTTGCAAACAGTCTACAAAGCCAGTGACAATAAATTGAAATCAAAAGGAATTAATGGTCAAATTGATTCCTCAATGAAGGTGTCATCTATCATTCAAAAGTCTTTGAGAATGTTGAAACAAAGGAATTTTCAGATCAGGCTGCAGAAAAGATGAAGAAGCTAGATAAAAAAGGTAAGGAACTTGACATATCTTGGTTTGCCAAAGGCTTTTGACATAATTGAGTATTTGATTGGAAAGGATAATTTATGAAAAAAGATGGAGGATACAAGGAAGATTGATTTGGACCAATTTCCTTAGAACCCAGATGAGGCAAACTATTTGGATTCCATCAAACCATTGATAATCTTAAATGCAACTTTAATTGAAACATTCAATTCAAGTTCCAATTTCAATCATGAATTGTTAATAATTTTTCAAGTCAAACACTATCAATTACAACAAATGACACTTTCATCGGGTGAACAATGGAGCATGCTACAAAAACTAATAGAATGTTTGATAATATGAGTTTCCATCTCAACTATGTTCAAAGTTGTATTTGATATAGATTTTGCATTGCCTCTATGTATTCCTTCATTTGAAAATTTGAAATATCTTAAGGCAGGGAGAGAGAGAAGAGTGGGAAATGGTAGGAAAATAGCTTTCTTGGACCAATGGCCCACCTTTACCTAGTTTTAATGGCTTGAATCACATAAAATAAAGATTGCTAAGATCCTATGGTAGCCAACTTGATCACTACATCCTATGGGATGTGGATAAGCCTAATTGGAATTTTTTTTGAGAACAACTCTATGTGGGAAGGAAACTAAGAAGTGGAATGCAACAAAATTGGGAGATGTCCATTCAAAACCTATATCAGATTATTGGAGACTATCTATATTTTTCTAGGAATAAGGAGGATGAATGGTTGTGGTATTTTCACTCTTTAGGTAATCTTTTAGTTAAGTCTACCTATTATTTATTGGAAAGGCCTCTTAATGCTCATATTGATTTAGATTGGAAAAAAGTTTGGAATCCTAAACTTATACCCAAGGTTAATTGTTTTTGGTGGATAGATATTCACAAAAATATTTTGACAATTGATAATCTCAATAGAAGAGGATTTTTTTTGTGAATAGATGCAACCTTTGTCTGAATAACTCAGAAGATATTGATCACCTATTTTTCATTTCTCTTATGCTCAGGAAGTCTAGTCCCAGGTTCTTTCCTTACTTTAGATTTATTGGGTTTTTCCTGACACTCTTAAGTAGTTTTTTCAAAGATGGTTATGTTGCCTCTTCTCCCACAATATTATAATAGATCTATGGAGACAGATCCCCCCTTTTGTTGTTTGGAGTTTGTGGAAAGAATGTAATAACAAAATTTTTAGAGATAAAAAGAGAAACAACATTGAATTTTTTCTGGCCATAATATAACAAATTCAAGAGAATATAAATGTTGGCATCTATGGTTATTCTAAACACATGCCTTCCTATGAGGAGCTTAGAATAAAACATAATTGGGGGATAAAATAGGATTTGACAAAAATTAATTGGATGGCCAATTTCATAAGGAGAAACACTTCTTGGTTGCTCCCTAACATTGAATGGGTCAAGTGCAACTTTGATGGTTGTTCTAAAGGGAATATAAGGTTGGTTGGTGCTGGGGGATTGATAAGGGATCATCAAGGACTGATGATTGAAGGATATGCTAAAAACCTTGGTATTACTACTAAAAAAATTTCTAAAGCAATTATTGCTTGGTGGGGAATCAAAAGAATGAAAGATTTGGGGTTTCCTAGAGTGTTTGTTGAAGGAGATTCTAAATTGATAATCAACATTCTTAGTGGGAAGGTGGATTGGCCATGGGAGATCCATGATATTATGTAGGATTGAAAATTGATCTTAAGGATCTTTCTTCAATCCAATATTGTGTATACCTATAGAGAAGGAAACTATGTAGTTGATGTTGCAACCAATGAAGATTTGAACTGTCAACACTGGGCTTGTTGGAATATAAATAATATTATGTTTCATATTAAAGGTATCCTTTTAAAAGAAATGAATGGTGATAAATGTAATTATGATATTAATGGGGGAGGATTTATGTGATATTTCTTTTCATTACTTGAGGATGAATGTGATAATGATGAGGAGGATTATTATGCATTTAAACAATCTTAAGTGTAGCATGAACATATTGTTATAGGCTAGCGGAGTAATGATTTTTTTTGGAAAAGGCTCATTTTAATTTTCATCTTTTGCATGTTGGAGGTGTCTTATACTACGGGGTGTTATTCCTCTCTTACATGTTGATTAATAGCTCCTTATGCCTCCCAATTAATGCTCTACATTTTAATAATCTTTTCGTGAGTCATATTGATATGGTTAATCACAACGATCGAGATTACTCAAAATTTTCATTCTTTTTAATCATTGCTTGTGAGTATAACAATTTTTTTTTAGCAATGTATGAGGCAAGTTCTTCTAGCTTGGTCACTGAAGATATTGTTATTTCTATCAATCTGAATGAGGGTGGTAAGGGATCTGGAGAAGATTTATTGGAGCATTGGACAAGTTGCATTTTTGAGGAGGATGTAATGGGAGGCCCTGGGAAGCGATCAGAGCTGGTTAATTGTGAATATCTCCAACAAAATGTGGAGCTTTGGGTGCTATTTTATAGGGATAGCTATACCTCTTTCTTTCAAGCAATGCAAAACTTTAATGATTTCCTTACTTCTAAGTTCACCAACTCTTGGTTCAATGATAAGGTGAAGGTCAACAGTCTACAATTTAATGTGTCTCCTCAGTTGATTGCAGATGCTACTGGGATAAAATGTGAGGGAAAGAAGGTTGTGAAGAAGATCTCATGGAATTACCAAAATTTTATTGATATTTTTTTTGAAAAAGATGAGAAGTCAAAACAATTCCAAAATGGGTATACAAGAATGAAACTTCCTCCTCCATATGCTATTGTAATTCTTCATATTATGAGATATTTCACTTTAGAAGGTTGTTATATGATTCTCCATGGGTACCAATTCCCTCTTCTGAACCATGTTAGACACAATGAGAAGGTTAATCTCTCATTCTTTTTGTTCTCTTCCCTTCAATAAAACATATAAAAATGATCTTTCCCATTTATATCAAATTTTGATTAGGGCCCTCTACAAATATGTGTTGGCTACCTCCCGGCCTAAAAATATATTTGAGAACCCTCCTCCCCCGACAAGCTCTATTATAATAGAGCTTATTGATAGTCAACCTCACTAGATCTAGGTAGGGTTTCTAAGTTGGTTAAGAACAAGAATTCCACTTCTACCACCCCTGGCCCTAACAATAATGATCTTCTAAAAATTACCCCAGAGAAATGAAAGACCTCCCCTCTTACCCCTAGTTCATCAAAGCAGAGAAAGGTTGATTCTAAAGAGGCTAAATATAAAGGCCTAACTATTACCATTTTGGATGATCAAGATGTTATCCTGGAGAGTGGTAACTCGAAGAAGGAGAAAAGTGGTAATGTCCAATCGAGGGGTAGAAGGTATGTTTGTCTCATGAAGGCTACAACTAAGGATAAAGGTAAAGATTAAAAAGGAAAAAATGGTGGTTGAAGAGGATGATAGTGGGTCCTTTGAGGAAGAGTTCATACCAAACAACTTAGGTGAGAGTGGGGAGTCATAGAATGAAGAGATTAGTGATACAGATATGGAGGAGGAAGAGCTTTAGGAGGAAGATAATAACCTTGATAGAGATGATGGTGATGCTGATAGAGGAGGGAGCTAGAGGTGGATGAGGACAAGAATGTGAAATTTAGGGTTCAAGAAGATAATGATATAATATTACATGACTCTCAATTACCAGATAATCTTTCTAAAAATGCTCTTAAAGACCTTGTTTCTCAAGTGGAAGATCTTAATGCTTACATGAACAATGTGGAAATGAAAATTGAAGGGAATAACAGTAATAAAAAGTTAAAATATATGAAGAATGTTATTAAGAATCTCAGTGTTGTTATTGATGGTATTATAAAAAAAAAATTTATGGGTACAATGTCTGGTTAGGGTAATATTAGGAAACTACAAAAGAAAAAAGGAAAGTCTCTTGGGAAGAAGGAAGCAACTAAGAAGAAGAACAATGGGAATAATGATAGCTGGATGGAGTATGTGGCTATGCTCTAGGAGAACTGGACTCTTATCAAGGATTCTTAATGTTTTTTATTTTATTCCTGTTTCAATTTTTGTTTCTAAGACTCTAGCCCACGTTCCTATTTAATTATGATTATAAGATTAGTAGTTTTAGTGATAAAATGGTTTATTTTAATGTTTTTTGTATGGCTACTACTTTTTTTTTTGTTGGTTATAATTTTAGTATGTTGGGTTTAAATCTTATGTTATGATCTAGTTGGGTTGGTATCTGGTCTCTTCTTAGTAGATTTTAGATGGCTATTTTTAAGTTTTGTGGTGTTGGTTCATTGGTGGCCTGTCTAGCCTAGTTTCTTTGTATGAAATTAGGGCCCTTTTCCTTGTTATCTTAATAAAAAACTATAGAATAATATTAAGGTTTCAAAATTCATAGATTTTATTCTACCCACATGTAATCTTGAAAAATCCTTGTAAGAAATTAGATGCCCTAAATTTAGAGCTCACCAAGACCTCCACGATCATCATAATAAAAAAACATAACATTAAACCAGTCAAATGGGTAAGAGATTTGGTATTGAGCATGGAAAAAACCAATTCTTCCACATGTGAAACTGAAAAGATTGCTTCTTGAGAAGCTAAACCTACTTTTACTATTATACATGTGAAATAAGTTATTTCAACTATCCCTTAAGCCTTCAAGGATTGGTCTACCAAATTTTTTGAGATCTGAACCTTCTAATTGATCCTCCCATTACACAAAATCCTACTTCCTATGAGCTGAATTTCATAATAGGCAACTCAAAATAAAATATTGCATAAATTATGGGGTTAGTTAGGTAGTACATTATATGACACATAGCCATTACATACCAAATTATTTCCTTTCTAGGCGATTTATTAGTGAAAATCATAAAAAATTCCATTAAATAATAGTTATGATAGCATGTTTCCTAACTCATAGATCCTTGAGGTGCCTGCATAAATATAATATATATAATTATCATCCCATAGTTGGTACCATTATTTAAGACACTAAAATCATACCTAAACCAAAATACCATTTTTTTCCTTGTTATCCAATAAACATCTTACATTTAATCCTTCAAGCTTAGTTACCAAATACATAAAAAAAAATGAGTGTACACAACCATCGGCGTAAAACTAAACCACACAAACCCCTTTTACCTATATTATCTATAAGCTAAAAGAAGTGGCAAAGATATTGAACCTATATTTAACGAAAGGAAAACTTTAATTAAGCATTAGGAAAATATGATATATCTTATAGAAAAGTTTCCAACAAAATTATATATTTCTTTTCCATAAAACTAAAAGTAAATGCAAATTAGGAGAAAAAAAAATTACCAACCCTTTGAGGTAGTATACCAAATCTATATCCAAATCCAATTTTATTATTTTTATCAATTATCTTTAGAATTTTGAAAGAGCACATGTATGGTTCATCAATGTTCATCAAATCCCTAGTACTTTTGAACTTTTTCCAATAATTTAGAGCATAAAATATGGTGACCAACTTCCTTTAATAAAAAAACTCAATAGGCACTTCCTAGGTTTTTTATGCAATGAGGGGTGAAAGAAAAATAAAGCTTAGAAATCATAGTAGAATGACACATAATATTGCATAGGAACCAAAAAAATCAAGATAAAAAATTCTATATTTAACTTATTTAGCCTTAAGGTAATGTACATATTACAAACTTGGTTATCAAAATTATCAACAAGAACTACAAAAATAATTCATAGGTCAATACATATTCACTCTTTTTTGTAGAGGATTGATTTATTATTAATCTTTGCAAAAAATACATTAATTCAAAAAAATTAACATGTATGAAAATAAAAAATGCACGTCGCTTTTGTTAGTTTAATATGGACATTTTCAAACTACTTATCTTTTAGACTTTTGTAGTCTTGAATTCCTATTCACACTAGTTAAGTCCTAACTTAGGGTATTTTTTACTTTTTGTCTCACCTCATGTGGTTGAGACACATGTACTTACCTTTTGAGAAAACTAACTCATGCACACACGATGCCTTTATCACATTTATCCTATGAAAATGACACATTAGGAACACATTTCCTATATAAATTCAATGTGGTTAAATTCCACAAATATATTCTCATATCACTTCTTTTCTACATTACCAAGGGGTTCACACATAACTGTAAACTTTTAAAGGTTGCACATAATATATGAATAATATCATTACATTTTTGGCATTATTGGTGTAGAAGGTATATCCTTATTTACATGATCAAATGGTCCATGAGGGTCAAATATTAGAATCCAACATGATATCAAATTCCTAAATATACAAGATCCTTCTTTAATTAGGGGGGATTTTGTTGTAGTGTATTCATACAATATTTGTAACAATCAAAGAATTTTTTTTAGCAAGCCTCACAACTAAAATTTGGACCGTTTTAAAGTAAGTGATGCGGAAGGTGCCTAGAGGGATTGCTACTTTCTGGAACTCTTTGAGGTTTGGTGGTAAGTGGAAATTCAAGAATAAGAACAGTCTCTTACTTAGTATGGAGGATGGAGATTCTTCCATCAATTGGAATATGGGCAATATCTATGGCCCCAACTTGAGATTGGATAGGTTGGAGCTTTGGAATATGCTGGAAGGAGTTATGGAAAACAACAAAGATGATCTATGGATGCTTGGAGGAGATTTCAACTCCCCACTATACCCATCTGAAAAAAGAAGAAGGTTTAATTGATTACTCAGATAGTATGATTGACCTCTCAAAATAAAACATGAACTTCTCATATTGTCATATCTCTCAAATTGGACAAGGAAATCAAACGTCACAACCCATGAACATGTCACAAACATGTCACATCCCACTTGGTCATCAAAACACACAAGGACAACACATTCCTCAAATGCAATTCAATACTGGTGGATCACATATCCCAACATACTCTTCCCATATTCATACACAGGGTCAATATCAACACATTCCAACTCAAAATATATCGTTGCAACAAATGGGAATGCATGGGATACCTATCACCAACATTTGTGATGCCACCAATAATCTAACAATGGATGCATTGACTGCACAATTAGCAACATTACAAAAGCAAGTAGATGACATGTAACTATCAAACAAGAAGCCTCATACATCCTTTGACTTGCATCTATATCCATTTGACACAAACTTATACATGCCACCATTTCCTCTAGGATATGTGTTCCCGAATTTCCCTAAATAAAAAGGAAAGATAAACCCCATTGAGCACATAAGAGAATTCACAACCAATTGTGACAACATGGCACATGAACACACCTATTTGATGATACTTTTTCCTAGGAGTTTTGTAGGTCCTGTACTCGATAGGTTCTGTACTCGATTGGTTCACACTTTTTCCTAAAGGGATAAGATCATGGGACAAACTTTCCAACAAATTTGTAGAGAACTATTCCTATAACATTGACACAAACGTTACAATTGCCACACTTTGTAAACAACATTGGAAGAATCTAATGAAACCTTCATTCCTTTCTTTCAAAGATGGTGAAGATTGGTAGGCAGGCCGATGTCCAATTGAAATCCCCGAAAAAGAGAAGGTACACATGTACGTCCAAAACCTCCTTGGACCTTTGAAATATGGCTTGCAAGTCCATTGTTGTACTACCTTCACAAATATTGTTGAAAAGGGTGTCCAACTTGAAAAATCCCTCATCAAAGAAAGGAAAACTTAAGTATTCTAGTAAGAGCACAAACACAAACAAAACCTATGATAAGAACAAGTATTGGGCCAAGAACAAACATGTTACCAATGATGGTGTCATCGATGCTAAGGTGGTGAATAAAATAGGTCCTACAATCACACTCAGGGGATCTCAACCACAAAATAATCCCCTATCTATCCTGACACCTACTGCAAATGTTGTCCAAAGCAACCAAACCCAAGGTCAACAAAGACAAGCCAGACAATTCCCAATGCGGTGCACTTACACACCCTTGGGAGAACCTATTGAAGTTTTCCCCAAGAAGCTCATCCAAAATAATATCATAACATTGTAAGAACCTAAATCATATGATCCTAGATAATTTAAACCATCATGGTGGGACAACAACACCTTCTATGATTACCATAGAGAAAAAAGACACAAAACATCATCCTGCAGACAATTGCAAAACATTGTACAATGTTTAATTGAGAATAGAGACATCAAAATTAATGGTCAGCAATACTCTTCCAATACTGACCATACCATCCATAAAAACCCACTACAAGATCATGGTTCAAGAAACCTCTCCTCGTCAAGTCCAAAGACTAATAACCATGCTAACTACACTTGTGTTGCCTTTGATTACTCGAGTGGACCTATAATCAATCACCTTAGAGCTGCCAATGAATATGTCAATACTGGCACTATCAAAAAGACTCCTAAATGCAATGTCACCACTAACTGAGCCAAAATCACGATACCTAGCCCTTCCACTAAGCAACCACAACCTAAAGGACAATTTAACCTTGTTGATTAGTTAGGTAAAACTCCTGCTCAAATTTCCATACTTGAACTTTTGTGCATCTCTCCCACACATAAAGCTATCCTCGACAAGGCTCTAAAAGAGACTTTAGTCCCCACTGACATTGATGTCAATCACTTTGAAGCTATGGTCGGATATTTGGCTAATTCCCACTAGGTCACCTTCTCAAAAAAATATTACTCCATGCCTAAGCCATACCATAATGTTGCATTACACATTGAAGTTTTCATTCACAAACACAAGGTCAGACGAGTCTTAGTAGATGGCAGAGCTGGATTGAACATATGTTCCTTAAAATTTGTCAAGGCACCGGGCTTCTTTGATGCATGTGTAGATTCCACTAAAAGTATTGTAATTAAAACACATGTTTATGAGGAGCATACTTCTAAGGGCATTATCACACTCCCTATTCATGTTGGGCCAAAAATCATAGATACCACATGTCAAGTTATGGATCTTGAATTTCCCTACAACATCCTCCTTAGTCGACCTTGGATTCAAAAATTGAAGGTTGTACCCTCCACATATCACCAATGTCTGAAGTTCCCCTATAATGGCATTGAGATTACCATAACTGGTGATCTTGACCCCTTTCAATATTGTACCAACCTAAGGGGCATTTCCAAACATCAAATGCCTATTAATTGTGAAGCTTCAAGATCCACTTCATCCCAATATGTTGATTCATCTACACTTACCAAGTCATCCACTTCCACTGCTTCGATCTCCATCATGCCATCCACTCCCACCATTCCCACTACCGATCTGAATATCAAGATCCAAGACATAGGATGTGGAGAGTATAAACTAAACACTGCTTATTGCATCTCACAGTTGCCCAAGTCTCCAAAAGTTTATGGCAGACCGTGCTTCAAATTAAAACCTAATATTTTCTTTAAAGTTCCTCCCACTACCACCTTCACAAAATGGGGAGAGGTAAATAAAGAAGATATTGATGATATTTTAGCTTCGATCTACAAAGAGAAGAAAGATTTGCCACCATTACAGTACAACAATATGGAAAAGGCTTTGAGATAATGAAGGAAAAAGGCTATGATGGAATCAATAGTCTAGGCATAAAAAAAATGGAAGGAGAGAACCCTTAATGCCAACTACAAGACCAAATAACTAAGGGTTAGGGTTTAAGCCAATCTTGATTGATGCTCCACGTACCCTTGTGACTTCTAGTAAGGATGTAAGTGCTTCTAAAAATGGTGAGATATCTGATGAATCCTATACCAAGACTGACTCTCATGAATGGGAATATGGTTCTGAAAGATGCCTTAGTGCCTATGATCTTGAAGAAATGTTTCTAGAACCAGGTGAGCCTTCTTTTAAGGAAAGATTCAAACAAATGTTTAAGAATGGTCCACCACAAGATCTTTCTAATGACAACCCTAAAATATAAAAAGAGAAGCTTGGGTAAGAATATTTTGGCCCTGTGAAAATGAAAAACCTAAACCACCACCTGATTCTTTCGACCTATGATTTCCTAATCCTAAACTCCCTCATGAGCCCAATTTACCTAAGATCATTAAGGGAGGAGATTGGATGGAATCCTCCTAGGATCCTGATGCTACTTTTTTCTTTACCTTTTTAGCCTCTATTTGCATGCTCTTAGCGTCCTCTCTACTATTTTCTAATATTGACGATGGTATCTCCCTCATATACCCAAAACTCATTAACTGGGATCAACAAGGCCCGCCTACCATGGACACTTTTCAGAATGACGAAGCCATCGCCGAATTCATGGGACTACGTGATAGAATACAAGGAGGGGACCATAAAGTTGGGTTTACTATAGATCTTGATTCTACAACATATTTTAGAGAGACCGCACAACCCTCTAGTCACAAAAGTAATAAAAATAAAACAAAAAAAGACACGTCTTTAGGTGAAAACCGTAAGGCACCTTCTGACATTACAAAAGTAAAAAGAAATGATGTATCTGAGGGTGAAAACCTCTTTGAGGAACCTAAGGATGGAGGGTTGGACTTTCTTCCTGTTATTCAAGAGAAACTGGCCATGCTAATTAAAGATACCATAGAAGTCAATACAAGCACACTAGAAAATCCCAAAATGATTCTCCTCACAACATCATTGACAGAAAAGGAAAAGCTTGAGTTCCAAGAATTTATCACAGAATGTCAGGTCAATTTTTCTTGGTCATATGCAGACATGCTAGGACTAGATCCAACATTAGTCTTACATCATTTTCCCTTACTTCTAGATACCAAACTAGTCAAACAAAAACTCTAGAAGATGTACCCATAGATCGCTTTGCTTGTCAAAGCTGAGTTCAAAAAGATGTTAGATGTTGGGTTCATAAGATCTATAGATTATACCGACTAGATATCAAACCTCATACCTATCACCAAACCAAATGGGAAAATATGCATCTGCACAGACTTCCAGGATTTGAACAAAGCTTGCCCAAAGGATGATTTTCCACTCCCAAACATCGACATCATATTGGATCTTATACCAGGGTATGAGATGTTTTCTCTTATGGATGGTTTCTCAAGATACAACTAGATCCAAATTACCCTAGAAGATCAACATAAAATGAAATTTACTTGTACTTGGGGTACATACTGCTGGAACGTCATGCCTTTTGGAATAAAGAATGCAGGTGCCACTTACCAGCGGGCTATGACCACGATCTTTCACAATCTAATGCACACATTAATGGAGGACTACGTTGATGATCTCTTGGAAAATCCCCTAACACGAGGTGATCACCTAAAGGTACTAGACAAGATCTTCCAAAGGCTAGAAGAGTATAAGGTACAACTCAATCCTAAGAAGTGTATCTTTGGCATAACTTTAGGAAAACTCTTGGGATACATAGTTTCTCACTGGGTCATTGAAGTCAACACCACTAATGTAAAAGCAATCTTAGATATGCCTCCACCAAAAGGAATCAACAAAATTAGAACATTACAGGGCATA
Source organism: Sequoia sempervirens (assembly GCA_007258455.2). Taxonomy (NCBI): domain Eukaryota; kingdom Viridiplantae; phylum Streptophyta; class Pinopsida; order Cupressales; family Cupressaceae; genus Sequoia; species Sequoia sempervirens. Next base: position 581,036,567 of record VDFB02000015.1, read on the forward strand.
TTACAGTCCATCAAATGTTTCATTGCACAATTGGCTAACAAATGTCAACCATTCAAGTACTTGTTATGCAAAGGAATCCCCTTTGTGTGGATAGACAAGTGTCAAGATACTTTTCAACAAATCAAAGACTATCTTCTAACACCGCCAGTCCTCATGTTGCCTATTGATGGGAAACCTTTGATAGTGTACATTTCTACAACCAATTCCGCACTCGAGGAATTACTTGCACAAAATGACCATGAAGAAAGGGAAAATGAAATATACTACATCAGTCACACTTTTGTTGGGTATGAGCTTAACTATACACCCATTGAACGTGCATGCTTTACATTAGTCTTTGCCACTCAAAAATTGAGACATTATATGTTGAATCATAAAACAAAATTAGTGGCTACGATAGATCCTTTAAAGTACTTTCTCATTCGGGCAGCGCTAACAGGACGCTTGGAAAAATGGGTCATGATACTAAGTGAGTATGACATACAGTATGTAGAATGCAAAGTGATAAAAGGATAGGTCATAATAGATCAATTCCTTGACGCACCTACAAAAGATGATCACCCATTGGTAGCTAATTTTTAGATGAATCCATCTTTCATGTAGGACTGAGATTACCTTGGAAACTTTATTTCGATGGATCCCATATAGGTCATGGTTTCAGGTGAGGCATATTATTTATCACACAGCAAGGTGATTATATTCCTAAATCATTTCGCATCACCTTTCCATGCACTAATAATGTCGCCAAATATGAAGCATTGTTGATAGGACTTTGAATGGCAGTTCAATGGAAAATAAAAGAACTCCTAGTTTTTGGCAATTCTCAACTCATTATCAACCAAGTCAATGGCGATTACGACACCAAGGATGAGAAGCTAATGTTGTATAAATGCACGGTGGATAGTTTCCTGTCATACTTCCATATGATCACTTTTGAATAGATTTCGCGAGCACAAAACTAAGCAGCCGATGTTATGGCCACAATTGGATCTCTCTTGGATATCCCCAATAATGTGCCACAGTTTGAGTTCTTAGTAGAATAGTTGTTGGTCCCCGCCTATGACATTCTTGAGTCTGAAATGGTCTACGAGCTTGTTGGTCCTAATTCCCCCTAGTGTCAGGACATACAATTACCTACATTCCTAGATTTTACTGCCAAACCTTTCCAATAACCAACGCAAGTCCTTTATTCATAAGGCCGCCCGCTATACCATCATCAGTGACAACCTATATAGACATAACTTTGAGAATACCCTCCTCCGATGTCTCAACATAGATGAAGCAAAAATAACCTTATGCGAGGTACATGAGGGTATATGCAGATCTCATTCGAGTGGCCCAACCTTAGCCAAGAAAATCATGAGACTTGGATACTATTGACCAACCATGGAGCACGATGCTCTTCAATTCATGAGAAAGTGTCGTCAATGTCAAGTACATAGTGACCTTATTCATGCGTCTGCACAAGAGTTGCACCTAATCACTTCTCCTTGGCCCTTTACATAATGGGGAGTCAACCTCATGGCTAAAATTCACCCACCTCATCCAATGACCATAAATTCATTATTAATGCAACCGAATATTTCACAAAATGGATTGAGGCCATCCCTCTCACCTACATAACCGGTAAACAAATTTCCAAATTCATCCTTAACTACATCATATGTCAATATGGTGTTCCCCAATCCATCATCACAGACAATGGTCATCCTTTTAAAAATAAAGATGTTCGTGAGCTTTGTGAGGGATTCCATATTCAACATCATTTCTCCATGGCATATTATCCACAAGGTAATGGCCAAGCCAAGGCATCTAGCAAGACAATAATCAAAAATTTTAAGAAGACTATCAATGACGTTGGTCATGATTGGCATCTCCAACTTAACCCAGCCCTATGCACTTATCACACCAGTATCTGCATGCTTATAGGTACCATTCCATTTGCCTTGGTTTTTGGATCTAAAGTTATCCTACCCAATGAGGTTGAAGTCCCCTCCTTAAGGGTCTCCATGAAGGGATTAATCGATGATGACGAATATCGATAGTCTCGATTAAATGAGCCAAAATTATTAGAAGAATATAGAAAAAATGCCTTGACTCATAGGAGTATCAAAATCACCTTTTCCGAAGTTATAACAAAAGAGTTCTGGTTAGAAGATTTGACATTGGCGACTTAGTCTTGATGCAGAATTTGAAGAATCAAGCTAACCGTGAGAAGCCTGGAAAGTTTGAGCCTAATTGGCTGGGCCCATGTGTCATCATTGCATCCTTTGGTTTTGATGCTTATCAGTTATCTACTCCAGAAGGGGAACAATTACAAGAACCCATCAATAGCTTGCACATGTGTAAGTTCTATGCATAGATTCAAAGAGCTTGGCCAAGACCATAAAAATACAAAAAAATTGAAAAAATCGTTACCTTGGTGAAAACCTGTCAAACAAGCATCTTGGTAACACCAAAAAAAAAATAATAATAAAGAGAAGTAACTCATCCAATAGTGAAAACCACTTCTGTGGCACTTTGGATAAGTACCATGGTGAAAACCAGGTAAATAGGCGCCATGCGTAGACAATCTTTCCTTTTCCATCTATGATCACTCCATCTACCTTTGTCTATAATAAATGCCTAGTCTTTCAACACCCTCACAAAATTCATCATAAAGTCCTATTATTTCTTTCCATGGCTAACAATGGTTGACATTATGTCTCGCATATCCTCCACCTTCATTCCAAGCACATCCTTTTCCATCTCATTCATCTTGGCTAGTCCTAGACCTAATTGGGGGAAACACCCTTATCACCTAGATGCAGTGGGTCTTGCACATGGTCCCATATATCATAAAATGTTGTAAAAAAATTCCATAAAAATCATAAAAATATCTTAAAAAAATCCATGAAAATTGTAAAATGTCCTAAAAAAATCCATAAAAATTATAAAATCTCCTCAAAAAATCCATAATAATCGTAAAATGTCTTGAAAAAATCCATAAAAATCTGAAAATGTCCTAAAAAAATTCATAAAAATTGGAAAATGTCTTGAAAAAAAATAAAAAAATAAAAAATAAAAATCCAAAAAAATCAAAAAACTTTGCAAAACACAAAAACATCCAAATAACTTGCAAAAATCACAAAAACAGAGTCACGATCAATCAAAGTCACTTAGTTAGAACTTTCGAACTACGTAGTCTTTGCACATTTTCTATGTAGGAAATGGCATCATTTTATGTACCCCCGAGACCACCTAAGTCAATCTTTTAAGTCTTTAATGTCAATTGGTCATTTGAGTCCAATAAATGAGTTATTTTATCTCCATTGAGTCAGTTGTACCAGTCAATAAAAAATTTCGTCTTTGATCATGGTGTCATTCAAACTACAATGTCTTTGTGCATTTACTATGTAGGAAAGGCCATCATTGATGTGCCCCTGAGCCCCCTAGGTCCAGTCCCTTAGGGTTCATCGGGTCAATTCAAAACATGTCAGTTTATCTTCAGTATGTTAGTATCATCCCTGTCAAACTATGAGGTCTCTGAGTGTATGACGTAGGCAAGGCCATCTGCTGATGAACCCCCAAGGCCACCTAGGTCAGTCCTTTAGAGTTCATCATGTCAGTCAAATAAGGCCAACATAATCAAATTCGGACACAAGACAGTCATCAAAATGTCAACATTGAAATCACGAACCAATAGACAACATAGTCCAATTAGTCTTCAAGTCAACAATGGTTCAAATTTCCCAAACAATGGCAACATAGTCACTTTATGGTCCCCATCAAGATGTGTCCTTCTTGGACTTGGACCCCATCAAAATGTCATTTCCCTTTTTAGGATGTGTCCTTCCTGACAACAGGCTTTGTCAAATCATCATCTGCCTTTTCAGGATGTGTCCTTCCTGATGACAGGCACCATCTAATCGTCAAACCGTCAAAATTGTCAGACTATTCAAATCATCAAACTATCAGCAATCAACCTTCAACAAACAAATATTGGTAAACATATTGAATGGCTATTGACTTTTTTGGTCTATTTTGTCTTATATTTTTATTGTTTTATCTCTTGGTCAAGTTACTAGCTACCTCAAGGATTTCCCATAAAGTATTTAAAGGTGTGATGACGTCTCATGACCTATTTTTCCTTGATTGTTGTCTTTGGTGTGTCTTGAAAAAAAGACTGGGGAAACTTGGCCTTTAGTATGAGTTAGGACATTCCTTTTTTGCGACTGTTTGTTTTTCAAAAGTGGATGACTTTGCACACCTTGGTCTATGTCAGATCATGGTGTTTGTTGTCCATTTGTCACATGTTACCGCCCAATGATGATTATGCAACACCTATGTTGTTATTTGAAAAAAAAATGAAGTATTCCTTTTTCATCCTAACATCCATGTCTTCCACGCTAACATTTCTTCTATTCCTTCATCCTCTAGTCCTCTCATCCATTTCAAGAGCACATTCGTGTTCTTTGAACCCACCTGTCCTCTCAAGGGGGCATACCACTACCTCCTTTTCATCCTTCCTCTCCTCACTTTCACACTAGGGGATATTTTTGACTTGTTTTCTTTGACACAATGTGATAAACTACATTATGTCAAAGAGGGGAAAAATGTAGACACATAAAAATGACCTAGGCCCTTGAGCTGCATTTTTCTATGACAATCACGCTTCTCCCTAATATAATTCAATTATTTAATCATATCATAATGTCATAATTATTCCTCCATGATTATTTGACCATTGTTTTGGGGTGCCCGACCTATGTCTAGTGTTGCATGAGTTTCACTTAGAAGCCTTAGCAACTAGCTCTCAGAGCTAGGCCAAGCCTTAGAGTTATTAAAATGTGACTGTTCTTTTGTTCACACTTTTTTGCTATCCATTCAATGGCTATATCAAAATTTATATTCTGATTTATCTATATTTTTATGATGATTAAATTTTATTGTGGATCAATTAATGAGCCCATGAAAAGGGTATCAACCATGTGTCTTATTTCATGTGTATCGAATTCTCCTTATCGGTTGATCCAATAACTAGCAACTAAAATAACATGCTTAAATTGTATTGTATGTATTATACTGTCGCCCTATTCCAGTGGGAAAGGTGGTGAAATCCATGTTTAAATTCAATAAACCCAAGTAGGGTCTGATCTAGAAGATCGAAGGGTTGTTCCCTTGTAACCAAGAATCTTGCATGTTGATTATGAGTGGTGAAACCAGCATTTCTTTAATGTTGAATCTATGCATAAGACACACTAGAACAATATGAAAGGTCACTTTTGAGTGACCTATGAATGATTGTTTAAAACTGGATAAGGCATGAGTTCTACTTAGAACCCAAAACTTCTATGTCTATCTATTGACTGAAATACTTCTTTAAGTTTTATCTTGACAAGCATGTAAAACTTAGATTCTTTATATTATTAAGTTGCATAATGAATTTTAGAAATGAAAGTGTTCAAGATCTGAATATTAGGAATTCTATTTTTATGTATGAATTTAGTCAATTTTATTTGTTAGAGAAATCTCTTGGCTTGTTTGAAATCGACAAATGAGAACCTGTAGATAATATTGTTACTAGAAAAACAACATTGTTTATTTTTAGTTCATTGTGGAAAAACCCATTCTGTTTTAAAACAGTGAACAATTAAATGCAATATTTCCATTTAGCTTCTAAACATCTTGAAAAAATAATAAGTAATTGCAAACAGTGAGTGTTCCATTGGAAAATGATATTTTTTGTCATTAAATGTAACTGTTCAGTTTGAAACAGTATTGTAATGATGTAAATAGTGAATTTTCATATGTAAACAACTTGTCTTATAACTCTTTAGTAGGAAACAATACTTGTTATATGTTAAAACAATAAATGTTCATACGTAAACAACTTGTCTTATAACTGTTTAGTAGGAAACAATACTTGTTCAGTTAAAACAATGAATGTTCATATGTAAACGACTTGTCTTATAACTGTTTAGTTGGAAACAATACTTTTTATGTTTAAACAATGAATGTTCATATGTAAACAACAATGTTAGAGTATCACAGTTGTGAGAATGTAATAACAATATGTATGAAACTGTCAACATAGACTTGTTCTGATTATTTATTTCTTTATTTTTTTGACAAAAGAAATGTTAAATGGAATACTATTTTATGATTGCAATATGATTTAATGATTTATTTTAGAATGTATGCACAAATCTAAAACTTAAGTAGGCACATATATGTGTATGCACATAGACTTCGTCTATGTACATACACATACTTGTGACATACCTTTTGTTGTTCTTAGTTCATTTTTAAATAGAAAATGCTTATGATGAAAAGTATATAATAGTCATAAGAATGATATGACTGATTTGTTGAATTACTTTATTAAATCATAAATCTGATTTCTTTTTAGAGAGTAAATTAGTAATTTGATTCTTCTTTTGAAGACATATGTGAAAGAATATTCTAATTCTTGAATGGAACAATGATACCTTAGTTGACTAGAGCACCTTAGGGTAGATGCTGCTAGAGGGTAGATAGTTTTTATGAGATGTAGAGTAGAAAGTTACCTTCCGGGATGGGTGCCAAAATGGAGTTTAGAGATTATAGGTTTTCTTTACCATAACCTATTGTTTGTTGTTTTTACAACAAATTTATTATGCTTGGTCAAGCAATACAGTTCATTTTGTATGTATGAACTCTATGATTTCACTCTCTTCCATTCCTAGCATAGATCTTGCATTTTATTTTCTAACTTGTAGATAGAAATTTCATGTTGATGTATGGGCACACACCAGATTCCACCTTGCAGATTGTTCTCTTGCTATAATTTTTGTGCAGGTTTGGTGATTCTTCAAGTCAGAAGAATACCAGGGAAGCGTAAGCTTCATGGTTGGGTCGTAAAGCACTTCAACCATGTTCTCGTCCACCAGTGGAGGCAAGCGTCAAAGAAGAACCTTAGTTGTTCACAAGAATAGTTATTCTAAGATGTAACTTGATGTAATACATTCAAGTATTTGATGTAAAGTGTACAATGTAATGACTTTGTGGTCTTAGGAGCCAAGTCAAACTTGATATTGTAATTTGAATTTTGAAGTGAATATATGGATCATTGACTCATTTTAAATGGACATGTGTAGGTATGATTGACTTTAGCCACTAGTTATGTCTTTTTAATTTGGAATATATTCGTGTGTCAAATACAATAATGTTAATTAAGTAATAATTTAGGATGGGTTATTACAAGAAAGGACATTGAGAAGAATGTGGAGAAGATGAAAACTTGATTGGAAGAGATTGTGAACCCACCTAAGGGTTTTGCGGAGAAAATAAAAGCCACATCTATAGCTACACAAGGTACTCCCAAAACAAGGTTAGTTAGGACCTCTATCCCCTCTCCTACTATTATGAAGTCCTCCAAAACTCAGCCTATAGAGAGTTCAAAGAAGAGGGCTACATCTAGTGTCCCTGAACAAAAAAAGGCTCCTAAGAGGAGAAGAAAAGAAAAGGTTACCAAGGAAAGATATATGTGTTGTGAAGATGAAGAAGAAGAAGAAGAGGAAGAGAAAGGACCATAGTTGATCCAGAAGAAGAAAAAACATCAAACCTCTACAAAAGAGACTAGTGCTAAAAGAAAAAAAGTTGATATTGTTGAGACTAAGAGTGAAGAAGTGGAAAGAGAAAAGAAATCTTTCAAGATTCAAAGAAGAGAAAATAAGTCAAGAGAAGGAGAGAAATCTCCTAAAGGCAAGGGGAAGAGGAAAAAAAAGACCCCTATGATAAGGGAACATAATCCCTCGAAATTTGATGCTTCATTTAATAGTATTTCAGAATTTGGTCTCTTGGTAGAGACAACTTAAATGTATCCAGAGTCTAATGATGAGGATAAGGCAACCATTGAAGAATCCATCATTAAGTACATGGTATATTTTGACACTAGCTTGGATAAGATTAAGGATAAATTGACTGATGACTTGAAGAATGTTTTAACTGCAAGAAGGCAAGAAGCTATTAAGAAGATGCAAAGATAAAGGAATTTTCCTTGGAGAAGACTGGTTCTTCTCTAACTCATGATGACAAGAACAAATTTTCTAAATCATACAGTAGGAAATTCAGAAAAAAATAAAGAATTAACACTCTAATGAGTAGAGACAAAGAATAAATTGAAAGACAAAAGAACGAGACTCTACCGAAAGTAGAAGATCTAGCTAAAGTATTGGAGGTCCCTTGAATAGTGAAGAAAAAATGTAGAATGATTCATCTATCTCAGAAGTTAATGAGCCTGAAAAATCCACAACATGATCATGTGCCTGATCTTGAGAATAAACAAGAAAGCATGATAACATATGATACCACTCCAATTTTGGAGAATGGTTTTGTTGAAGAAAAGAATGATGATATGTAGGATTCCTCAAAGAAGAAGAAAGATCAAGCAGAACAAATTTTCCCCCCTCTAGATATGGAGCAGAAAGAAGAAATCTCAAAGAAGCGTGAGGATTAAAAGGATGAAAAATTGCCTCCTCCAAATAATGAGAATCATGTTGAAGAAGAAAATAATGTAGAAGATTGCTCTGATAATGAAGAGAAGGAAAAAAGAAAGAAGGAAGAAGAAAGTGATTAAATAGTTGGTGAATCCTCTAGAGCATTTGTATATTCATTGAAAAGTCTACTAGATATGCAACTATAGTTCCAATCAGTGGTATTTACATAGTTATTACATATTCCCATGCAGTAAGGACAAGTAGATATGGAAAAAATGTCTCCCCTGCATAAATTACATCTTGGTAATTCCTTTCATGCCTTCGCAAGAAAGGAGATACTCCAAACACACCAAAAGAGTGCAAAAATTATTGATGAAGTAGTATGATGAAGGGTCCTCCCCTCACAATGTCAAATTTACAATGGAAACAAAGGTTCGCACAACAGAAATGCAAGAGAATGCAAGAGATTATATTATTTAGAAATGGAAATACATGTTACATTCTTATAAGCCTTCTTATGGGCTACTTATTACATTCATCTAAATAATAGCATATTTGAGTTACAACCATTTTCCAACAAGCAATCAACCTTCACCTTCTACAACCTTCCTATTGCTTAACCGTGTGTCGTTCTATCACTTTTCTGACCGCGCCCCATACTACCTTCCTTTAGTTTTAATTTATCTATTTTTCCCTCTCCTGTTAGCCTTGGCCTCTTGTCATTGTATCCCTATTTCCCAATAAAAGCTCTAGATCGCCAGGCAGTTATCTCGTTATCAGTTTCACCAACCAACCCGACCAATGATTATGAATTCCACAACAATGATGTGGAATTCTCAAATAACATTTCACCAGATGTTGTGATCTTGTTCACTATCCACCATCATTGACCATCTTAAAATTCTCGTTCAACTTTCCTGCCATCAGAGTCTTGCTAGGACCCCAAATCGCCTCACTCCAAAGCCATCAGCTCTCTCCAAAATGAAAAGCCCTTACATTGTTCATTGTTGGAATTTTGAGGGGACCTCAAACCTTTCTCTTCAAAACTTCCATGCCTCTATGATAACTCCTCTATTGCAATATCAGGCGAACTCCGTACACCATTCCATTGAAACACCCATCTCTCCCTGATGGTCCTTTATTGTCATCACATCAACAACCCATCGAAGGGACTCATGAATGTTTCCCACCGATAGCTCAAAGTCTTCCCAAGCATATGTCAGATGGCTATAGTTCATCAAAAATCAGAGTTCATTCCTCCTTCCAATCACATACCATCTTTCATCCTTTCAGGCATCGAGGTTCATAATTCTTGTATGCATCATGCATCGCAACAGCTAATTCAAGGTATAAGGCTTAACACCAAAACCCAAAGTCCAATAAGATTGCGCAAAAAAATGACTAAGTCCAACTTCTCTAGCAAGTGATAAGAGATATACTCGAGGCTCGAAGCCCAAACTACTAGAATTCTTCTGACTTAGCAACTAAATCCAACTCAACCCTTATTCAAAAGAAACAATACAAATCTTTTTTATTGATGCAATATTTCTCTTACACCCTGGATGCTCCTGCATCAAACACCCAGGGTAATTTTTAAAAGTGACCCTATCACTCTTCAGAAGTTAGAGGAAAGCCAAGATGACTAACCTCTAATTCATACAACCATGTTGAACCTTCAACAGGTCTTCCTTTCCACTTCACCAGGTACTCATTATACTATCTATTCCTTATGCTCATTCCCACATGTTTGTCTAGAATGTCTTCAATTTCTTCCCTTTCTACTACAGATGTTGGAACACTCCACTACACCTCTTTTGAATCATACTTATTATTCCCTTCATGATACTCTGTCAAATCACCAATGTTGAATACAGGTGAGATATGAAGCTCACTCGACAACTCCACCTCATAGGAATTCCTTGAATCATACTTCTTCATGATCGTACATGGTCCAAACTTTTTTATCTTCAACTTGTTGTATGTCCCAACTAGAAACCTCTCCTTTCGCAAATGAACCATGACTTCATCACCTACCCAAAACTCCTTATGCCTTTTTTTTTTATCTTCCTTAGCCTTATACTGGGTGTTCATCTTATTGATATGCTTCTTAACTTCATGTATACTCTTTATATGTTCAGCAAAATCCTCATCTTCAGCACTATGCCTTTCTCCCTTATCCATCTTCTTTAATTTAGTAGTTGTTCTAGGACTACTACCATACACAATATGGAATGGTGACTTAATAGTGCTTCTATTAACTAAATTGTTATAAGCAAACTTCGCCTATGCAAAAATCAAATCCCATCCCTTGGGTTTGTCACCTACCAAGTGTCTCAACAAGTTACCCAAACTTCTATTCACCACTTATGTTTGTTAATTCATATGCAGATGATATGTTGAGCTAAACTTCAAATTGATTATCATCTTCTTCCACAACGTCCTCCAGAAATACCCTACAAACTTGGTATCTCGATTTGAAACTATGCTCTTGGGTAGACCATGTAGTCGTACCACTTCTCAAAAGAATAATTCTGCAATGTGAACTGCATCACTGGTCTTATGAGATGAAATGAAATGTGTCATCTTCAAAAAAAATTCCACCACCACAAATATGGAGTCATTACCTCTTTGTGTCGTTGGAAAACCAAGAACGAAATCCATGTTGATTTCCCCCCATGGCCTCTCTAGTACAGGTAACAACTAATACAATCCAGTATTCTGACTAGTGTCTTTCACCATTTGACACACCCTACAACCTTGTACAAATTTCTTCACATCCTGCTGCAACTGTGGCCAATAGTAATGTTCACTCACAATAGCAATTGTCTTATCCCTACCAAAATGTCCTGCCAACCCGCCACTATGCTTCTCCTTGATAAAATTCTCCCTCATGGAACTCCTTGGAATGAAAAATTGATTCCTTCTAAATAGCATACCATCTTGGATCATAAAATCCAACCATCTCACCCTACCTATTGTGACAGGCTCCTTGCAAGCTTTCCATGCCTCGGAGAAATCAGGGTCTTTAGGATACAAGCATGTGAGTTCCTTGAACCCAACAACTTCAAACTGCATTTATGTCAACAAGTTCTGCCTCCTACTCAAGGTGTCTAAAACCCTATTTGATCTACCACTCGTGCTTAAAAAAAAATGTGTATCTTTATAGAAATTCAACCCATTTCAAATGCCTTTGATTCATTTTTCCTTTACTATTCAAATAATATAAAGCCTGATGATCAGTGAACAAAACAAATTATTTTGGCAACAAGTAATGTCACCATTCTTCAAATCCTAAACTATGGTGTAGAAATCCTAATCATAAACAAAATATCTTCTCTTTGCATAATTCAACTTTTCACTAAAGTAGGCAATAGGTTTACCTTCTTGACTCAAATAGCTCCAATGGCGCTACCACTGGCATCACAGTCTACCTGAAATACTTTATTGAAATCTGGGAGTTCCAAAACAAGTTGCTCCGTAAATTTCTTCTTTAGCAAATCAAAATCCTTTGTTGCTCATGTACTCCATTTGAATTTTTTTCTAACCCCCCTTATTATTTTAGTTAGGGGTGCACAAATACTACTGAATCCCTTAATCAACTTTTGATAAAAGCTTGCTAGACTATGAAAAGATCTTACCTCAGTAGCACTCCTTGGCATAGGCCATTCCATAATGGCTTTCACCTTCTCTGGATCCATTTTCAAACCCTCTATTGAGATTAAAAATCTTGGGTACACCAATTCATGTTTCAAAAAATTACACTTCTTTAAGTGGATCAGCAACTTCTCCTCTCTCAACTTCTTGAAAAATTCTCTAATTTGCATCAGGTGTTCCTCTAATGTCTTACTAAAAATCAAAATTTCATCCAATTAAACAATGACAAACTTACCCATAAATTCTTTCAATACCTCATTCATGAGTTTCATGAATGTCTTGGGTGCATTGGTTAGCCCAAATGGCATGAATAATCACTCATACAATCCTTCTTTGGTCTTAAACATTGTCTTCCATTTTTCCACTTCTCTGACTTGAATCTGGTGATAACCACTCTTCAAATCGATCTTTGTGAAGTACTCAGCTCCACTCAACCAATCCATTATGTTATCCATCCTTGGCAAGGGAAATTGATATTTGATTGTGATCTTGTTGATTTCTCTAGAATTGGTACACATTCGTCATTCACTATCCTTCTTAGGTTCCAATATAGTAGGTACTACACACAAGCTTAAGCTTTACGTGATCAATTCCTTGCACAATGGTTCTTGCACTTGTCGATTCAACTCTTCATTCTCTAATGGAGTCATTCTATGAGTTGCCTTATTTGGAAAATTGGCTCTAGGAACCAAATCCATTTGATGACTGATTTTCCTTTCTAGCAAAAATCTTTCAAGTACATTATCAAAAACAATGCTATGGAATTCATCTAGAAAACCACACACTTCTATAGGTACTTCGCTATTGTCTTCTTTTTCAACTTTAAGAACCAATGCAAAACATAGGTGCTCATGTCTCATACCTTCCAAGAATTTCATTCCATCGACCAAAAATATTTATGCATTGTTGCATACCTTTTCGCCTACATCCTTCAAAGGCTTCAACTTATTTCACACTCCATTCTTTGTTAGTGAATAAGTATTCACATGCCCATCATTCATTGCACACCGATCAAATTTCCATTGTCATCCTAACAACATGTGACAAGCATACATAGGTATTACATCGCACAAAAATTCATCCTTGTACTTACCAATTTTGAATTTTATCAAGAACTACTCATTGACCAAAACCCTTTGGTCCTTCTGCAACCATGCAATCTGATATGGGCTTGGGTGTTTTCTTCTCTCTAACTACAACTAGGTGACCATTTCCTCTGACACCAAATTGTTAGTGCTACCTTTGTCAATGATCACATTGCACACCTTAACTTCACACTTACACCGAGTGTGGAATAGATTCTTCCTTTGATCTAGCTCCTTCTCTTCATTCATCATAGCTCTTTTGACAACAAGAGACTCACCCCTTTCAACATCTTCAAATTGTGAAGATCAAGTTTCTTCATCCACATGAGCAACTCACGCATTGAATTTTGGTCTCCCATTTGTTTTACATTGGTGTTGCAGGCACTCGTAGGCTCTATGCCCTTCTTTTCCACATTGGAAACATGTTCCTTTGAAACTCATCTTTTTGGTCCGTGGCTAGACCTCCCTCTACATCATCCGTCACCACTATTTTGGCCACTCTACTGATATGGATCATCATATTTTTTATCTTCACTAGATCTAGTTCCTTCATCCTTTCTTTGGTCACCATTTCGACCTCCATATGGTTGTCTAATAATCCTTCCACCATGACCACCACCTCTTTATTTTCTCTCAAACCTCTTGTTCAGTCATTCTTTGACCTTTAGAGAGAATTGATAGGCATCCTTAATGGTATTCATTCTTACCAGTGCTAATTCTTCATGTATACTAGGCTTTAGTTTGTTAATATATCAATAAACTTTCTCTTTATTTGCCTCAAAATATTCCATTCGAATCAAAACCTTGTGAAATTCCTCTATGTACTCCTTCACTATCCTCATTCCTTTCTCATACTCTGCATCTTCTTGAGTAGTTCCAATTCATAATCAACTGGAATAAATTGTTTCTTCGATTTTCACACCATTTTATCCCATCGAGAAATTCTATATTTTCCTTGTCTTCCTCTTTCTAGTTGGACCTCCTTCCACCATATGTTGGCATGACCTTTCAATTTTTTCTTTATAAACCTCACCCTATGAGGATCTTCAATCTACTCAAACTCAAAAAATTCCTCCATATCATTGATCCAATCGATCAATTCTTCAGGATTCATACTTCCACTGAAAGTTGAGACCTCTATTTTGGGTCTCTTCCCAATGATTGAGATTTCTCTCATCAATCTCCTTTCTTTGAGATCTAATTTATCATGTTCTTCCTCTTTCATTTCACTCTTCACTGTCATCTCCTTCTCAATGCACATCTCTCCTTCAAACCTCTTACTATAAGGTTTCTAATTACCTTTTGAGAGCTCTAATTTCATCCCTAGGTGGATCTCTTCCTCCACCACCTTGACCTCTACCTCTACCATATTGGGAAAGTCTTGGAGGAATATTGATATCAACCCACACTCACAGGTCTTTCTATAACTTCCTCATGTTTGACGCTCTGTTACAGACTCAGGAACTACTACTCTGATGCCACTTGATAAAGGGTCCTCCCCTCATGATGTCAAATTCATAATGGAAACACAGGTTCACACAACAAAAATGCAAGATAATGCAAGAGATTATATTATTTAGAAATGGAAATACATGTTACATTCTTACAAGCCTTCTTATGGGCTACTTATTACAATCATCTACCTAATAGTAGATCTGAGTTACACTCAGTTCTCCATTCACCAACAAGCAATCAACCTGCATCTTCTACCACCTTCCTATCGCTTCACCATTTGTTGTTCTATCACTTCTCTAATTGCGCCCTGTACTACCTTCCTTTAGTTTTGATTTATCTCTTTTTCCCTCTCCTGTCAACCTTGGCCTCTTGTTTTTGTATCTCTGTTTCCCAATAAACACTCCAGATCACTAAGAAAATATCTTGTTATCAACATTGCCAACCAACCTGACCAATGATTATGAAATCCACAACAACGATGCAGAAGTCTTGAATAATGTTTTGCTAGATGTCATGATCTTATTTGATATCCACTTCCATTGACCATATTAACATTCCCATTCAAATTTATCAACATCGGAGTGTTTCTAGGACCCCAACTCACCTCACTTAAAAGCTATTAGCTCTCCCCAAAATGAAAATCCTTTACATTGTTCACCATTTTCATTTTGAGGGGACCTCAAAATTTTCTCTCTAAAATTGCCAGGCCTCTATGATAACTCCTCCATGGAAATATCAGACAGACTCCACAAGCCATTCTACCAAAACACCCATCTCTCCCTAATGGTTCTTTATCGTCATCACATCATCAACCCATCGAAGGGACACACGAATGGTTCCCACCAATAGCTCAAAGTCTCCTCGACTGTACATCAAATTTCTATAGTTCATTAGAAATTGGAGTTCATTCCACCTCCCAACTGTGTATCATCTTCTATCCTTTTAGGCATCGGGGTTTGCAACTCTCACATGCATCATGCATCACAAGAGTTAAGTCAAGGCATAAGGCTTAACACTGAAACTTGAAGTCTGATAAGACTGTGTAGAAAAATAATTAAGTCCAACTTCTCTGGCAAGTGATAAGAGATACGTTGGAGGCCTAAACCCTGAACTACTGGAATTCTTCTAACTTAGCAACTCAATCCAATTAATCCCTTATTCAAAAGAAACATTATAGATCTTTTTAATTGATGCAATATTGCTCTTACACCCTAGATGCTCTTGTATCACAGTAAAAGTGTTACAGGACAGTTTCCCAAAGAAAATGTTGATAATTCTTTGTCTGGTGTGCAACAATTAAGGATATTACTTGATTCCTTTAAGGAATATTCTATTAGTTTGGAATAAAATTGGAAAAATAAATGACGAAGAAGGTCAATGATAATATATTGACTGAAATATCTAATAAATGCAATGTTGCACATGGTATGTTGCAAGGAAACTTAAAAGATGTTCAAAATTGTGTTGAAGAAGTTAAAGTTTTATTTCACTTCTCTTTAAAATTTCATAATTTTATAAGGAGCATAAAGGACCAGATGGACTCAATAGAGTCACAAATTTCTTAGGCCTCATGTTTATGATCCAGCTAATGATGCAGATGGTCCGACAAGGACAACAATAGAGAATCTACATGGACAATTCTTCCAACTGCAAGAAAAGAAAGAGAAAATCATTATGCAATATAGTCAACTTAGAGACTTGGTAATTGCAAGACTTACATCTCTAACTAGAGCTTTAGTTGATGTTGAAAAGGTGTTGCAAGAGAATCTAGTGCCCATTTCTCTAGATGGAGAATATCTCCTTACACAATTTGAGAGTTAGTGCAATTTGCTTGCCTTTTCCAAGAAGGATTGGGAGATATGAAAGAAGGATTGGGAGGAACACCATGAAAAATTGAAGGTGTCTAATCAGGGTAGTTTACCCTCCTAAAGTTAAGTTGTACATTTTTTCTTTGTAAATAGTTTACTTTATTGCAATGTACATATGCGAAAGTATTTGATCGTGATGTTGTGGTATAAGTATTTATCATTTTGGTAATGGATAGCATTGTTAGGGGGAGTTACATTGATGTAAATATATCTATAAAAGGGAGTATAGCAAAGTAAATAAATATCTTTTTGGTACCCTTTTCCCTTGATGTCAAACGAGAAGTAGTTTTGGCTAAGTGTGTTGCCATCAATGAAAAAGGGGGAGATTGTTGAGAGCATGGTATATGGTGTTGTTATGGTTTTTTCATTGATTTCAACCCATTGTATAAATGCAAAAGATTGGGTCTGAAGAAGACCAAGTGGTTTAGATAATTGCCTAAGTCTCGAGTACAGTTTCAATGGTACAGTGAACCAATTTTGTGGTCTACACTGCTCCACTATGCAAAAAAAATTCATGTAGTTTTGATGTGTTCATTATGTATGTTGAACATGTTCGGATCCAAAGTTTCATGGTTGTTTTTCTTCCGCATTTGAAGATATTGTTGACAAAGTATCCAGTAATTTGTCACATTATTAGTGGTGCAAAGTGTATGTTGAAATGCTATGCATTCCACTACAGATAAATATTTTGATGTGTGGTTCTAAGGAAGTTTTTATAGATGTAAAAGGTGTGTAAATTACAAGTGGCAAGTGTTTTGGTGGTCTACGTGTCAAGGTGTGGATGAAAAATTGGTTCATTCATATATTAATTCACCAGTTTTTCTATTTGGTGTTGACCTAAGTATTTTGGCATTGTGTGGAGTTGAATTATGTATGGAGTGGTATCATAGGAGTGATTACATGTCATTCCAACCTATTTGGTGGTGTATAAATTTTTGTACTTTCTACAAGGTGTTTGTGTTAATGTTTTGGGCCGACAGGTTATGTGGTGCATGGTACATCTAATTAGGCTAGCCTAATTGATGTTTTTGATAGTTATGGTATATTCACAAGGTTGATTCATTGTGTGAATAGGTGGATAGATTGTGTAGAGTGTGTGTGTGTGTGTGTGTGTGTGTGAAATCTAGTGTAGAGAGAAGTGTGAATCATAGTTGTGGTGAAGTATGAAGTGTTTTAAGTTAGTTTTTTGAGCTTCATTGGAATTGTATCTTCAATATATGTCAAATGCATTGTTAGTAGTTTATCATTGGTAGTGAGCCACCTTTTCTTCTATCTCTTTATATTCTGGGTAGTGAGCCACCAACAGTGAGCCATTCTCATTTTGGACAGTGATTCCATCATTTTGTATCAAATCTTGTAACTGGTTATAATATATTGTGAGCTAATCCTCACCATGGTTTTTCCCTTTTTTAGTTTTCCATGTAAATCTTGTGTTCTTGTGTCTATTGATGTGATGCATGCCTTTAATGTTTCTTTCCATTACTGCACATTTAATAAGATGTTGTGAAATGCGTTTTAAGGTAATGAAGTTTAGGGAATATTGATTCACCCCATCTCAGTATTCTTAGTGTTCAACAATATTGACTACAATAATAGTCACAACAATAAGGATTCCTTGATCAAGAAGATTTATTGTACTCATTCTTCTCTTTAAGCTCTCTTAGACTTGCAACTCGCATGCCCTTACTCCTCCTCTCCCTCCTTTTTATATGCACCACTTACAACTTTGATTCAAAATTTTCTTTTCAAATTCCCTTAATCTCGTTAAACATGTTGAACAATCTAAATAACTGAGAAGGGGGTGAATCAGTTATTATAAAACAATTTTCTTGACTTTAATTAATCTGGAGCAAACTTAGATAAATCAAATAATAATCTAACAGATGTGAACATGAAATCACATAACACCACACACAAAGAACACTAGAATTTGTGTGGAAACCCAAGAAGGGAAAAACCACGAAGAATGCTAATTCTCAATTATAAAACATCAATTAAGGTGATTTTTACAATGGATCACTACAAAATTGCTTACTGTAGGTAAGGCTCACTGCTTACCTATTACAGCCAAAGATAAAAAAGCTCACTGCCAAAAGAGAAAGGCTCACTGCCAACATAAAATGACTCACTACTAGAAGAATGATGAAAGGGAATCCATCACTGAAATAACTGTCACCAACAATGACACTGGATAGAATCTCAATGTTTGATGCCTTTGGGTTTATACTTTCGTACAATTCAATACATCTAGATTTTTAGATTCACATTTATCACACTTGCTTTCATCGAACAGAATCAACTTTTACTTATACAATTCCATGCTTCCATAAACTCCTAAGTCAGCCAAACACAATGTCTTCATAATCTCCTAAGTCAACCAAACACAATTTGAATTAGGTCAACACACAACATTACTGCATTGGAAATAAATGAAACATAGACCAATCAGAACCTCCTCACTCAAATCAACACACTATCATGATATCTGGAACCAAAGAATAGAATATACACGTTACAATGCAAACAATGTTTTGGAGCACATTAATCAATTTCCAGATCGATCTGGACCCATAAGAGCATGTCTCATTATGTTGCAAAATGAATGGGACCAAGACAAGCACGACCAAAGATAGATCATCAAAACACAACATCTGAAGCATGCCAATCTGAATCACCAAAGCATCAAAATTGAACCTTAATCAATCAACCAAGATATGTTGGCATCAATGACAACCATCAACAACATCACATTCCAACAATCTTCCCCTTTGTCAATGATGGCAACATCCATCAACAACAAATGAAACAACTCAAATATCAACATCTTCTTGTCTTCTTTTCTTCTCCCCCTTTGACATCAAAGACAAAGGGAAGAGCTCCCACTGAAAAACTTACTCTGCTCCCCCCTATGAGGAAGCCTCAAAATATTGATCCAAATAAGAGTGAACATGTAATACCTTGGACCAATGCACACCCTAGTGCACATTATCATAGACTAGGAGGGGGAAAAACCCCTAACTTCTGCCGAAGATACTCAAAAGTATCTTTTCTCAACAATTTTGTGAAAATATCTACAATCTGCTCTTTTGTAGGTACATATTCAAGTCTTACCTCATTGTCCAAAACCTTCTCTCACAAGAAATTATATTTAATGGATATATGTTTCATTCTGGAGTGTTGTACCAGATACTTGGAAATGTTTATTGCACTAGTATTATCACACATAATTGAGATCATTTCATCAAATGATATGACAATGTACTTCAACATTTGTTTCATCCACAATACCTGAGTGCAACATGAGAATGTTGCAATGTATTCAGCTTCAACAGTAGAAAAAGATATATAATCTTGTTTCTTACTTGACCAAGCAACCAACTAGGAGCCAAGGAAATAAGCTCCACCACTTGTGCTATGCTTGTTATCAACACATCCAGCCCAATCAACATCAGTATAAGTTGTCAAAGTGAAATTTGAGTCATTTGGATACCATAACCCCATATCTTTTGTACCCTTCAAATATCTAAAGATCCTTTTCACTGCAACAACATGTGATTCCTTTGGTTCTTGTTGAAATCTAGCTGTTAAACAAACAACATACATAATGTTCGGTCTAGTAGCAGTCAAATATAACAATCCTCCAATCATTGACCTGTACATACTTGCATCATCTTTAGGTGAATCATCTTCTTTTGTAAATTTGCATTCAATAACAATAGGTGTGCAAACTGGTTTGGAGTTCTCCAACCCAAACTTCTTCAATAATTATTTGGTATACTTGGAATGAGAAATGTAAATTCCTTTGTTGATCTAATTTACTTGTAGTCCAAGGAAGAAATTTAACTCACCTATCATAGACATTTTGAATTCCTTTTGTATTTCATTTGCAATTTTCTTGCACATATCATCATTTCCTCTAAAAATTATGTCATCAACATAAACCACAACAATCGACATTTGATCTAAGTGAATTATGTAGTATAAATTATTGTCAGCAGATCCCTTCTGAAATCCTTATCCGATCAAATACTTGTCTAATCTACCATACCAGGCTCTAGGTATCTATTCCAATCCATATAAAGCTTTCTTCAACCTTCAAACAACATTCAAGTCACTTTCGTACTTGAATCCCTCTGGTTGCTCAATGTAGACTTCTTCCTTCAGTTCTCCATTCAAAAATGCAGATTTTACATCCATTTGATAGACTTTGAAATCCTTAAAAGCTGTAAAAGATAAGAACATCTGGATCACTTCCATCTGGGAAACATGGGCATATGTTTCTTCAAATTCAATACCTTCGACTTGAGTGTAACCTTTGCAAACTAATACTTCTTTGTTTCTCATTATCTTTCCACTTTCATCAAACTTGTTCTAGAATACCCACTTTGTCCCAATTACATTTTTGTCTGTCGGTCTGGGCACAAGTTCCCAAGTTATATTTTTCTCTATTTCATCAAGCTCTTCTTTAATTGCCTTCACCCAATTCTGACCATTGCATGCTTCTTCCATAGTCTTTAGCTTGGTTTCCACGAGTAGACACAATAATAATTCCTCTTGAGCTGCTTTGCTTCTTGTGATGATTCCCTTATTTTTATCTCCAATAATTTAGTTTTTTGAGTGGTTTTTTTATACATACTTTGGGGTTTTAGTTGTAGTTGTCGGAGCCTTTGTCTCTTCTTCTTTCTTATCCTTCTTTTCTTTGTTATCTGGGTCATCTAATTCATATTCAATATGCCTGTCAGGATTTCTCTAAATATCTTCATCTACTTTCACATTTGCACTTTCAACTATTTTGTTCAATCTCTTGTTGTAACACCGGTACACTTTGCTTCTTGTAGAGTAACCCAAAAGTATGCCTTCATCTGCTCTACTATCAAACTTTCCAAGATTGTCCTCATCTCTTCAGATGTAGCATTTGCTTCCAAATTTTTTGAAGTACTTTATTATGGGAGCTCTTCCATGCCATAGCTCATATGATGTCTTTCCATATTTCCTCCAGAATAGTATTTTGTTAATAGTGTATACTATTGTGTGTATCGATTCTCTCCAGTACACCTGTGGTAAACCTACTTCATTGATCATTGTTCTAGCTACTTCTTGAACTATCTGGTTCATTCTTTCCACTACACCATTCTATTGAGGTGTTCTAAGGGGCATATAGTTGTCTTTTAATGCCATGTTTTCACAGAATTTGTTGACTTCATCATAAGTAAACTCTCCCCTATTAGATCTTAAACACTTAATTCTTCTATTAACTTCATTCTCAACTCTTTCCTTGAAAATCTTGAATTTTTCTAAAGCCTCTTATTTTTCTCTTAAAAATGCAATCCAAATTAATCTGGAATAATCATCTATTAAAAGCATGAAATATCTCTCGCCTTGTAAGCTTCTTATTTTGGTAGGACCACATAGGTCAGTGTGTACAAGGTCCAACAAATCAGTAGATGATTCTTCTTTTCTTTGAAATGTTTCTTTGGTCCGCTTTCCTTCTTGATATCCTTTACAGATAGTGTTGTTTGGTTTGGTCAGTCTTGGAAAATCTTTGACTACTCTTGTTGAGCTTATCCTTACCAAATTATCGAAGTTGATGTGACACATCCTCCAGTGCCAAAGCCAGTTGTCATTGGATTGAGATAATAATCATCTTTTTGTAGCTCCTTCCAGTTGATAAACATTCCCACTTGTTCTTTTCCACCTGCAATAACAATTTTGGATCTCTTTTGGATCTCACAACCATTGTCCTGAAACACTACATTATAGCCATTTTCACACATCTGTCCAACACTCAAAAGATTATGATATAAACCTTTCACATAGTAAACATTGTCAGTGTTATTTTTTCCATCAAAGGTAATAGAACCAATTCCAACAATCTATGTTGTTTTATCATCTCCAAATCTAACAGAATCTCCATCATATTTCTCAAGCTTCACAAAATTACTTTTATCACCGGTCATATGATTCGAACATCCACTATCAATCAACCATTCATCTCTATTTATTTTAACAAATAATGCAGCTTCAGAGTTATCATTAGATTTCAAACAAATATTAGAGATATCAAATCTAGGTTCATCTTTTTCCACCAAAAAACAAATAATCCTCATTATTTGATTCATCATATGAAATGTCAGCATTCTCATTAACATAATAGGCCTTCTTATTGATCTTTTAAAACTTTTTCCTTGTTCCTTTTTTTTGGACACTTAGTTGCTAAATTTCCAATATTTCCACATCTAAAACATTTAAGAGGAAACATACCTTTGTACTTGCATGTACCTTTCTTTAGTTTCCTTGTGAATTTTTCTTCCAACTCATCTGAACTTTCACTATCTGGATCTTCTTCTATCTTAGTGGCTTTGAAGGTTGTTTCAAATTTCTCCTTTTCTTTTCCAAATTTTCTCATCTCAAACACGATCAAGGTGCCAAATAGTTTCTCTCTGGTGAATTTCTTCAGATCATAAACTTCCTCAATAGCTGAGATCTTGTCACTATAGCTCTCTGGTAGGGTCATCAGAATCTTCTCCTTTACATCTTCATCTGTCAGAGTACCTCCTTGATTTTTGACTTCATTTACTGCATTGTCAACTCTCTGAAATTATCTTACTATATCCTCACCTTCTTCCATCCTCAAGTTTTCATATTTGCGCTTAGTTGTCAACTTCTTTGATAATTTGACTCTATCATTTCCTTCATAGATTTCTTTAAACTTTTCCCAAACTTCATAAGTGGTGCCCAATGAAATAAATTTTGTTAACTCAGTCTTAGAAAAAGCACTAGAGATTTCATACCTTTCCTTTTCATTCTTTTCATAGGTTGAAATCTCATCTGCAGAACTAGGACCAGTTGCCAACTCAACATATTTTTTTCTCAACAGCTTTCCAAGTCTTGTAGCCTAGGGAGATCAAGTAACCTCTCATCTGCACTTTCCAGAAACTGTAGTCAAATCCATCAAATACAAGAATTTTCAGTTTGTGCGCCATTGGATCTGCTCTAATCAATTAAGCTCTTCTTCAAGGAACCAAAGCTCTGATACCAATTGTTGAACAATCCAGATAACTGAGAGGGGGGTGAATTATTTATTATAAAACAATTTCCTTGACTTTAATTAATTCGAAGCAAACTTAGATCAATCAAATAATAATCTAACAGATGTGAACATGAAAGCACATAACAATTCCATGCACAAAGAACACCATAATTTACGTGGAAACCCAAGAAGGAAAAAACCATGGAGAATGCTAATTTCAATTATAAAACATTGGTTAAGGTGACACTGGTTAAGGTATCTTTTACAAGGGCTCACTACAGGTAAGGCTCACTGTCGGTGGGCTCACTGTCGGTGGGCTCACTGCCGGTGGGTCACTGCCTGACTATTATAGCGAAAGATAAAAATGCTCACCTCCAAAAGAGAAAGGCTCACTACCAACATAAAATGGCTCACTACAAGAAGAATGATGAAAGGGAATCGACCGCTAAAATAACTGTCACCAACAATCACATTGGATAGAATCTCATTGTTTGTTGCCTTTGGTTGTATACTTTTGCACACATCAATATGTTTGGATTTTTAGATTCACATTCATCACACTTTCTTTCATCGAATAGAATCAACTTTTACTTATACCATTCCATGATTCCATAAACTTCTAAGTTATCCAAACATAGTGTCTTCATAATCTCCTAAGTCAACCAAATACAATTTGAATTAGGTCACCACAAAACATTCCTGCGATGGAGAGGAATGAAAAATAGACCAATCAAAATCTCCTTGCTCAAATCAACATGATACCACGATATCTAAAACCAAACAATAGAATATACATGTTATAATGCAAACAATGTTCCAAAGCATATTAACCAATTTCCAAATCGGTCCAAACCCATAAGGGTGTGTCTCATTATGTTGCAAAATAAATGGAATTGGGACCAGCATGACCAAAGATAGATCATCACTGCACAACATCCAGAACATGCCAATTTGGATCATCAAAGCATCAAAACCGAACCTTAATCAATCAACCCAGATATGTTGACATCAATGACAACCAACATCAATAACAACCATCAACAACATCACATTCCAACAAAATTATTTCCCCCCCTCCTCTTTATGCATCATAGTCCTTCCCTAAATTAAAAAAGTGGAAGTGAAGAAGGGACACCAATCTTCCTTAATATTGTGGCAAGTAGCCTCCTCCCATGGAACCCATTCCCAAGACATTAGTATGTCTCCTATAATGAACAAATTCTCATCAAATTAAGTTTCCCTGTTTCTAAAAATCATGGTTTCATAGGTTGCTTTATTCCAAGTTATTTCTTTAAATTTCTTTGCTATTTATCTTTATATTATCACATTTTATTTATTTAAATTTTTCCATCTCTATTATTTAATATTTTCATAACATCATAATCATTTTTCATGATAAGAAGCCTAGAGAAAAAAATCAATTAGTGGGATTATGGTAATAAACACTCAACTATTGGAGAAATGATTTAATTATTATTAAAGTAATAACTCCTAGTGGAACATCTAGATAGTGAGTGAGTAGTTATATCATTCATGCTTCTATTTATACAATCAAACACAACCATAAGTATTTAAGGATACAATTGATCATCCTCTAATTTTGACTTGACAGTTAAGGATAGAAGAGCAAGGTTGGTTTGGTATAAAAAATCAATCTCACAAAAAAATTGTTGAGTCCATGTTGTTTGCACATTTGTACCTACAAGGTTAATTTATTTCATCACATGCATTTCACCATAAAATAGTTAGTATTTGGTTAGTCCAAAGATGTAGGCATGTAATTCAACTACATCATGTGTTAATGAATTAATTTTGATGTACCTACCCTTAGCAAGATAAAATGGGTGTCTTTGAGGGATGTGACGCCAACAACATAATTACTCATCCACTCATTAAAATAATTTATCATATCTTAATTAATCCACTTTATCAAAGCCAAATTGATTAAATAATATTTATTATTTGATTAATTTAAATAAATAATTTTCCCACAAATATTAAAATATTAAAATTGCTTCAAATAAATCTACCATGCACAAATAATTTAATAGAAACCATTATTTACACATCATAGTTAACTAATCAATCAAGATAATTAATAAATCAATCAATTTAGTTAACAATTCAATCAAACCAATTAACTCGTTAATAAACACAATTAACTCATCAATCAAAATAGTTAACTCATCAATCAACATGGCTAACTCATAAATAACCACTCATTTTGATGAGGGCTACACCGCCTGAAACCCACACAAATCACAACAATAAATACCAACATAGAAGATGCGAGACAAAAAAAAAAACTCACTTTCAATTATTTTCAAAAAATGAAATTACAGATTAAGAACATACAATGCTACAGCCTCATGGGCTTGATTCATTACAATAAAATCTACTTTGAAAAACAAAATATCTTATTTGGAACCATAATCTACACTAATGGATCCACCCCCTAGAACCCCCTCATATCCCTTTTTATTTTACCCAACAACTGCCCTAGAATATTGTAGAAAGTGAAACTTTCCCTTTTGTTTTGGTGCCAAAAGTCCTGCCGCTTGATTTCTTGCCTAGGAAGATATTTTAATGAAATTCACTTTTTAGTGGGGCAACTTCGCAGGGCCATAACTTTTGATCTAGGTGTTCGATTTTCTATTATAACATATCGTTGGAAAGGTCTCGAAGAGATCTTTAATGTTGAACCTATCAGAGATCGATTCCTCCACTTTTTGAGTTGTTTCAGGGTTCTAAGGTTTTCATATCTGAATTTGAAGTTGTAATGGAGAAATTTCTCAGGACAAAAACTTGAATATCTTCCAAACCATATAGGGTATTGAGACGATTCTTTCATGACCAAGAATTTTTTCAGTTCCACTCCTTGGGGTAAATTTTTAGATCCATACGAGCTCGTTTAGGATGAATTACTAAAAATAGTAAGTGACTGTTTCTCACCTTATCTAACTTCTAACTGTCTTACACCCCTTAAGTGCCATCATGGGACTCAAACCAATCAAAGAAAATAAGGAAAAAACATTGGTTTAGGGTTATAAGGTTTTTAGGGTTCTAAGGTTTTCATATCTGAATTTGAAGTTGCATTGGAGAAATTTCTTAGGACAAAAACTTAAATATCTCCCAAACTGTATAGGGTATTGAGATGATTCTTTCATGACCGAGAATGTTTTTCAGTCCCACTCCTTGGGGTAAATTTTCAGATCCATACGAGTTCGTTTAGGCTGACTTACTAAATATAGTAAGTGACTGTTTCTCACCTTATCTAACTTTTGACTATCTTACACACCTTAAGTGCCATTATGGGACTCAAACTAGCCAAAAAAAATAAGGAAAAAACATTTTTTTGGGTGATGCAAGATTTCCCTACACCATTGGATGCTCCTGCATCAAACACCCAGGGTAATTTGAAAAGTAACCATGTCACTTCTCAAGAGTTAGAGGGAAACCAAGACAGTTAACCTCAACCTCTAACAGCCACGATGAATCTTCAAGAGGCCTCCCTCTCCACTTCACCAAGTACTCTACATACTTCCTATCTTTTGTGTTTTTACCCACACAACTATCCAAAATTTCTTCTATCTCCTCCTCTTTTGAAGTAGGTGTTGGAATATTCCACTATACTTCCATTATTTCTTCATCAATTCCTCCATGATATTTTGTTAAATCTGAGATGTTAAACATAGGTGAAATATGAATTCCATCAGGCAACTCTACCTCATATGCATTTCTTGAATTGTGCTTCTTCAAGATCTTGCATGGTCCAAACTTCTTCATCTTTAACTTGTTGTATGTACCAACTAGAAACCTCTCCTTTTTTAAATGAACCATGACTTCATCTCCTACCTAGAACTCTTTATACCTCCTTTTCTGATTTTCCTTAGCTTATAGTGTGAGTTCATCTTATTCATATGTTTCTTCACCTCTTCATGTAAATTCTTCAGGTGCTCAACAAAATCCTTAGCCTCAACACTACTCTTCTCCCCTTTATCCATCTTTCTCAATTCAAAAGTAGTTCTTGGACTTCTCCCATACACAATCTAGAATGGTGGTTTATTAGTGCTCATGTTGACATAATTATTGTAAGAAACTTATTCCTATGGTATAATCAAATCCCATCCCTTGGGATTATCTCCTAAGCATCTTGGCAGGTTACCCAAACTCCTATTCACCATCTCTATTTGTCCTTCAGTTTGTGCATGGTGTGCAGAACTAAACTTCAAATCTATCTTCAACTTGTTCCATAATGTCCTCCAAAAATAACCAACAAATTTGGTATCTATGTCTAAAACTATACTCTTTCGTAGACCATGTAGTCGCACTACCTCTCTGAAAAACAACTTTGTGATATGAACAACATCATTGGTCTTATGACATGGAATGAAATGTGTCATCTTTGAAAATCTATCCACCATGAAAAAATATGGATTCATGCCCTCTTTGTGTCCTTGGCAAGCCAAGAATAAAATCCATGCTAATATCTTCCCATAGCCACGCAGGCATAGGTAATGGTTGATACAATCCAGTATTATGACTTGTTCCTTTCGCCATCTGACATACTCTACAACTCTACACAAAATTCTTCACATCTTGTTGTAACTGTGGCTAGTAATAATTCTCAGTAACAAGAGCAATGGTCTTATCTCGACTGAAGTGTCCAACCAATCCTCCACTATGATTCTCCTTGCTTAAATTCTCTCTCATAAAACTCCTTGGAATGCGCGATTGGCTCCCTCTAAACAACATCCCATCTTGGATTAAGAAATCCAACCATCTTGTCCTTTCCAAAGTAATAGGTTTCAAACAATCCTTCCAAGATTTTACAAAGTTTGGATCTTTAAGATACAAAATTTTGAGTTCATTGAACCCAACAACCTCTATATTCATCTCTATCAATAAATTTTCCCTTCTACTTAAGGCATCTACAACTCTATTTGACCTTCCACTCTTGTGCTTCAAAATAAAAGTATAGCTCTGCAAAAAAAACTCAACCCATTTTAAGTTTGTTTGATTTAACTTTCCTTGACTATTGAGATACTGCAATGCTTGGTGATCAGTATATAAAAAAAATTATTTTGGCAGCAAACAGTGTCTCCATTTCTTCAAATCCTGAACTATAGCATAAAACTCCTAATCATAGACAAAATATTTCTTCTTAGAGCCATTCAACTTCTCACTAAAATAGGCAATAGTCTTACCTTCTTGACTCAAACCAACTCCTATGGTAGTGCCACTAGCATCACAATCTACCTGAAAGACATTATTGAAATCTAGAAGTGCCAAAATAGGTTGCTCTATGAATTTCTTCTTCAACATATCAAAACTCTTTCTTGCTTTTATCGTCCATTTAAAATCCTTTTTATACCCTCTCATTGCTTCAATTAGAGGCACACAGATACTACTAAAATTCTTAATAAAATTTTTGTAAAAAATTGCTAGACCATGAAATGATCTTACCTCTGTAACACTCCTCGGGGTAGGCCATTCAATGATAGCTCTCACCTTCTTTGGATCCATTTTAAGACCCTCTGTTGAGACAAAAAATCCCAAATACACTGACTCCCTCTTCACAAAACTACATCTCTTCAAATTAATCAGCATTTTCTCCTCCCTTAGCTTCTCAAAAACTCTTCGGATATGCATCAGTTTCTCCTCCAATGTCTTACCGAAAATCATAATATCATCCAAATAAACAATAATAAATTTTCTAAAAATTCTTTCAATACCTCATTCATAAGCTGCATAAATGTGTTTGGTGCATTGGTTAGCCCAAAAGGCATGACTAACCACTCGTACAAGCCCTCCTTGGTTTTGAAGGTTGTCTTCCATTCATCTCCTTCTCTAATTCGAATCTAGTGATATCCACTCTTCAAATCTATCTTCATGAAGTACTCAGCTCCACTTAAACAATCCATAATGTAACCATTCTTCGCAAGGGAAATCTATACTTGATGGTGATCTTGTTGATGGCTCTAGAATTTGTACACATCCACCATTCCCTGTCCTTCTTTGGTGCTAGTACTACAGGTACTGTACATGGACTCAAACTCTCTCTAATCAATCCCTTCTGCAACAAATCTTGCACTTTTTTGTTAAACTCTTCACTCTCTGATGGAGTCATACGATGAGCTTCCTTATTCGACAAACCAACTCCAGGAATCAAGTCCATCTGATGACTAATATTTCTTGTCAGACACAAAATTTTAGGTACGTTATCAGAAACAATATCTTGAAAATAATTCAACATATTTGAATCTATAGATACCTCATTAGTATCTTCTTTATCAACTCTGGGGATCAATGAAAAAAACATATGCTCCTGTCTCATACCTTCTAGGAACTTTCTTCCATCAACCAAACAAATTCTCACATTACTACATACCTTTTCCTTTTCCTCTTTCAAGGGCTTCAACTTATGACGAACTCCATCCTTTGTCAAAGAATAGGTGTTGGCATGTCCATCATGTACTACTTGTTGATCAAACTGCCGCGGTCTGCCCAACAACATATGACAAACATCCATAGGAATAATATCACACAAAAATTCATCATGGTAATTTCCAATCTTGAACTTACTAACCATCTCTTCTAAAACAAGGTTATCAGTACTACCTCCATCAATAATAACATTGCAAACTTTACCTTCACACTTACATCTGGTGCGAAAAAAATTCTTCCTTTGAGTTGGTTCTTTCTCCTCATTCAATAAGGCTCTTCTAGTAACAAGAACCTCTCCTCTTTCTGCATCCTCAGAATGTGAAGACTCGACATCTTCATTTATATGTGCAACTCGTGCCTTACCCTCAGGTCTTCTATTTGTCCTTCCTTGATGTTGAGGACACTCATAGGCTCTATATCCTTCTTCTCCACACTGGAAATAGGTTCCATGAAATCCTCCTCTTCCTAGTCCTCATCCAGATCTTCCTCTTCCTCTTTGGTCTCCATTATTCTGATCACGAGGACGGTAGGTGTTATCTTCTTTCTGGTTCTGGCTACTACTAGATCCTTCACCCTTCTTTTAATCTTCATTTTGATCTCCATATGACCGTCCACTAGTCTTTCCACCATGACCTCCACCTCTTTGCTTACTTTCAAATCTTCTATTCAACTTTTCTTCTACCTTCAAAGCAAACTAATATGCATCTTCAATGGTAGACATTCTTACCAAACCCAACTCTTCTTGAATACTCAGATTCAACCCATTTATGTAACAAGAAACTTTCTCCTTATTGGCCTCAGAATGGCCTGTCCTGATCAAGACACGATAGAATTTTTTTGTATACTCCTTAATGTATTTTCCCGCTTGTTTCAACCCTTGCATCTTCTTCAACAAATCTAGCTCATAATCCATGAGAATGAACTGTCTTTTAGTTTGTCCACCATATGATCCCATCTTGTTATTTTCTCTTTTCCTCTTTGATTTCTTTCTACTTGTACCTCTTTCCACCAAATATTTGCATGAACCTTTAGCTTGGTCTTTGCAAATTTTACCCTCTCAAGATCTTCCAGCTCCTGAGAGGGTCAAATAATCCAATCAATCAACTCTTTTGGGTTAAGATTTCCAAAAACTGTAGAAACATCGATCTTGGGCCTTTTCCCAATCTTAGAGATGGCCTTAAATAATCTAACTTGCTCTAGATCTACTGCATCTTGTTCTTCTTCAAATTGTTCTTCATTTTCAGCTTCATCTTCACTTTCATCTCCTCTTCTTGGCTCAAACCCTCAACGCAAATCCTCTTGTAGTACATGATCTTGTCTATGTAGGGCTCTAATACCATCTTTTGGTACAACATTCCTTCCACCACCATGGTTTCTTTGCAGAGGCATTCTGATCACTTTTCTCAAAAACCCACAACCATGAGTCTTGGTGCAAACTACCTCATGTTTGGAAATCTATTTACACACTCAAGAAAACCTAGTCTAATACCACTTGATGAGGGCCACACCTCCTAAAACCCACACAAATCACAACAATAGATGCCAACATAAAAGATGCGAGACATAAAATAACTCACTTTCAATTATTTTAAGAAAAATAAAATTACAGATTAAGAAATTACAATGCTACAGCCTCATGGGCTTGATTCATTACAAAAAAATCCACTCTGAAAAATAAAATATCTTATTTAGAGCCACAATCTACACTAATGGATCCACCCCCTACAACCCCCTCATCCCTTTTTATTTTACCCAATAATTTCCCTAGAATAATCTATAAAGTGCAACTTTCCCTTTTGTTTTGGCACCAAAAGTCTTGCCGCTTGAATTCTTGCCTAGGGAGATATTTTAATGAAATTCACTTTTCAGTGGAGCAACTTTGTGGGGCCATAACTTTTGATCCGGGTGTCCAATTTTCTATTATAACATATCGTTGGAAAGGTCTTAAAGAGATCTACAACATTGAACCCATCAAAGATCGATTTGTCGACTTTTTGAGTTGTTTTAGGGCCTCTAAGGTTTTCATCTCCGAATTTGAAGCTGCATTAGAGAAAATTCTCAAGACAAAAACTTGAATATCTCCCAAACCGTACAGGTATTGAGATGATTCTTTCACGACTAGGAATGTTTTTCAGTTCTACTTCTTGGGGTAAATTTTTAGGTCCATACGATCTTGTTTAGGACAACTTACTAAAAATAGTAAGAGACCATTTTTCGCCTTTCTAAATTATGACTATCTTACACCCCTTAAGTGTCATCATGGGACTCAAACCAACCAAAGAAAATAAGGAAAAAACATTTTTTTGGGTGATGCAATATTGCCCTACACTGCTGGATGCTCCTACATCACAATTAAATGATATAACTAGCTAATCACCTCCATCAAAATGGATAATATTTGCCACCTCTTTGCATCCATTCCACCATCAATGAGGGTAAACTCATGATACAACATCAAGTCCTAGCCATTTGTCTATCTCAAAAAAAATTTGAGATTGAGTCCATTATTTCTTCATCCCAAGTTGGAGCAAGTAGATGCTATCAAAGCGAGCAAAATATATTCTATCATTTATAGATCATATCAATTTTTCATCAAAGGGTATCAAATTTTGGTTTAAAGCATGTCTTCAATTCATTATGTTTGTGGAATTCATCTTTTCACTCTATTAGAGGTGAGTATGTGATTAAATTTGAAGTTTTAATTTTATTTGCTGAACTATTATCTTTTATGTTTCAATTACAAGCTTACAAATACAAATCCTTAAGGAAAATGAAGTTGTGGCTCATAATAGGATGAAATGACAAATAGATCGACACCATAGCAAATGTCACTTAAGTAACACAAGAACATAAATCTTGCACCTAAATTTTATGGGTCCCATAAGGTCGGCCATTAGATAGGATGTGTGGCTTATAAATTGGATCTACCACCCTCTTCCAATATCCATGCTATCTTCCATGTCTCTTGTCTTAACAAAGCAATGGGTAATAATATTCCTATCCAATTAGAATAGTCTTAGTTAAGTGAAGAAGGGAAGTTTATTTTGAAACTTGAGGTAGTCATTGAGAAATGAGTGAAGCAATTAAAAAATAGATTCATCTATGAATTCCTAATCAACTAGAAGAATGTGTTAGTTGAATATTGAACATGGGAAGATGAACAATTTATAAAAAGAAACTAGAGTTGCTAAGAATTGAGGGCAATGCTTTTAGAAAAGGGATTGGAATGTTATGGTCATAATATCCTATATGCTTAAGTGTAATAAAAACAAGCACTTGTGATATGCTTAACCTTAACATTTCTATTTATTAATATTTTTTATTATTACCTTCAACTAACTTAATTAGGATGAAGAGGTGTGTCCCTACATAGCTATTCCTATAAATATGAAAGAGAAGACTCTCCCAAACCATCATAAATTTTGATATTGAATTCATATATATATTTTTTATTATTGGAGGTCACCCCCTCAAAATGGTCTAATATTTTACTAAATTTTGCATTTATTTCCAAGAAATATTAGAACATCCTATAACCATGGGTTAGGCAATAAATTTAGAAAGCATTTGGAAGTTTTGTGCCATAAATTATATTCTACATTTACAAAATGAGAATTTAGTTCACTCTTATCCTACACCATGTCAAATGCCACATATAACCTTGCCAAATATTTACCAGTCAAAAAATTGAGAAATAAAACAGACAATAAAAGTGATAGAATCACTTAGAAAAGAAGAGAATATGCTTCTTGTTTTCTGAAAAAAATAACCCAACAAGCCTTGTCAAATGCCACATATAACCTTGCCAAATAGTTACCAGTCAAAAAATTGAGAAATAAAACAGACAATAAAAGTGATAGAATCACTTAGAAAAGAAGAGAATATGCTTCTTGTTTCTTGAAAAAAAAAACCCAACAAGCCTTTGGTTGTTTGTAACTGAATCCAAAGGCTTGTTCGTAACTGAATCCAAAACAAGCACATTGGTGGAATTTATTACTATATAGACTATTATGTATTCATGCACAACTAGTAATATCTATGTTGTGCATTTCTAGTAATGGTGGCATTCCCTAAGACTACATTTCTTTGAGGCATTTTTTTTTCAAAATGTTCACATGCCTTGTTTATGCTTCAATATTTTGCATACATGTTCACTAGTGGACTTACAACTAAAATGCCTTACAAAAATCCCCCTTTCATTGTGGTTTTAAGGATGGCCATACCCTATTCCAAATTTGGTCCTAAAGTGAAATAATTCAAGTGAACATGATGATTTGAACAAGTCCAACAATACTAGCATAAAAAGAAAAAGAAAAAAACTATTTTTGAAAAGCTAATAAAAATAGGAATTTTATTTTAGAAAGATAGTCTAAGCTTTTA
This sequence comes from Sequoia sempervirens, assembly GCA_007258455.2. Lineage (NCBI taxonomy): Eukaryota > Viridiplantae > Streptophyta > Pinopsida > Cupressales > Cupressaceae > Sequoia > Sequoia sempervirens. The sequence continues at coordinate 581,070,945 of VDFB02000015.1, forward strand.
AAAAAAATCCTTTTAGACATATTATATGAATCTATACCAAAAAATTGTTTCTCCAAAGCATGTTGCCCTACATATTTTTCATTCTCTACTTTTAGAGCCTTGAAGAAAAACTGGAGATAATGAGAAGAGTATAGCTCTTTCTCAGCTCTAGGAAAATTCACCACAAGCAATTTACTGATGGAAAATTCACCATTAACAATTCACCACAAGAAAATTCATCGCCACTAGCAATTCACCGCCACGGAAAAATAATCGCCAAAAATTTATGCAATTAATTTTTCATGCAGTGAATTGTTGGCGGTGAATTTTCCATCGGTGAATTTGTCGTATGCCCTCTTTCTCATGTAAATTATTATAGAATCTTAAATAGTTTAAAATGTGTACCATTTTTTTTCATAATTCATCCTACACCATAAAATCATTAGTAGTTTACATTACATTTCACATTTGACCTACAAAAAATGAAATCCAAGGTAATGTTCAATAAAGAACAAACACCTATTGAAAATAATTTACTAGACAAAGGATGTAAGGGATTTTGGATCATTCTTGAAATCTTAGAAAATGTGTGAAGAATTGTATTTCATGAATAACCATATTTTAATAGAAGCCACTAGAGCCATTTGTGATTTTATTCCATCTATATGCAACATGGATGATTGAAATAGCTACCCATATCCCACTTAATTTGGCCTCTTCCATGAGCCAAGCATTTTCTTATAAACAAAAACAAAAATATTAGTAACTCAATTTAATTTTTCACCATCAATTTGTTATTGGTCAAGTATTCACCAAAACATTACAAGTGTTCCCTTGTGTCAAGAATTATCTTGCCTTTGTAAAAGGTTTTCAAGTAATTTCCAAACCAATTTTTACCCCTTAATAAAAAAACAAAGCAATATCGAAAGTTTAATATTGTGTCCATTGTGTTAGACCATTGGTCTGTTTTTCTTGCTCTTAACTATTGAAAATCCAAAAACCTACTAACAAAAATCAAGCAACCAATCAAATGTTGAGAAAAATAATAAAAAAATCAATAATACTATAACGTTAGAGAACCCTTTTTTTAAGGGCCTACACTATTTCCAAAGAAAATGGAATATTTATAAGGCTTAAACATTAGCTGTGCCTAGAAATATTTTCTCCTTCATAATTTCTAACTATAACTAATATGAAAATTGATAAACCAAAAACATAAGCCCCCACCCTATTAACTAATATTGTGTCCATTGTGTTAGACCATTGGTCTATTTTTCTTGCTTTCAACTATTGAAAATCCAAAAACCTACTAACAAAAAACAAGCAACCAATCAAATGTTGAGAAAAATAATAAAAAAATCAATAATACTATAATGTTAGAGAACCTTCTTTTAAGGGCCTACACTATTTCCAAAGAAAATGGAATATTTATAAGGCTTAAACATTAGCGGTGCCTAGAAATATTTTCTCCTTCATAATTTCTAACTATAACTAATATGAAAATTGATAAACCAAAAACATAAGCCCCCACCCTGTAGGTAGGGACTAACTAGCTATATGAGAGCTTTAGGAATCTATAAGGAAGATAATTGTCAATTGTATATAATTGTCTATATCTATTGTCATCATTTATACATATATTTGTATTTGTCAAGCAAGGACTAATATCCTTTGGTTTGTTTAAGATGTTTTGACTTCTTTATATTATTAGCAAAGAGAATATTTTTATGAATCTACTTAACAGTCTATTTAACTAGGTTGGAAAATTTATCCACGTGTTTTCAAACATTTTCAAACAAAACAACATTTATAATTACATATAAAAAAAACCATAATGTTGATTGTCTTGATCACAAATTTGAAACCTTTTTAATAAGCTAAATAATAACTTGCCTTAATCTAACCTCAAAAATAAAGATAATTCATGCTACATTAATATTTATCGTCGTTCAATAAAGATAAATTTACTAGCATAATTTAATCCACTAATAATGACAATTAAGTATACAAAGCATGTTTCTTTGGAGACTTTGAACATTAATATCATTAGAAATTGAAACCATTGAAAAATATTCTTTCAAAAAGCTAAGCTAATTTATATTTCAGGTGTTAATCATCGTTCAACCCATTTTTTGGTTTAGATACATTTGAAGTCATTATTTTTAAGATGAATAATAATTTGTATATTTGTTGGCATAAACTAATTATTCAAATACTAATCATAGTTGATGAGAGACTACTATTCATTATTATTAATATAATCCTTGTTAAGTAAATTGAGTTGTTATTTTTTAAATGTGAGAGTTGATTACATTTTATCCTTAAAACCTATGGTTTACATAATGTTGAAAAAGCATATAGATATTTTCCAAACAAGTTTAGCCTAGAAGTTGTGGAAGTAATGTGAAATGTGTTTAGTGGTGTTTTTCATAAACATATTCTCTATCAATAAGTGAAAAGATAATATGAAAAGGAAATGGATGTATGGTAAGAATTAGAGGGTAACTACACAAAATGACACAAAGATTTCTTTCAAATAAATGAGAATAATTTATTTTGACTTCTCTTCGAAGAAACATCTAGATGCAATGAAGAAAAATATTTTAGCTTATGTTTGATGATTCTTTTCTTTTTATCATCAGTTTACGAATGAAAATGATGTGGAAGAGGTGAAAGAAATCCTCATTTTCTCTTCAATTGATCACCTCTTCTCCTAAGTGGATTGGATAAAAAGGAATAGTTTGGAAATTTTTAAGAAAGATAGCATTGGAGGTGGGCACACACAAATATTCAAAGAGACTTTTCCATTGAAAAAAAATTATTTATAGAATTTCATTTCAACAAATAGTGATTTCTTTGGTCTTTCATTAGTTATCAATGTTTTTCCACAAATGTTATGATTAGCATCACAAGGAGCATTGGGCACATATAGAGATGACATTTTTATCATATATTTATGATGGTTGATATTTTCTTGATTTAGTTATGCATAGATCCATATGATTCCTTAAGCATCAACATCAAAGCATAGTGAACGAATTCATTATATTCATTGAAATGAACTATGATCAAAGCTTATATCTATTCAAGTTGATGTACATAGTCATATCCAAACCAAAAATAAAATGAAAAGAAAAAGAGGCATGGACAAGCTTCAATTTGATCCTTGAGCTTTGAGGACAAAGATTTCTAAGAGGGATGGAATGTTATGTACCTAGTGGTATGATATTATAATGTATTAGATAGTAATGAATAAAAGTGTGGGTGCATATGTTTTGTAAGATTTTCAAAAGGGGTGGAATGTTATGTGCTTAGGGGTATGGTATTATAAGTACTAATAATGAATACAAGTGTCGGTGCAAATACTTTTTAATTCATTCCACCATCCAATTGAAATAAAAATATTTACTTTATATGTGTGGGGAAGTGGTAGTGGTAGGTTAATGAGTGTTACATATCGTGGAGTTTAGGCGAGCAAGGATATGTGAACAATATCTAATGTGTTTAGATACCATCTTGAGATAAAGTTTAAGTCATTTCTTCCAATAAAGAGCATTTTATGGTGTTTCCCTACCTCAAGAACTTATTCTATTATCTAAAATATTTCTATTGTTTATGCAAATTTACTCTATTTCTAGACATATAGGAATTTGTTTCAATTATTATATGCATGACCATTACAATTTTCTATGGTATATATGGTAGATAAGAATTTTTTGTAAGAATGATGTTTTGTGAAGGCAGAGAAGCATCTTGTGTCATGTGTGATGAGCACATAGTTATACTGAGAGGGGGGTGAATCAGTATAACGTAACTTTATCAATCACAAAGGCAACTATGCAAGAATATAACAATTAGAACAAGTTGACACCGAGATTTTATGTGGAAACCCTTACAAGAGAAAACCATGGTACAAATAATGTACTTTATATATTTATGTGAATTACAATGATTGTAGGAACTAGCCTCTAACTTGTTTTGTAGGCACCAACCTACAGGAAACACCAACTCCCTCAATTTGTAGGCACCAACCCCCACTTGCCAAGCACCAACTTAGCAAAAGATAATAGCTTCAAAAACAAAGTTCCACCTTCAAAGTTGATTCTTCAACAGATGATGGACAATACTGCTCAAATATCTCTTTCAATCTTGCACCAAGTCTGTTATAACTCTTTTCTAAGATCTAATATAATTCTTCTTGAAAAATGTTTGCAACCTGATCATAAATCTATATGACTTCTTCACTACTAATTTGCTTCTTATGTTCAACTTATCTTCCCTTTGTGATGTATGTTGTTTCCTAAAAGCTCACACAAGATACACCATTATGTTCTTCTATCTCACATCATCATCTCTCACTCTTCAATGCTCTGATTTATTTAAATCTTTTCCATATATATCATTGCTGGTATATATATGACTTTTCTTTATTACTCCACACTTATTTATTCCTCACATATTTTTCACCACAAGACTGCTGGTGTATTAATAATATTTCCTTTTATTTTACACACTTTATTATTTCCTTCACAAAAATCTACTTGAATTCATTCTTTTATATCTACATACTCATATTCATATAACTGTTGTTGTGCATACGATTTTTTTCTTTTTAAATGCACTCACACTCCCTTATTCACTCTTCATACATTTTTGCTTTATGTCTACGCAAAATCTATTTTCATTCATTTGATATTACATTCATAACTCACATATTTTTCTCTCATTGAATGATCCTATTATTCCACACTTCATTACTTACTTTTCAAATATCTTTTATATCTTAAATGCTTCCACGAAAGGAGGCGTCTTTTACCAAGAGAGACAACTTCTTTTAAAGAACACACCTCTTGGTTTTACAAATGCAACTCTTCCTTATTTCATACTAATCACATCTTTTTGTTTGAGGTTGAGAAATAATCGCACCTCTTAAAAATCCGACGTTTCATTAGAGAAGAGTCATAACTTGGATCGCACCATTTCATTAAGAAATTGTATCAGTTTTTGTCTTTTCCATATTTTTTCTTATATGCTACACAAAAAAAAAAAAATTGTTTTAATATTCAAAAAAATATAATCGTTGCTCTTGGTCTGCTCTTGGTCATTGTCTTATAAAATATAATCGTTGTCTTATGCAATGGATCTTTATATTTTTTTTCTTCCACTCAACATTTATTCTAGACTATTGTAGATCTGTTTTACTTGGACTGATATATCATTGCTTTGACATTAATGAAAACTATCACATTCATTTGCCTTTGACATCAATGACAATATTTCCAACAATGTGATCTTATCATCTCTCCACACCCTATTGTTTTTCAAACAATGATGTACTTGACATGTTCTCTCATTTTTCCTTGTGTTGATGCACAACATGAATGAAATTGATGGTGAAAGAATGTACTTGTCATAGAGGCACAAGTATGATCCCAAGGGGAAGTAGAGTTTTACACCTTGTTAAGCAATATTTAAGATAAATTAAAAAAACAATCAATTGGTGGTCTCATGAAACAAAATTGAGATCTCCCTTGGTTGTTACCTTAAAAACTATCTTTACCCTTAACATGTTTAGAAAGATAAAAAAAGCTCTTGACATAAAAATTTAAGTAAATAATTTAAACAATGCCTAAAATAAAAACATTTGAGCAAATGTTAAAAATAAATAGTGTATATTTTTTCTTATCTACTTATTTGTTTTTGTGTGTGTACATCTATTTAATAGTTTATATAGATATTAAAAATAATAGTCATATTAAAAAAATGAAGTAAAAATAAATTTGTTTTCATTTAACTTTTTGAAACATTGTGCATGGCTTCTAGGATTTATTGCATTACCACAAAAAATGGAATAACTTTACAATAAAATATAAGAAAATAATGTCCACTAAAACAGTTCTAAAAGTTAAAATAAATAATGTGTCTTTTTTAATCTATATCTATTTAAAAGACACCAACAAATATCAATCTCAAGATGCCTATTTATTTATTCTATGTAACAAATTTAATGTAGGCACATCAAATATATTTTAACGTATTTTAGATAAATGTATTTAAAATGTGTATACTAGTTTATCTATTTGTGATAATCATGCTAAATTATATACTATAAAGCTTGTGATTACAACTAGAATTGGAAGAACCAAGCTACATGTTGAATTTAGCATGTGTCTAAACATCATGTACCACAAGATAAGCCAACATAGTTGGAAATTTACAAGTTGAAGTATGTACAAGATGCCCCCCTAATAAGGGTCAATAATGTAATAAACGACATTTTAATCACCATGGCACATGTTTTTTATTAAGGTAAGCAAAGATTTTGAAAGGACCCAAACCTTTGTATAGAAAGAAAGATTAAGCATTAAGCATATCAAAACAACAAAGGACAATCTAGAGAATCAATGACAACACAACAAAAAAGGACACTACAAATCTTTACAAACTACTAACCCAAAGGGTGGTTTGAAACTAAATTGTTCCAACAATTTTTGTTTAACTAGAGGGAAAGAATCTTTGTACCCTCAACTTCTTTTTTTGGCACAAGGAAGATTCATAATTCCATAAGTAGATATATCATTCAACCCCAGATTCTATGAGGTTACAATCAATAGGAGTTTTCCCCTACTTCCTTTTGTGCATCCTCGATGATAATGCACTCTTCAACAACAATAGGCGTTTCTTCATTTTTCCTCCAAACAAATTGGTAGTTCATGCTGCTCGAGAAACTAGCAATAATATAGCCCACTTTTGTTGGAGTCTAATTATCTTCCTGGAGTTGATGTGATCAATCTTTAAGTGGGAGATCGTTGGTTATGGAGCGTGATCTTATTGGCTTTGGAGCTCATTTCATTGTGGGGTGTGGGGGTGTGGGGAGGGGGTGAGTTGAAGTGGGGAGGTTGCAAGGTCAAGGGGGGATAGGGGTTCTAGGGCAAAGCCCCCAAAAGCCACATTATATATTATAATTGTAAATGTATTTTGTTTATCATTAGATCACCAACCTAATTGTAGAGATTACGTTGGTTTTTTCTTTCCCTAGAAGGCGACCCTCTTTTATGAAGGTGTTGTATTATAGTATTGTATTGCATTGTGTGTGGAGACTATGAGAGAGCAAAGAGGAAGTTACAGGGGATGTGATGTAGGTTGTATCCCTTCATTTTGTTGGATGTAATAAAAGGACGAGTTGTTTCTCCATAGATGTAGCCCATATTGGGTGAACTACGTATATCTGCATCTCTATGTTTTGTATTATTTTTATATTCCTTTTATTATATATTGTTTTGTAATCCTATTCCTAACAACTTGTATCAAAGTTGTACATTTATTTGCCTGATAAACTCAAAAGGAGGATTTTTGGTTTGAGTAAGAGCAATGGTAGAAGGTTAGTTTAGGGTTGAAAAGTTCAATGGCCAAAACTATCAACTATGGAAGATGCAAATGGAGGACTATCTATATCAAAAGATTATTTTCTTACCAGTTGACATAAAAGAAAGAAGCTATCAAATATGATCAGTAAAAAATGAGAGATTCTTCATAGAAAGACACTAGGAATAATACAGTTGTGCTTAGCAACGTCAATGGCTTTCAACATATCAAAAGAAACAACAATAGTAGATTTGATGTCGATATTAGCTAAACTATATGAAAAATCCTCAACTTCCAACAAGGTATTTCTTATTAAATTTTTATTTAATATGAAGATGTCAACAGGTGGGTTTGTTGTTGATCATTTAAATGTGTTTAACACGGTCACAAATCAGTTAAATTTTGTAAATGTAACCTTTGATGATGAGGTTAGGGCTCTTTTGATTTTGTGCTCATTGTTAGAAGGCTAGCATAGCTTGGTCATGGTTGTGAGTAATTTTTTTTCTAGTTCAAACACTTTAAAATTTGATGTTGTTATCCTTAGCGAGGAAATGCAACAAAAAGGCACAAGTGAGACATCAGGAAATGCTTTGACTGTGGAGAACAAGGGAAGAGAGAGAGAGAGAGAGAGAGAGAGAGAGAGAGAGAGAGGAAAGGGCCCAAGAAATCAAAAATCCAAATGATTTTAATTATCGTTTATGAGATTATGAAAATCACAAAATCATTAGGAGTAGAGACGTGATATTCAATGAGAATGTCATGTAAAAATATCAATTGCAGTGAAAGAAACAGGAAAAGGTAAACACAAAATATATGGTGCTTGATGAAATCACAAAAAATGTAGTTCCAAAGGTGATAGAAAATCAAAATAATCAAACACATGAACAACAAGTACCTCAAACTCCTGCAAGAAGATCTACCAAGTTAAGTAGACCCCCAGAACGATACTCTCATTTATTGTAGTATGTATTGTTGAATGATTCTGATGAACCGGAAAGTTATGAAGAAGCAATGAAGACATAAACCAAAAAGAAGTGGGAGCAAGGCATGAAAGAGGAGATGGGCTCTTTGGTACAAAACCAAACTTATGACTTGGTTGAGTTGCATGTAGGTAAAAGAGCATTGCAAAACAAATGGCTTTACAAGATGAAAGAAGAAGATGGAGGAAAAAGGAGGTATAAGGCAAGACTTTTTGTAAAAGATTTTGCATAGAAGAAAGGTATAAATTTTGATGAAATATTTTCTCATGTTAAAATGACTTCAATTAGAACTATTTTAAGTCTATGATAGTAGACGATTTACATCCTGAACAATTAGATGTAAAGACAACTTTTCTCCATGGAAATTTGAAGGAAGAGATTTATATGCAACAACCACACGAGTAAGAAGTCAAAGGGAAGGAGAACGTAGCATATAGGTCGAAGAACTTTTATTACCTAAAGCAAGCTCCAATTTTGAATTTTGACAAGTTTATGACAAAACAAGGTTATAATAGATGTCATTTTGACCACTATGTTTATTCAAGAGACTAGATAATAATAGCTATATCATCTTCTTATTGTATGTAGATGGCATGCTTGTTGCAAGTCTAACATGTAGGCTATGAATTTACTAAAAGACAATTAGCTAATTCATTTGCCATGAAAGATTTGGGTGCTGCAAAGAAAATCCTTGGTATGAGAATAACAAAAGACAAGAAAAATTGTACATTAACATTGTCTGAGAGTGAGCACATAGATGTGTTGAAAAAATGTCAAATGCATAATGTCAAATCTATTAGTACATTTTGACTAGCCATTTCTAACTAAGGAGATTTCTCTTTAAACATAGGAGGAGATAGCCTACATGTTTAAGGTTTCATACTCATTAATAGTTGGCAACTTGATGTATGCAATTGTGTGCACAAGGCTGGATATTGTGCATGTGGTGGGAGTTGTGAGCAGGTATATGAACAATCCAAGAAAAGAGCATTGAAATGCAATAAAGTGGACTCTCAAGTATTTGAGAGGTACTACTACCCAAGTATTATGTTTTGAAGGTTCCAACTCTACTCTACAAAGATATGTTGATTCAAATTTGACAAGTGATATAAATAGGAGGAGCACCATAAGGTATGTTTTTTGTTGTAGGTATATGAACAATCCTAAAAAGAGGATTAGAACACAATAAAGTGGGTTCTTGTGTGTGTGTGTGTGTGTGTGTGTGTGTGTGTGTGTGTGTACGTATACGTATATGCATATGTATATGTGAGCAACTATATGAACAATCCAAGAAAAGAACATTGGAATGCAGTAAAATGGATTCTCAAATATTTGAGAGGTACTACTACCCAAGCATTATGTTTTGGAGGTTCCAACTACTCTACAGAGATATATTGATTCAGATATGGCAGATGATATAGATAGTAGGAGCACCACAAAAAATGTTTTTATTGTAGGTGGAATCACAAGAAGTTGGATTCCCAGATTGCAAAAGGTTGTTGCACTTTCAACAACAAAAGTTGAGTATGTCACTCTATAAAGGCTGGTAAAGAGATGATTTGGTTACAAAGGTTTATGGAGGAATTGGGAAAGAAGCAAGAGGATAGCAGGTTATGTCGAACATAGTGTTGTCATTGATGTCAAAGTAGTACGATTGATTCATGTCAAAGTGGTATGTCAACTGCACTTTGTCATTGATGTGAAAGTAGTATATCAATTATGTTTGTTGCATAATGTTAATGTTATCGTTATTGAAAAAGGAAAACATGGGAAGCCAAGGTACATATGGAATTAGCAGTTCTTGGTTGTCTACTACTTTTGCAGAAGTCTAGAAGTGTTTACGGTAGTATTTTGAGGTTTGCTACTCAAAAGCAGAATATGCATTGTACTGAATTGTCACTGTTTTTGGTACCGCATTTTATTGCTATTAATTGTTATGGCTTGCTGTTTGGAAGTTAAGTAAGACTACACATGAAGTATCTTAATCTATGATTTCAGCAGATTTGAATCATAGAGCTACAAGATAGAAGTGAGTAAAGTCTGTGTTTGTTGGTTGACTATGAATAATGTCTGAGTGTTTGCCTCAGAGAAGGGAAGTGTGCGCCAACTGGAGGAAGTGTGTGAAGGTAAAATACGACTAGTTAAGATAATGATAGAAAGCACATGACATTATCTTACACCTGTGGTAACGCATGTGTTTTTGGGCCCGAGTTGACTACACATTTCATATAATTTTGAATTAAGGTTTATCCTTGGCCGACATGGTTAATTGTGTATGGTGTTAAAGGGTTCTAGGCCAACATTTAGATGTTAACATGATGGAATGTATATATATTGTGAATGTTTTTATGAAAATGATGAACGAGTGGCTAGTAGAGAAGGGTGTGTGATGAAAGTGTGGAAGTGATACAAGTGTGGAGCAAATTCATATGTTGAGTGAAATTGACACATCATTAGAGGATGTGTTCGCCTATTGATGCAGAGTAGGTTGAGTGAAAGCAGATCTATATTTCCTTATATAATATGAAGTTGAAACCTCTTAATCAGAATTGATACTCGGTGACTATGTTGAAGCTTAGTCTTAGGGGATTGGTGTCTCTTGTAGGTTGGTGCCTGCAAATCAAAATTCAAAGAGGTTGGTGTCTCCCTTTAAGGTTGTAATTCTTGTGAGTTGGTACCTACAAAATTATTGTAAATTTTATATTATTTTGTGAGACTGCATTTGGGTAGTAGTTCCAAACAGCTTTTCTCACCGTGGTTTTTCCCTTTAGGGTTTCCACATAAATCTAGTGTTCTTGTCTGGTTGTGTTCATTACTATGCATTGTCATTGATTATGTTTTCCTAATATTATGAATGTGATGGTGTAAAGTTGAAAAGTATTAAATGCTGATTCACCCCCCTCCCTCTCAGTATTTGTGTGTCTAGCAGGTTATAGTGATAGTCAGAGTGTTGTTCATCTTGCAAAAAAGTCAACCCTTCATTCTAAGACTAAACATATATACCTATGTATCATTTCATACACTTAGGTTTGGAAGATGGACAATTGAAGCTAGAAAAGTACACATTAGCCAAAATCCTGTAGACATGTTGACAAAGGTAGTAACTCGAGAGAAATGATCATATGGGCAATTGAATCTAGAAAAGTACACCTTAGCCAAAATCTTGTAGACATGTTGACAAAGGTAGTTTTGGCACCTATGTTTGCATTATCTTTATAGGGCTATAAAATCAATACAATGGCATATGTTAACAGGTTTTGAATATATGTGCAATCTTTAACTTTTTTATGCTAATGAACTTTATGCTTACTTTGCTGGTCTCAAAATCCATTATATTTCTCATGTTCACACTCTTGGTTGTTGATCTTTTTACAAATACTGTCAACTGTTCTTGCATCTTCAACTAGAGTTTTCACATCACCACTATGATGTGCACAAAAGAGATTGAAATTAAGTAAAAAAGAGTATTTTTTATTGGGTTTCTCCAAAGTGAGAACCGTCCTTAATACTTATAGTCTTAAATGCAACAAAGAATGACGATCACAAGTCAGTCTCATCAAAATAATCACAACCTTTGCCACAAGTCAGCCCCATCACAAACTATTATAAATAACTGCCTACAACACTGTCTCACAATATAATAAATTTCATGCATATTTGTAGTGAATACACAGCATCCACTGTGAAAGATTCGCTATAAACTGTCCCTACCTTCTCTCTAAGAATTAAGGGTACAAACCGTAAGTGTCTTGTTCATTCTGTGAGACGTGATCTTAATCTCCAATTCCAACAAGAAACTACTGTTTCTGGGAGTTGTATTGCTTATGCTGTCAATGTAAGATGTCTTGGGAATGTCCACTGCTATGCATTCGCCCATATCATTTTATATATAAGAACCCACAGAGGCCCCTTTGCCTTATGGCCTAGAGGTCATTGCATTAAACATGCAAATCGCAGACCTAGCACGCCCCAGGTAAGAAATGAATTCTTCCAAATTGATAAAAATAACTTGGTCTTGAATTGCTAACATCTCTTCTATCCCAAAAAATCTTCACATAAAACACACAAACCAAAGCAAACTTACAAACTGATAGCAATCTTAATGTAGAGCAGAGAACTAAAATATAGAATTTCTATAATTCGACACTAATTTCCTTTCACTCTTGCATGTTCCAGAAATTTGTAATCCAACTAAGCAACTGACAACAATACTAGCAAGGCGATTAAAAATATACTTCATGTACTACTATAAACATTGACTTAGCATACTATTCCTATATTCCAATTTGACAAAGGCAGAGCCTCAGAGATTAGCCATCATCCACACTACTAATCATGTTAGGTTTCCCCTATGCTTTTGCATCTAATATAACGCCCTTTCGTCAACAGATTATGCAAATGACGCTTCCAATTATCATAGCCTTCCAAATAACCATACCAAATATAATTCATGCTTCAGAGATGGATATTCAGTCAATTCAAAAAATTGAAGACTATGCATAAGGAATCTGAGGATGATCCTCCATGTTTCACATAAAAAAATCCAGCCTCATATCCTCCTCCTGTTGTCATGTCGTGTCTTCTTCAAAGATGAACTTGTTTCAGCGCCGCCATGAATTTCTCTTTTACCCAATGGCTGCTCTATATTCCTAGCTTGGCTTGAGAGAGACACATTGGAAATCTGTCAAGATACATAGCAAAAGTGGAGGAAGGTTGTAAATCATTGTCTTGAATAATGGTCTAAATATTTCACCCCAAAAATGAATGACCTACAGAGTAACAGAACAATTTTAATAATTCTACAATGAAAATAGATTAATTTGAAAACAGGAACTGTCACATACTTTGTCAAGACTATCACGAACAGATTGAACTGTTGCATTCATAGAGGATGATGAGAAGTACTGCACCAACAACAAAAACAATCTTCAATAGGATTCGGATGCATTCAAATTTTCAAATTGTCATAGCTAAAACCAAACCGAAATTCAAACTGTATTTTCTCAACCTGCAATCCTCAAATTAGTACTTATTTCATTAACAATAAATAAATACATGAATCAGAAAACCTGTTTTTTTCTTGCAATGTGGGCACTTCAATATCACGTTTTTTCTTAAAGAAAACTTCCAATTCAAAGAACACCCGAAACTAATAAACTTGTTATCTAACAGACATTTCATTACTCTTCAATGGGTTGACAAATGCAGTCTAAAGGATCCTAGGACCTCATGCACTTCCTACAGAGTTTTGTCTGAAAAAAATAAACATACAGATATCATAAATATGCCTAAACAATTCAAGAATGCTATTAAAGAGAAAATCTCAAGCAAAGCTATCCATGATCATCATAAACAATGATGTGTTTCAGTGTGTATATTAGTGTGTTTCTTTCTTCACATTTATTAAGAAACGTTAATCATTTTAGAATTTATTATTTAACTGCTACTTAATTAATTTTTGCAGTGACTTCTGTTGCAAGAAGGATTCAAGATATTGATCATTAATTCGAGTTGAAGCACATACAATTTACTAGAGGCAGATAAATCCAAGTTCCAACCCCTTGGAAAGATATCCTTCACATGCAGAAGAATTCACACTCCTACAAAATAAAGATGTACAATTATATGAAAATGCCTTTGTTGATTCATAGAGTGACAGAAAAATCGATAACATGCATGCAGTTCAAATATGGAAGCAAAAGGGTAAGTAAAGAATCAAGATGCTATGTAATGAACTCAACTCATATGCAAGGAATTCATTATGGAAAGGATATCAAGTGTAGGAGCCTGAGATCAACACCACTACTGTTAAAGCCTTGTGCCAGTGCAAGAAACTATACACGATTGTTGCAAGGTAAAAAGAACTTTCATTACATGATATCATCGAGGCAAAAATTGAAATCTGGTGAACAATATATGCATTCCCCTTTGTTACTACTAGTAATGGATTGGCTACAGAATAATATATAAAAACATCTCTAAAAGAAATAGCAGCTTTGCAGAAATACACACATACACCTCAAAATTGTTGTATTAACATATTGTTTTTCAAGGACTTTTTGGCATATTAACCTCCCAAATTCAGGGTTGGGGTGGGCCAGCATGAGATATCTTGTCGAGAGATTGCGGTGGGTCCTTGTTTGGATACTTACCTTCCTGTTAGTGTCCTCATATTGTCCTCACATTATCCGGTTATTCTTCCCAGTTCCTTTTGGCCCTTTAAAAATGTTCCTTGCAATCAGGTTTTACATGGCCGACGTCATTGTCCATGAACACAGGAGCACAATTCTACATTTTACTGTATGGGCAAGTTAGCCATTTTTGCCAGCCATGGAAGTGATGTCAGCTAAATGGAATTATGACTTAGGGTTATGTGCCCATATCTATAGGCTGTCGTTTCAAAAAACAGTAATTTGTCACCTACTCTACCTATGTTTGCATATAAGCAGATCCCCTAGAGAATTCTGAACATTTTAGTGTTAAGTGAGCTTCACTAGAGGAAGACAAGATGCAAATAGGCCTTGGAGATTCAAGAATAGGAGATCCACCAGCAAAACACGCTTATAGGGAAGCTAACTCTAGCTGATTACCTAGCTAATTTTGCCTTTGCAATGACTGAAGATAAGAAAATCAGTTTGATTATTGAGGATTGGGAAGATCTAAGTTTACATGTTAATCCCAAACTTTAGTCTGCCGGGACTCATTATGAAACTTGCTCGACAAGGACGAAGCATACACTGAAGTCATTTCCAGGCTAGGTCGATCTTGGCTTATAATGGTAGGTAATTATCACACATGCATACAAGCAATGTGGAGTAATGACACCTTTCTTCCCTTAATCTGGCTTTGTAGGAAGTGCTGTATAATCTTATTGCTAGATGGTTTACATCTCATTTCTCCACTCACACCTGCCATTGGTGATATGGATACAAGTCTTAAGCTTACCAGCAATGGTTGACAAATGGTCTTCTTAGGTGCTATCTCAGAGATGAGGTTAAAAAAGGTTTTCAAAACAAAGTCTGGCCTGCGCTTGTATGTGGTTCCATGAACACTAGGTGAGGAGTTCCTGGTCTTAGAGCATCATTACAAGCTGAACATTGACATCTCTTCCATGTTCGTGGCAGTATTGTTGGACTTAGGTGACGAGATTGAAATGGTCCAAGATTTAGCAAAAGCATTGGTAAAAAAGGAAGCTCTGTTATAGGTAATATGAGAGTTTGGCTCCCAATTATCATTGGAAAGCATAGGTTGGAATTGAGGCAAATACATGATGACAAGAAATGCAATGAGTTAGTTCTAGTAATTTTGTAACATTCACTTCAATGCAACCACATAAATTTCTACTTTTCTAGTCCATTTATTTATTCTATCTTATAAATTTAATGAAATTTTTATTTTTATTTTTTCTTCTGGTAAACGCTTTTGACCCAGAGCTATGAACCGGTGAGGTCACAAACAGGGGACCTCATCCCCAATTTAAACATTCAACAATAACATCCCAATGGGGTTTGAACCTTGATGGCAAGAAGAACACCACAACAACTTAACCATGACACCATGCCACTATTGGCAAATTTAATGAATTTATGATTTTTATTAAAAAAAATAATTTTTAATTAACCTTTATTTCAATTGTCGAAATGTCTCTTTCTAATATTTTTCTGAACTTTGTAATTTTTTTAATATCCTTTCTAGGCAATACCAAAGCAATATTACAATACTAACCAACATGTGAATACTAATATCAACGATCAAACTTCTTGCATAACAACTTATATTAATATTGCAATGGGCAACTCACAAAATAATAGATTGATATTAACTAAATATTGATGTAAATCGCTGCATACACCAACCCTTATGAATTTGTAATTCAAAATTACATAGATAAACAAGCTCCAATTGACAAGACTGTAGTAGCAGTGAGCAGGGTAGAATAGACTGGCAAGTACAAACAATAATTGCTAATACAAATTGTTGTTATAAATATAATATTTTCTTGTAGAAACTATTATTACTAAATACTCCTCACAATGATAGGGTATTGTAGAGGCAATATTGTAGCAGTAATATGGAATAGTATTGTAGCAGTGGTATTGTAGCAAACTAGAAATTAAAAATAATCTGCAATATTCTTTGCACGACTATTATTCCTAGGTGAAAACACCTCAAAAAACAAAGGGTTTTATCCTTTCCTCTTACTTGGAAACCAGGAGGTTTTTTGTCCTCCAAATTCTCGCACCCCAAGGGATTTTGTCCTCAAGTGAGAAGATGAACACAAGTGTTTAAGCTCTGAGAAAGGGTTTGATTTCCACAAACAATGGATGATTTCCTTCAAGCAATTCTCTTCCTTTTCTAAACTCTTTTTTGGTGCCCCTTTTAATTTGAATTACTCTTTCCCTTGGAAAATTCCCTTCAAAAGTGTTCACTTAGAACATTCTAATAAAATATTACATAAAGCCTTATTATGCCCCATTTAGACGGCCCACTTTACTAAAATAATAATAATATTTAAGTTATCCTTTTATAATGTTTTAAAATAAAGTTACTAGGATTGACTTAAAATATTATTAAATTATTTCCCTAACTTTTTCCCTTGGCCTACAAAAAATAAAGAATAGGCTATGGGTCTCCCAATTATTTTGATTCTGAAAAGGGGACATGACAATCCACCCTTCCCAAAATTGCTTGCCCTCAAGCAATTGCAATTTTGAATGCTCACATATCTTTGAACCTTCTCATGTAGCATCTTCAACTGGGAGATTTTTCCAATGCACTAGATATTTTGTTATGCTCGTGTTCCTCAATTTCTTCTCTCTGCTATCAATGACGGCTTTCAAAACTAGGATCAACTTACCTTACTCATCCTGAGGAGGAAACTCTACTAAAGGGGTGGTATGCTACCCAAATGTCATTTTGAGGCATGAAACACAAAATACTAGTGTTCCACGGGGACGCGTCCCCCCCCAAAAAACCAGCGTTTCCTAGAGGGGGACGTCTCGAAGACTTGGGGACCTGGGGGGGACGTCCCCCTACCAGCCCACCACCAGTGCTACCATCCCACCACCAGTGTCGCTGTCTCCAAGATGCCACTAGGACTTCGAGGATGCTAGGGTGTCCTCAAGACATCTAGGGGATTCCTAGTTGTCTCCAAGATCTATAATTCTTATATTTATACATCTTTTTATACTATTTTTTCAAGTACTATATGTATTTCAGCACCCTGCTGCCCCCCCGCCGCCGTCCCCCTGCCGTCCCCCCGCCGCCCCCAAACTTAGACCCCCAGTCCCCGCGTCCCCGAAACGCGTCCCTCCCCCGTCCCCCCATCCCCGTCCCCGAAACCTCGTGGAACACTGCAAAATACATTTTGAATTATGCTTTATTTTGACAACTCAAGCTCATAAGCAACCTCCACTTAATCCTATACGGCCCATAGAAGACGGGCCTGAGCTTCTCAACTCCACTTCTCTTTAGAGAAGATTGTTAGTATGGATGTAACCTCAAGAAAACCATGTCTCCAACCACAAAAATCCGCTAAGTGTGACATTGATTTGCAAACATCTTTTTTTTAGTTTGTGCTCATTGAAAATTTTCCGTAAGTGACTCCAAAATTTCTTGGCTCTACTTGACCAAGTCTCTAGCCCTTGACACTATTGTCCGTGATAACCAAATCAACAAAATTAAAGCATCATAACTATATAAATCCCTAAATGGAGTCATACCAATGGACATATAATGTAAAGTATTGTAGCAATGCTCCCCTAGATAGAGCTATTTGATCCATGTTGTTTGCTACTCTACTACATAATTCCTCAAATACCCTTCAATCCACTTATTCACAATCTTTATTTGCTCATCCATTTGAGGGTGATAATTGGTATTAGGTGTCAACTCGATTCTTGCCAAACGAAAAAATCTCCTATCAAAATAAACTAAGGAACCTATTGCCGCTATCATTCACTATATTCTTAGGCAACCCATGAAACCTATATACTTATCTGAAAAATAATACAATCACTTGTGGTGCCTTGTACTCAAAAGATATTGGTGAGTCCATCTACCATAAATATACAATCCTTACCCTCAACTCTTGGGAGGCTGGCGATGAAGTCCACAGAGATGATCTCTCATTTTAGACTATGGATAGGTCAGGGTTATAGTAGACCTACTTTTTTTTTAACTAAAAGAAGGGTAAAAATTTATTCAATCCAAGAAAAGAACAATACAAAGCAGAGCATTACACATCCCTATCAACCTCCACTAATTGATCCAGTTTTTGAGATAAATCCAGGGGTAATTCACCCCTTTCCACAATGTTCCAATCATGCATATGATCAAAAGCCCATTTAGCCAAACAATCCACAACCCCATTCCATTCCCGCGGAATATGACAAAAAGACACAGAATCCAAGGAAGCACACAGATTAAGAATTTGTTTTATAATGACAGCCAGATGCCAACTGGCATCCTCAAGCTGCTGCCTCTTCAGCAACGTCACAACAACTTGGGAATCAGATTCACAAATGATCCGTCTCCACCCGAGAGCACAACCACGCTCCACAGCGTAGAGAATGGCAAGAGCCTCCATCACATTGTTAGTATACCAGCCCTTATAAACAGAAAAGATAAACACAACAGTCCCAGAACTAGTCCGCCCAACAACTCCAATACCAGAATGGCCTGGATTTCCACGAGAGGAGCCATCCGTGTTGGTTTTCAACACCCCTTGAGGAGGACACCAACACCCCTCCCTACTTATCTTTCGAAGGGGATAACAACATCTATTTCTCATGATCTGGCCAACACCCTGAGCAGTCCCTCGCTGAAGAGGAAGATTGAGACGTGTACAAAAAATAACCTCCAGGATCCACACCCTCAGCCATGTCACACTTAGCCGTAGTAGTTTTTGTTAAGTTTATGATCAGATTATATGCACAGAAAATTAATTCAAAAATCAGACACAATAACACAGCAGATACCCTGGGAAAACCCTCCTCTTGAGGGAGAAAAACCCAGCAACAATATATCACTTATATATTATTCAAGAATCAACACTGTCTTGTACAATAAGGCCGAATTCAAGGCCAAGTAAGAGCACCAACTCTAGATGCAAAATACAGATTACAATCTGCTCTCCTTATATATCGAAATCTGCTCTTGGAAAATCTTCGACCTGCTCTTGAAGGAAATTCGCTCTTGAAGGAAATCGCAATCTGCTCTAAGATGAAATTCGCACTTGAATATAGGAATGAATCGAACTTGCTTGATGTTCAAATGAGAACAAATGATCTTGTATTTATACTTTGCTTGGGAGAGGTCGCACCTCTTCAAGAACAAGGTCGGCCACAAGGAGAATAAATTACAAATTAAATAATTCAATTATCAAGTCGGCCAAGACATGATAAACAATTAAATGAAGTGAGGCGCTTCTTCACATGACAACATATAAATTAAATAGCTGGAAGCTATCATTTAATTTTCTCAATCACAAATAGATAGGCTGGAAGGAATCGCACGAAGCTGAACTACATTTATCATCAACACTCCCTCTCAGCTAGAGAGAGTACTTCCAGCTACACAAGACATATCACCTCAACGTGATGTCTACCACATTGGCTACAACCAAATGTGAAAAGAAGAATATCACCTCATCGTGATATTAGATATCACCTCAACATGATATCAACCATAATGGCTACAACCATACTATGGTGTGTACAAGTGTTCATCACTTACGTGATGTTGTCACCTCAACATGGCTTTTCACCATGGGTCTCCCAGAGGGTGAAACACAAGTACAAAATTCATCACGGATTTTCTCACGTGATGCTGTCATGGAGTCACACACATGACATCCATCATGACTCTGCTCAGAGGGTGGAAACAAAGGCTTTCACCTCAAATCTCAAAGAGAAATGCATTAACAAGGGATTTCACCTCGAACTTCTCTCATGGAGAAGAACTCATTAAACAAGGGATTTCACCTCGAACTTCTCACCACAGAGAAGAACTCATTATAGCCTATCACTGATACTAAGTCTCTTTCTCAGTTAAGGCTGGATTCTCCACCATACCAAGCTTATCTCGAAAGTACACAAACTTTATTCTGGAGAGAGGCTTGGTGAGAATATCTGTTGTCTGCTCATCAGTGCCGTTATACTTCAACTCTATAGCCTTCCTCAATACCATATCTCTAATATAGTGGTATTTGATCTCAACATGCTTGGTTCTGTCATGTAACACAGGATTGACAGAAAGCTTCACACAACTCTGGTTATCACAATGTATGATAGTAGGCTCCATTGATTGTCCAAACAATCCTGCAAGGACCTTATGAAGCCATACTGCTTCCCGAGCTGCCATACAAGCTGCAATTTATTATGCCTCTGTTGTACTCAATGCCACAGATGACTGCTTCCTGTTGCACCAGGATATCATAGCAGAACCCAAACTGAAGCAACAACCAAAGGAACTCTTCCGATCTAAAACACATCCTGCCCAATCAGAATCAATATAACCATGTAACTCCAAGTCAACATCTGAAGTATATCTCAACCCATATCCAATTGTGCCACGTAAGTATCTCAGGATATGTTTAGCTGCAACAAGATGTATCTGTCTCGGTTCACACATAAACTGACTCAAAGCACTCACAGCATAACAGATATCAGGTCTAGTGTTAACTAGATACATCAAGGACCCAATCAGCTATCTATACGATGTAGGATCCACAAAGTCTGAACTAGCTATAGCCTCCTTCAATTTATGTAGGTTGTTCTCCATGGGTGTAGACATGGATTTGCAATCCATCATATCAAACCTCTTAAGTAAATCAATGGTGCACTTCCCTTGACTCGGAATCATCTCATCTGGTTTTTGCCAGACTTCTAAGCCAAGGAAGTAATGCATGAGCCCAAGGTCCTTCATCTCAAATTCAGAAGCCAACTCCTTCTTACACTTCAAAATCAGGTGATCTTCTCCAGTAAGGATCAAATCATCAACATATAAAACCAAAATCAATGCATCACCATCAATTACCTTAAAGTATAGATTAGAGTCAGCATCATTCTTCAAAAAGCCCAAACTTGACAGGTAATGATCAATCCTTTCGTACCATGCACGAGGAGCCTGCTTAAGACCATACAAGGCCTTCTTCAACTTGCAAACATGAGACTCCTTCCCATGTACCTCGAACCCATCAGGTTGCTCGATTTAAACTTCTTCCTCTATCACACCATTTAGAAAAGTTGTCTTCACATCCATTTGATGAATCTTCCATCCTCTAGATGCAGCAATGGCAATGATGGTCCTGATAGAAGTGTAGCGAGCAACAAGAGCAAACGTTTCTTCATAATCAACTCCCTCTTTCTGTGAAAAACCACGAGCCACAAATCTTGCCTTGTACTTCTCTATGCTCCCATCAGCTGCATGCTTAATCTTGAAGACCCATTTCAAAGATACCACAAACTTTCCTTCGGGTCTAGGAACAATGTCCCAAACATCATTCCTGAGAATTGATTGGTACTCTTCTGTCATAGCATCTTTCCAAACTTGTTGACTGGAAGCTTCCTCCACACTAGAAGGCTCAAACTCAATAATCTGACTCATTAAGGCAACATAACTGGAGAACTTATGTGGCCTTTTACTATCTCTGAATGTACCTCTAGGAGCTGCAAATCTCTCAGCCTCTTGCATAGTTTGTCTAGCCCAAAGAGGTCTCTCTCTTCTAAGCACACTATTGGTAGGCCCATCAGTAGGTTCCAAAGGTTCAACTGGATCAAGATCTTCCTTCGGTTCCGAAGTCTCCCTCTGAATCTCAGGAGTATGGTCAACTTCCATATCCTGAGGAGACTCTTCATTATCGATCTCCATATGAATGCCCCTGGATCTCCTGAATGCAACATCTTCCTCAAATGTGACATCCCTACTGATCTCGATCAACTTCTGTCCTGGAATGTATATCCTATAGGCTTTTGATGTCTCACTGAAGCCCACAAATATTCCCTTCTTGCCAAAAGGCTTCAACTTAGTTCTCTTTTCCTTTGGAACATGAACATAGACAGGACATCCAAAGATCCTCAAATGACTGACTTCAGGCTTCTTCCCTGTAAAGGCTTCTTCCGGAGTCATATTCTCCAAGACCTTGTGAGGACTTTTGTTCTGAACATATACAGCCGTCCTGGAAGCTTCTACCCATAAGAAGGTTTGCAAATCTTGGTCATGGATCATGGCCTTCGCTGCTTCCACGATCGTCCTGTTCTTTCTTTTTGCAACACCATTCTGTTGAGGATTATAGGGGACACAAAACTCCCTCTTAATCCCTGCGTCAATACAAAAATCCCTAAAGCTGCCAGAGGTGTATTCTCCACCATTATCTGATCTGAGGACCTTGATTCTTTTACCAGAAAGATTTTCTACCAAGGCTTTGAACTCCTTAAACCTTCCTAACACTTCCTCAGACTCTTTAGTTTTCAAAAAATAAATCCAAGTCTTTCTAGAGTGGTCATCAATAAACAAAACATAATACAAAAATCCACTCGAAGACGGAACAGACATAGGTCCACATAAATTAGAATGAATAAAGTCTAAAATGCACTTAGATCTATTTTCTCTACTATGGAAAGGAGCTTTTATATTCTTACCTAATGCACAACCTTTGCAAGTTCCTTCATGCTCCTGATTGAACTTAGGAAGACCCATCACCATCTTCTCCATGATAGGTAAGGATCGGAAGTGAAGGTGAGCCAATCTCCGATGCCAAAGATCACATAGACTTGAAGAATCATGAACTAGTGCTTGTAGAGAGGCTTTCATGTCTAACACCAATTACTTGAGCTTCCTTGAAACTGGAATTCCCCATCCACAAAAGAACTTTTCCTTTGGAGAAGGCAACTTGATATCCTTCATCTTCTAGGGCTGAAATAGAAATAAGATTGCGCTTGATTCCTGGGACATACAGAACATCTCTCAATTGAAGTGTAATGCCGGAATCCAAATGTAGAGTAGAGGTTCCAATCCCTTTCACGGAATAGCCAGCATCATCTCCGATAATGACTTGTTCAGAAAATTCTTTCTCCATCAAACTTGATAAGTGCTCGTTAAATCCGGTGATGTGTTGAGAAGCATCATTGTCGATCAGCCAAGTGCTGGTGTCTGTAGGTACATTGCTTGATAGAGCTTAATAGAACAAGTATTCACATGAATCCTTTTGCGAAGAGGCATCATCAACATCTGCAATGGTGGCTTGTTGCTTAGGTCTAGTTGGACAGTGCTTAGCAAAGTGCCCAAACTTATCACACCTAAAGCATTGAATATTGGACATGTCTCTCTTCTTCTTGGAGGGAGGTGCATCATCATTTCCCTTATCTCGATTCCTCTTGAAGAATCCTTTCCTTCCATCTTTTCCTTTCTTCTTTGAAGCATGGGAGGCGAGAATATGAATGTCTTCATTCTTTGAACTTTGACCAACGCCTCTTGCCAACAACCTTGATTCTTCTTGAATGCAATATGATCTTAGACGATCAAACTTAGGCAATTTTGATCTTGCACTGATTCCCTGAATGTAGGATTCCCAAGACAAAGGTAGACCATTGGGAGCAAGCATAGTCAAGTCTTTTTCATCAACCATATGCCCGATTGTTGAGAGCTGATCTCTCAAATCTGAAATCCTCATGAAGTATGCAATCACTGATTCTCCTTTCGCCATCTTCACATGGTGTAGTTGTTGCTTCAGTGCAAGTGCTCGGCTGGTATTGTTGATTTCGTACATTTCTTCCAATGTTTTGAACATGTCTCTTGTTGTCTTCAACTTAGAGACGATAGGAACAATATGATCCTTAACGAAATCAACCAATATCTTCATTGCCTTAATATCTTTCTTCACCCACTGCAACTTCTCTTCTTCCTCCTCAGGTTCAGAAACACTGGACTCCACAAACTCACCCAAGTCATTTTCACACAAGGTAAGCATGATCCTAAATCTCCATGATGTGAAGTTTCATGCTCCCTCGAGTCTATCCTCAATCTTCAAACCGTTCACCATCTTGACTAATGTAGAAAATGAACAAAGAAATATGAAGAAGAGAATATAGTATCGTTGTTTAGGAACAAATCTGATCATGATCCTCTCAAACCCGCTCTGATACCATGTTAAGTTTATGATCAGATTATATGCACAAAAAATCAATTCAAAAATCAGACACAATAACACAGCAGATACCCTGGGAAAACCCTCCTCTTGAGGGAGAAAACCCCAGCAACAATATATCACTTATATATTATTCAAGAATCAACACTGTCTTGTACAATAAGGCCGAATTCAAGGCCAAGTAAGAGCACCAACTCTAGATGCAAAATACAGATTACAATCTGCTCTCCTTATATATCGAAATCTACTCTTGGAAAATCTTCGACCTGCTCTTGAAGGAAATCGCAATCTGCTCTAAGATGAAATTTGCACTTGAATATAGGAATGGATCGAACTTGCTTGGTGTTCAAATGAGAACAAATGATCTTGTATTTATACTTTGCTTGGGAGAGGCCGCACCTCTTCAAGAACAAGGTCGGCCACAAGGAGAATAAATTACAAATTAAATAATTCAATTATCAAGTCGGCCAAGACATGATAAACAATTAAATGAAGTGAGACGCTTCTTCACATGACAACATATAAATTAAATAGCTAGAAGCTATCATTTAATTTTCTCAATCACAAATAGATAGGCTGGAAGGAATCACACGAAGCTGAACTACATTTATCATCAACAATTTCTCCCATAGAATGAAGAATCCTCCACCACAAATGATGGACATCCAGCTGCACATCTTGGAAAATCTTGCGATTTCTCTCCAACCACAAATGCCAAATAATAAAAGTTGGTCCCAGATCCCAAGCGACTTAGAGAAAAGAGGTCTTAACAGGAACCATCTCCCACCGGGCAAAGAAATCTGCCAAAGAAGAGACATGCCAGCAAGCCTGTTTCCACACCGTCCACCAAAAGTGCCAAAGCCTCCTAGAAAAATAACACTGGAAGAAAAGATGAGAGACGCTCTCTTCACTTTTACAGCACAAAATACACAGCGAGAGACCCTAGAATCCTCTCTTGCACAAGTTATCCCAAGTAAGACACTTGTTTTGAACCAGCAGCCATAGAAAAAAATTGCACTTGGGCCAAGAAAGTTTATTCCACACTTGCTTCCACCAAGGAACCTCAATGTCTCCAAACACCTGCCTAAGCAATTCACCATAACTAGCTGAAACAAAGTATTTACCAGATAAATCACTGTTATTCCAATCCAGGACATCCTGCCCCGCCATAGAGTTGCATTCACGAGAAGCAAGTATCTAAGCCAGCTCTTGCATATCCCCCTCTAACCCTCCTGGCAGCCAATCCAAGGAATGCTTCCATCGAAGACTAGCAGCCATTCCAATATTCCAGCCAGACTTATAATGCTCAACCGTGTTCCAACCAGCAACAGTAAAATGATCACAAAGAGCTTGGAGGTGAGGGTAAGCAGAAAGAATAGGAGGATGAACATCCCAAGAATCCCACCAAAAGAGCGCCTGAGAACCAGAATGACATATCCAAAAAAGCCCCTTCTTGATCAACTAAGCCCCCGATTTGAGGGTATTCCAAATCATAGATCCCCTTACATCTAAAGGGAAACGAGGAACATCAAAAGTGTTAACATCCTTAAGATACTTGTTGGTAAGAATACGGGCACAAAGTTGATGCTGACTAGTACACCAATGCATATATAATTTGGCAGCCAAAGCTTGCCCATTCAAAACAGCAGAACGCAACCCCAAGCCCCCCTATCTCTGCAGCCTGCACACCGTTTCCCACTTGAGAGGCTCCACTTAGCCGACTGCAAGTTGCCACTCCAGAGAAATTGTCATGAGTGACTCGCTAAAGGTGTATCATGAATTGCTCTCAAGACATTATCCCTCACCTTTAATTCTAGGACAAGATATACTCTATCCTTATAAAGGATTAGATCATTTGCTACCTTATATCTGTCATTTTCTATAATTTGTCCCTCAATAGCAAATGAGTTCTTTGCAAACTTTGTTATTATGGTCACCTTCCAATCAGCAAAAATATCAAACATAAAATATAAAGTTGGTTTTCTAGATAAAACATCAACTACAATATTGTTCTTACCCTTAACATACTATCTATCAAAATCATAAGCCTATGGATTACTCACCGATTTTGTTCTATATCGTTCAAATCTCTCTGCTTAAAGAAGAATTTCAAATTGTTGTGGTCAATTTTAACCACAAATATACCGCCAACTAAATATTGCCTAAATTTAGCCAAAGCATGCATAATGGCCAACATCTCCTTCTCATAAATTGAGAATCCTTTCTCTATCCCTTTGAACTTCTAACCCTCAAATGTTATGGGATGGCTATTATGCATCAACCTTGATCGCTTCTCTTAAAGCATCACACTCTAATACAAAGGGAAATGAGAAATCCGCTACAGCTAACATGAGGCATGGAATCATCACCTCCTTGAGCTTGTCAAAATCTCATTGTGCCAAATTTGTCCATGAGAAGGCTCCCTTCTTTGTTAAATACACCAATGATAATGTTGGCTATGAGAAACCCTTAACAAACCTCCAGTAGTAACTGAAAAGGCCAAAGAATCTTCTCAATTGTGTCAAGGTCTTTGGAGGAAGCCAATATGAGATTGCTTGTATATTTTGCTAATCCACTTGGACACCTTGGCCATTGATGATATGCCCCAAATACAAAATCTCTATCATCCCAAACTCACATTTGGATGCCTTAGCGAAGAAAGATTGTTGTTCAATAATGTCAAATACCTTATCTAAATATCTCATGTGATCTTCCCAAGTCTTGCAATAGATGAGAATGTCATCAAAGAATACTAGCACAGATTTCCTCAATTGTTTAATGAACATTTGATTCATACAAGACTAGAAAGTGGCAAGCACATTCATCAAGCCAAAGGCATGACTAAAAACTCATAAAGCCCATAATGACAATTGAAAATTGTTCTATGAACATCCTCCTCTCTTACCCTTATCTAATGGTGTAATGTCCCCAATCAAAAAACCTTAGGAAATATGCAATTTTCCTTACGAGTGCAAGATGAAATAGATGTAAAATACAAATGTAGATGCCAAACTCCAATGAATAAGATGATAATCAGCAGTATAATTAGCAGCAATAAATTAGGAAACCCTCATTTATCAAAATTTAATAGTTGAACTTGAAACAATAGATCCAAGTTCCAACTATCCACGATGCTGACCCAAATTTGGAAACCCTCAAATGTCAAAAATATTCAATTATGACAGCAAATCTGAATATTGATGGCTAATATAAACTTGGAAACCCTTCTATTACAAAAATATGACAATCATAAATATGATAGCAGATCCAATTTAGTAACAGTTAATATACATATAAAACCCTCATATACACCTCACAATTAATCATGAACAGAAAATCTGATAATTAATGCTAATTGTCAATTATTAATTTATTACAGCCAATATAATAAGCAAATATTACAATTACTACCAACAATAAACCCTCTTATATTAATATATAACAAATCTGCAACTTGGCGCCAATATATTTATTAATTTTCAACAAAAATCATAGAGATGTACACTCACAACTTCGTCGTACAACTGTACAGATCCTCAACTGTAAATTTTAATGATCAGATTGTATGCACAGAAAATTAATTCAAATCAGACACAATAACACAGCAGATACCCTGGGAAAACCCTCCTCTTGAGGGAGAAAAACCCAGCACCAATATATCTCTTATATATATAAATCTTGAATAGAACACTTGTACAATTTAGGCCAATGAGAGAGGCCAGAATAAGTATCAATGAATGATAGAATCACAGATTCTATTATATCAATCTGTTATCTCAGAACTGAGTACTTCAACAATGATCCCACTTTACATATGATAACTTCTCACTGCTCCTTCTAATGGATTCGCACTTGATATAAGACAATGATCAAACTGAACTGAATGAATGAATGGAACGAACTTAATGAATATATATACATGAGAGGGAGAGAGAGACGCATCCTTTCATTTAATCCCAAGGTTGGCCTCCAAGAAGAATCGCGTCCAAAGGAAGTGGGTCGGCTTCATAAGAACTCGTGCCTTTTTAAAAAAAAACAAAAACGTGCCTCTTCATAATGTAGGCTTAATATATAATTAGCACCTTATAAATATTCGCGCCTCTTCAAGATAAACATCTCATATAAATTAAATAGCATTAAGCTATTATTTAATTTTATTTCAAATGATGATATCGTTGGAATAATACTCCGGACGCTACATCATGAACATCAACACTCCCTCTCAGCTAGGGAGGATACTTTCAGCTGCACAAAACAAATCCCCTCCTCGTGATGTCTATCACTATGGCTACAACCATAAGTGAACAAGGAGAATATCACCTCATCGTGATATCAGATATCGCCTCAACACAATATCAACCATAATGGCTACAACCAAACTATGGTAAATACAAGTGTTCATCACTTGCGTGATGTTGTCACCTCAACGTGACTTTCACCATGACTCTCTCAAAGGGTGAAACACAAGTACAAAATATGTCATGGAGTCTCACACATGACATCCACCATGACTCAGCTCAAAGGGTGGAAACAAGGGCTTTCACCTCAAATCTCAAAGAGAAATGCATTAACAAGGGCTTGCACCTCAAATTCCTCCATCTCAGAAGAAAATGCATTAACAAAGGATTTCACCTCGAACTTCTCTCACAGAGAAGAACTCATTAAACAAGCTCACTAATACTGAGACTCTTACTCAGTCAAGGCTGGATTCTCCACCATACCAAGCTTGTCTCGAAAGTACACAAACTTTATCCTAGCGAGAGGCTTGGTGAGATTATCTGTCGTCTGCTCATCAGTGTTGATGTACCTCAACTGTATAGCCTTCCGCAGTACCATATCTCTCATGTAGTGGTACTTGATCTCAACGTGCTTGGTTCTGTCATAGAACACAGGATTGACAGAAAGCTTCACACAACTCTGATTATCACAATGAATGATAGTAGGCTCCATTGATTGTCCAAACAATCATGCAAGGAGCTTACGAAGCCACATTGCTTCCCGAGTTGCCATACAAGCTGCAATATACTCAACCTCTGTTGTACTCAATGCTACAGATGACTGCTTCCTGCCGCACCAGGAAATCATATCAAAACCCAAATTAAAGCAACAACCAGAGGTGCTCTTCCGACCTGTGACACAACCTACCCAATCAGAATCAGTAAAACCATGTAACTCCAAGTTTGCATCTGAAGAATACCTCAACCCATATCCAACTGTGCCATGCAAGTATCTTAGGATATGTTTAGCTGCAACAAGATGTATCTGTCTCGGATCACACATAAACTGGCTAAGTGCACTTACTGCATAACAAATGTCAGGTCTAGTGCTAATTAGATACATCAAAGATCCAATTAGCTGTCTATACAATCTAGGATCCACCAAGTCTGAATTAACTGCAGCCTCCTTCAACTTATGAAGGTTGGTCTCCATGGGTGTAGACATGGATTTGCAATCCATCATACCAAATCTCTTGAGTCTATCAATGGTGTATTTCCCTTGACTTAGAATCATCTCATCTAGTTTCTGCTAGACTTCTAAGCCAAGGAAGTAATGCATGAGCCCAAGGTCCATCTCAAATTCAGAAGTCAACTCCTCCTTGCATTCAAGAATCAGGTGATCTTCTCCAGTAAGGATCAGATCGTCAACATATAAAACCAAAATTAATGCATCACCATTGATTACCTTGAAGTAGTGATTTGAATCAGCATCATTCTTCAAGAAGCCCAAACTTGACAGGTACCGATCAATCCTTTTGCACCATGCACGAGGAGCCTGCTTAAGACCATACAAGGCCTTCTTCAGCTTGCAAACATGAGACTCCTTCCCATGAACCAAAAATCCATCATGTTGCTCTATATAAACCTCTTCCTCAATCACTCCATTGAGAAAGGCTGTCTTCACGTCCATCTGGTGAATCTTCCATCCTCTAGATGCAGCAATAGCAATGATGGTTCTGACAGAAGTATAGCGAGCAACAGGAGCAAATGTTTCTTCGTAATCAATTCCCTCTTTCTAAGAAAACCCACGAGCCACAAATCTTGCTTTGTATTTTTCAATGCTCCCATCTGCAGCATGCTTGATCTTGAAGAGCCATTTAGAAGATACCACAAACTTGCCCTCAGGTCTAGGAACAATGTCCCAAACATCATTTTTAAGAATTGACTGATACTCTTCTGTCATAGCATCTTTCCAAACCTAATGATTAGATGCTTCCTCAACACAGGTAGGCTCGGATTCTATAATCTGACTCATTAAGGCAACATAACTACAGAACTTATGTGGCCTTTTACTATCTCTGAATGTGCCTCTAGGAGCTGCAAAACTTTCAGCCTCTTGCATAGTGCGCCTGGCCCATAGAGGTCTCTTTCTCCCAATAACAATGTCAATAGGCCCATCAGTAGGTTCCAAGGGTTCAACAGATCAATGTCTTCTTTTGGTTCTGAAGTTTCCCTCTGAATCTCAGGAGTATGGTCAACTTCCATATCCTGAGGAGACTCTTCATTATCAATCTCCATGTGAATGCCCCTGGATCTCCTGAATGCAACATCTTCCTCAATGCGACATCCCTACTGATCTTGATCAACTTCTGTCCTGGAATGTATATCCTGTAGGCTTTTGATGTCTCACTGTAGCCCACAAATATTCCCCTCTTGCCAAAAGGCTCCAACTTAGTTCTCTTTTCCTTTGGAACATGAACATAGACAGGACATCCAAAGATCCTCAAATGACTGACTTTAGGCTTCTTCCCTGTAAAGGCTTCATCCGGAGTCATATTCTCCAAGATCTTATGAGGACTTATGTTCTGAACATACAGCCGTCCTGGAAGCTTCTGCCCATAAGAAGGTTTGCAAATCTTGATCATGGATCATGGCCTTCACTGCTTCCACGATTGTCTTGTTCTTTCTTTCCGCAACACCATTCTGTTGAGGATTATAGGGGACACAAAACTCCCTCTTAATCCCTACATCAATACAAAAATTCTGAAAACTGCCAGAGGTGTATTCTCCACCATTATCAGATCTGAGGACCCTAATTCTTTTACCAGAAAGATTTTCTACCAAGGCTTTAAATTCCTTAAACCTATCTAATACTTCCTCAGACTCTTTAGTTTTCAAAAAATAAATCCAAGTCTTCCTAGAGTGGTCATCAATAAAAAGAACATAATACAAGAATCCACTCGAAGACAAAACAGACATAGGACCACATAAATCAGAATGAATAAGGTCTAAAATACACTTAGATCTATTTTCTCTACTATGAAAAGGGGCTTTTATATTCTCACCCAAAGCGCAGCCCTTGCAAGTACCTTCGTGCTCCTGGTTGAACTTAGGAAGGCCCAACATCATCTTCTCCATGATAGGTAAGGCTCGGAAGTGTAGGTGAGCCAATCTCCGATGCCAAAGATCACATAGACTTGAAGAATCATGAACCAACGCTTGTAAAGGACGTGTGCAGACCCTGTAAAGACTTTCATGTCTAACTCCAATTACTTGAGCATCCTTGAAGCTAGAGTTCTCCATCCACACTAGAACTTTGCCTTTGGAGAAGGCAACATGATATCCTTTATCTTCCAAGGCTGAAATAGAAATAAGATTGTGCTTGATTCCAGGAACATAAAGAACATTACTCAACTAAAGTGTGATGCCGGAATCCAACTGAAGTGTACGGCACGTACCCGAATCGAAAGCAAGAGCGAATCGCCTATGGGTACCAATAGTAATCGAATTTTTTGCTCCCGAAACGATTCTGTGAACAGTGTTTCGTATCTAGTCGTTTTGAGGCGTGACATAGTGTACTTGGACCGACTTTGGACCATTTCAGGCATGATTTGACTTTGGAAAACAAAAAAAATCTACGAACTAAAAGGAAACCTGTTGACGCCTCATTTTCATTCATTTTTCTTTTTGGCCACGACCTGAGCGTGAAACAGGTGACATCGCAATTTGACCAGGGTGCGACAACATCCCAACACAATTTGGCGATTTGACCAGGGCGCGACATTGTTCTAGACCTACGACTACGCAGCATCGTTCCAAGTTTTCATTCATTTTTTCTACATTTTTTAGAAAAATTTAAAGCTAGTTTTCCTCTGCGAAAAATGAAAAACCTTAGCCATATTTTATAGTTTTAATTTTTAATAATATTTATTGATTAAAAATAAAAAATTTAAATATTATGGGGCGATGGGCCTAGCTCGATTGGCTAAAGCATCCTATTGCAGGCAAGAGGTCACGAGGCCTAGTCTCCCCACCGTCCCCATTGTACTGGAGGGCGTGTCGTGCCAACATCACCGGTCACGTGAAAAAAGTTTACCAAGCGCATTGCAGTTTATAAGGGGATGGATACCCAACTGATTCTTGCAATCTAAAAAAAAACATTTAGATATTATATTTATAATATAGATTGTACAATATATATTAATGAATATAATAAATTAATAATAAATGTATTAAACAATAAATTGTGTAAGAATGTTTATTATTAATTAATTTACATTAATGTATTAGAAATTTAGAAATTATAAATTTATAATTAATATAAACACATTAATTTATATATTTCATTGTTTTATTAATTTCTAGAATAACAATTATTAATTATTATAATTTAAATTAATTTTTTATGTTTCATTGTTTTATAATATTATTAATTTTAGTAAAATATTAATTATACATACATTAATTTTTATAATTAATTTATATATTTCATAATTTTATTAATTTCTAAAAAAGTAAAATATTAATTATAAATACATTAATTATTATAATGCTATTAAATAAAAAAATTAGCTTAGATGTTATTAATTAGTTATTTAAATTTTAAATTTTAAGCTTGATTTGTTTTTCAAGTTGCAAGCATGCAGCTACCATGGCAACTAGTTCTAGTTCCATCAACAAACCCTCATTCACTATTGACCCGACTTCACCACTATGGAGGCATGTAGAAATTGTAGAGCAAATTCCAAGTGGGGGCATATGTTTGGATATGCCCCGAGTGTGATAAGCGGTACACTAGTTCCTACAGTTAGGTGAAAGTGCATTTGTGTGCAATTCTTGGGAAGGGAATTAGAGCATGCCCAGGAAAAAATAATATACCTATACCACCTTCTAAAATAGCAAAATATATTAAGGAGCAAGAAGAAGCAAATGCAAGGGTTGAAAATAGAATGGGGCATCCATTGAGTACAGGAAGGGGCTCACAGAGGCCACCTACTTCTTCATCTCACACACATAGTGTTGGCCCTAATATTTTAGTAGAAAGCCATCCTTTCTTGAGAAGAAATGAAAATGAGGCTCATATTTCAAAGAGAGCAAAGGGACCATTGGAGAGGGCATTCAATAATGATGCCAGAGATATTGTTGACCAAACCATTACAAGATGCCTCTATGAAAATGGTTTGTCTTTCAACGTCGTTTGATCACCCTATTGGGAAGACATGGTAAGAAAAATAAATGAAGCTCCAAAGGGGCACACAAGCCTAGGTTATGAGAAGGTTGTAGCACTTTATTGTCAAGGGAGGTCAAACATATAGAAGATTCATTATCTCCCATCAAGGCCTCATGGAAAGAAACAGGTGTGTCTATTATTTTCTATGGATGGAAGGATGCAAGAAATAGACCATTAATTAATGTGATTGCAATGTGCCCTAAAGGGGCAATGTTTCTAGAAGTTGTGGATTGTGAGGGGAAGGTAAAGGATGCACAATTTATTGCTGGCATCCTTATACGGTGCATTAATGAAGTGGGCCTTCAAAATGTTGTCCAAGTTATAACGGACAATGCGAAGAATTGTAGAGCTTCTGGTATGTTAGTTGAGACACGATTCTCACATATATTTTGGACACCTTGTGTCATGCATTCCCTCAACCTCATGCTACAGAAGTTGGGTACAAAAATAGATTGGATCAAACAAGTCTATGCTGAAGCTGAAGAGATCCAAATGTTCATAACAAATCACATGTAGCAAGCTATTTTTAGATCATTCTCGCGACTAGAGCTACTGAAGGTAACTCAAACTTCAAACAATGCAATTTTTTGATGTTATGTTATGTTATATATATTTAAATTTTATTTTCAAATAGGTGGCTGCAACTAGATTTGTATCCAACACAATTGTCTCGAGACGACTTGTGAAGGTGCGAGAGGTGATTTTTGTTATGGTCATTAGCCAATCATGGTCTATATGGAGGCAATCAAACACTAAGAGGGCAGCAAATGTAAAACAAAAGATTCTAGATGACACTTGGTGGGATCAAGTGGAATATCTTCTTAGTTTCACCGAGCCCATCATGAGTATGATGCGCTTTACTAACATAGATAAGCCAAGCTTGGGGGAGGTTTATGATGGCATCGACTCAATGCTTGAGAAGATGAAATCTATCATAAATGCAAAAGAGCAAGATCCTAAAGAAACCTTCTTCA
Source organism: Sequoia sempervirens (assembly GCA_007258455.2). Lineage (NCBI taxonomy): Eukaryota > Viridiplantae > Streptophyta > Pinopsida > Cupressales > Cupressaceae > Sequoia > Sequoia sempervirens. Next base: position 581,105,837 of record VDFB02000015.1, read on the forward strand.
AAGAGGTGCAATCAATTTGTGTTGAGTGGTGGAACAAAATGACCACCCCACTCCATCTTCTTGCCTTCACTTTGACTCCCAGAATAGTACAGTAAAGAGATCCTTGCTATACCAAACAGAGTGCCACCATACCATGATGCAAAAGTCAGCAAAGGGTTTAGGAAAGCTCTTACTAAACTCTTCACTGATCCTGATATGGAAGATGCAATTACAATTGAATTTGCTGATTTTGTTGCCTCTCATGGTCAAAGTGCTTCTACTCTCCGTAACAAATATAGGAAGGATGCTCACTCTTGGTGGTACCTCAATGGCCACAAGATGCCACACCTCCAAGTTCTTGCAATAAAAGTTTTATCTCAAGTAAGTTTTGAATTTTTACCACTCTAAATTTGGTTTTAACTTTTAAGTTTTATCATTTAAAATTAAAATGCATTATTTTCAAATTTGAAGTTTGATTTACAATTTTAATTTAACAACTCTAATGAGAGCCCCCTTTGCTTCAATAGCTTGCTAGTTCTTCAACTAAGCGGAATTGGAGTACATACTCCTTCATCCACACAGTGAAGCGCAATCGATTGGCATCAAGCAATGCAGAGGAGCTAGTTTTTGTTCATTCTAACTTGTGCCTTCTTACTCACAAAGATGATGAGTACAAGGAAGGGGTAGCAAAGTTGTGGGATGTAGAACCGGAGCAAACTGGCCTAGATCTATCTTTTGCTGCACAATCTTCAGTTTTTGAGGAGTCAAGCAGTCAACATACTTTTAGTGCAAGTGCCAATGGGGTTCCATCATCTAATGTTAATGTTGATGATGATCTTGGTCTTGATGATGACCCATATGATGCAGATTAGTGAATTGGTTGCTATTTGTATTATTTAAATGTTAAACAATGATTATCTATCATGACATTCAAGTTTGATCCTTTTGATATTGAAAACTGAATTTAAATTAGTATATTATGTTTCAAAAATTGAAATTTGTAGTGGTTTTGTTTAGCATATGCATTGGCATATCTAAACTTAATTTTGTTTTTAGGCTATATATATATATATATATATATATGAATATTTTATGATATTTTTGTACGGACGTACCCAACCCCCCCCCAAAAAAAATCTATTCTACCAACATATCGTACCCACATATCCGAACCCGTACTCAATACCCAATCGGTAACTCAGCTACCAGGTAAAAACAATTGCAACTGAAAAGCACTATGAAATCTACTATCTCCATTACCCACTATATTTAGGCAACCCATGTAGCTTAATCACTTCTTTGAAAAATATTTAGCCACTTGAGGAGAAATACCAAAGAAAAGTGTATACTTAGTTAACCTAACTACAACAACACAAATGCAATCTTTTTTGTGTACCTTGAGAGACCTGTGATAAGATGCATCATTAAGCCTTTCCACTTCTAATTTGGAATAGGCAAGGGATGTAACAAACCCGCAATATGCTCTACTTTGATTTGTTGGCAAATGATGCATTTTTTCAAATGCTTAAGGAGATCCTCAATCTCCTACAAGGCCAAGTGCTGCCTTAGGTGAAAAATGAGCTCACCACCATGTTTTCACTACGCTAATCTAATATCACTATGAACCGAAGAATTTGGACCTTCCAAATGAACATCATTATGATTTTATTGCATCCTCTTCAATTGTCTTTTGCTATAAATTTCCTCTTCTGGACGAAATTTGACTTCAGCGAGTTGAAGCTCAATTCCCACACCTTGCAATTTTTGTGTTGGTTGTTTTCTTCTTGTTATTTTGCTTGTGGCTGCCGTTTCCAACCTTCATTGTGCCAATTTCTATTTCTTCCATAGGAAAGGCATCTTTAATTTTTGCAACATTTTCTTTCTCTATTTTTGGCTGAAATCAATTATATATAGCAACATCTTTGCAATAAGGATTATCCCTGAAGTGAAATCTAGATACTCTTCTACATCTTGAAGTGTAAAAGTTGTATAGCTTTCATATTGCCCATTAGAATTTGTATTTCCTGCAATCTTTTGAAATGTGCTAGTAACAATAAAATCAGCTGGATTTGTTGCAAGAATGCCTATTGTGAATGGACATGAGAGATCAAACATTTTCCAATATATGTCTAGATTTGCATATTTGGTCTTCTCCTAAATATGTGCAATGTTGTAATGAATGACCTCCAAACTCTTTGCAATGAAAGAAGTGTTACACCCTGATTGTATAGCTACTACTTATTAGTACTGCATAGGGTAAAACGATTGTAAAGAGAATTCAGAAGATGAATAAAATATGTTGTTCCTTGTTATCAATATGGGTGTTTTCACATTCAATGATTGTCTCATTTAATGTTGCTTCAATTGATGTTATCCATGATGAAATATTGCATTATAAAATTATTGAATTATGATATTCTAACTTGAGATGTTTATGTATACTGCTAATGTTATGAACATTTGACTGTCGTGAGATTATGTCAGTGGATGCAGGTATATGAACCATTCCTCCAGGCGGAGGGGAAGTATCACTCGAGAGAAGAGCTTGGTCAGGTAACCGGTAAAGTGAACTATCTGAGCATACACACACTTCACCTTAGATTGAGTGAACTGAGTTAGTTGTATGGATTATAGTTAAGTCATCCTTAGCTTATATGTTTGCATTAGGAGTCTTGTCTACTTCTGTGTGCATTGGTGAGTGATGTTTATCTATGTATCTGTCTTATGATATTACGATCATATGGATAGGTCGGATGTAGGTGGAAGTATGTTTATATGTATGCATATACGTATCAGGAGGATCTGACGACACGTATATGCATATGTATAGAGATACCACATGTACACACCTATCAATATGATGGTAACATAAATGGATGTAAGTGAGACGGAAGTGGACATATATACATATATATAGTATATACACGTATCCATATTTATATACATATTGATACAAGCGTGCGTTGGCTGATGAACATGCTCATACGGATGCATCGATATGGTATACCTACACATATGTGTACATAGAGGAATATACAAGGATATATATATATGTATATATGCACACATCCTGTATTATGTGGATATTAATAATATTATTATTATTGCCTTCTGAATTGGATATATATATATATATATATCGGATGTGTGCTAACTGGCTCACGATATATATATTTGTTAAATATATATATATATATATATATATATATATAAAATAAAATATATAATTATTCATTATTTGAACTTAAGGAAATCGAATTATTTCCTATTTTGATTAAATATTCATCATCGAACTATGGAAGAGTAATATTTCTGAATCAACGTCTATGAACTTTGGATATAAATCATTCAGAATTGATATGTTTTGGAAGATCGAAATAAATCAAAGGCGTATAATAGACTTTGATTAATATACTGAAGTGGTCGAATATTTAAGGTTGGAATTAATACGGCATTATGAGAAATCGCGTCACCTGTAGGTGAAACACAAGAAGAAAAACCATTAAGGCGTTTTTAATATTGACCAAGTCAGAATTTGAAACAAAGAACAAATCAAACGGCAGCAACAAGCTTTGTTGATTCGGCCTCGAAAATAGGCTGTATTCATTAATCAAAAATAATTTTTTCTCTACTATATGATTCACCTGCCATAATATGAATTTGGCGCCACATCTATGAACAAATTCTGTAGGTGGCAATTGGCATAATTCCTCCATGTGCTTTGGAATTGGTCTTCCTGGTGCTGGCAGAAGTAAAGGTCGACTCACCTTGCTGAATGCTGAGTAGGGAAGGGAAATTGTGCCACCTTCTAGTTTGAATGTTTCATACAGCAATGGTGGCAAACCACATGCCATGGCTGTAGGAAACAGGGAGGCTGGGCTCACTATAAATAGTTGCCCAACTCTCCTATTTGCACCAATTCACTCATTCGTATTCTACATTACTCTTTCATTTCATTCACAGTTGTTATTTCCAGACTGTGTAATTTGCCATATGCGTAGTATCTGTGTGACATTTTATATAGTCATTCATCATATTTTTGAGTGACAATTGATACAATCAATCTTCATAATTTTGAGTGACATTAGTATACATCAGTGTTCACATTTCTAAGATTTGTTTATATTAAAGAGAAACGTATTCTACCCAAGGAATACGTTAGTTCTACTACTGTTTTCTGAGAGTGGAAGAGAGTGAATTTTGTGAGTTGTCATCTTATATGAAACTGGAATCTAGATTGAGCTAGAAGTAAAGGCAGCTCTATCTTCAATTGGGAAAAGTGTCTACAAGCATGGGATATTCTTCTACTATCTTTTACCAAGATTATTATGTTGTTTGAAAAGTATTTTCTGTTTATGCATAGAGAGATTATTATGCTGTTTGAATAGTATTTTCAGTTTGTACATTGAAAGTACAATGTTGTCTTTTGAAAAAGAGAAAATGAAGCAAATTATGGCTATGTTTTACATGATTGTAAAGATCTCCATAATAGAAGAATGCTGGTTGCTTAGATATTATTTTATTAGGCTTGATTGAATGCAAGAGTCTCTT
>VDFB02000015.1:581110466-581161895 GCA_007258455.2 Sequoia sempervirens
GTTATGAAAATTGAAAACAAATAAAACACAATATTATTCTATTAGATTGGATCAATTACAAAGACATTCACCTCCTTATATAGAGTTTGGAGTGAAGATAAAAACAATGCATAACAGATGCACGTAAATTATTCTAAAAATAATAAATTAATAATAAAAAACTAATCTAAATTTAGTCACTAAAGTGACTTTATTACAAAAGTAAGTCTTAATAATCTCTAATACCCCCTCATAAGACTTATTGCATTATTGCACTAAAACAAACCAAACTAACATAAGCAAATTAAGAACAATTCAGAATCATGAATTCTTCGGAAGCTTTTCTGTAAAAACAGTTCTTCAACAAAGTAGACCTCTGTCAAGCTGCCTCAGACCCTTGTAGAGGTGTAGCTCCTGAGCTGAATTCCCCAGTTCCCGGATTACCACCTCCCTGAACTCCCAAATACGGACCTCTCGAACCATAGGACAACAATCCATGCTGACCTACATTCACAGAGCTCCATCAAGTTGTCTCACGAGGCAACCATCTATTTTGAGCTTTGTCTACACTTCCTACTTGTTGTCAAAGAGCTAAACTTATTCAAAATGCATAAAAAAGCAACTTCTTCATCACGGTTAGCATTTGGAGGATCTTCAACAATGGCTACATTAGCTTCCCTGATCCTACAGTTCCAAGTTTTGTGACCCATTTTCTTGCAATAATAGCATTTTGTCCCCATTTTGTCTTTATCAGATCTTTTACGATTTGAGTTTAATGCTACCTCAGTTTGAGAAACATCTTCTATATATCCTACAATAGAGCTCTGTTTTTCAGCTAGGAGAGTTGAAAGCACATCTTCCAGACTTTTATAAGAAAGTTGACTAAGAGTAAAAATGACAATGCTGAATTTTGGAGATAAACTGTTCAATAAAATGGCTATAGCATACTCATCATCCACTGCAGCATTGACTTCTGCTAGTTGTTGAAGAAGATATCTCAGATGGTTCACATGGCTTGATATAGTGACTCTGTCAGTCATCTTGAACTTGAAGAGCTGGAGCTTTATGGAAAATTTAGTATTAATTGCTTTTGCTCCAAATAGTGTGTTCAAATTTTCCCAAATTTCCTTAGATGGTTTTGCCAGATCTATATGATGTAACTCTGAATTGGAGAGGGTAAGACCAACAATGGCTCTGGTTTTATCATCTCTGCTTTGCTATTCCAGTATAGGTAGTTTTTCATTTCCATTTACTATTCTGCATAGGTTTTTGTGCATCAGTTGCATTTAAATTTTTACTTTCCAGGTGTGAAAGTTGAAGCCAAAATATTTATCCAATGGAATTTCCATTTCTGATTCAAAAAATTCAAACCTGAGCACCCTCTTGCACAATAAACTTTAAAAACAATACCTGAAAAATATGCGAAAAATCTCAGGTCTAAATTGATGAATTGCAAACCCTTGTTGTCATGGATGAAAAAACCCTAGGTGCTGGTTTGGAAATCAGACATGTTTTTCTAGCAAATAAAGTGACAATTTTTAGGGAAAAATCCACCCATAACTTTTAGCGAAAATCTCTGAGCTTTTCTCCTCCAAAAGTCATGATTTTTCTTTAAAACAATCTGTTGGCAACTTTTTGCAAGTAAATGGCACGATTTAACAAAAAAAAAGAAAAACTCACAAATCCCTAGCTGCAGATGTTTGCGATTTATCCTTGCATGACTCTCATAAAACTTTGTGAAACCTGCTTTGATACCATATTATGAAAACAAATAGAACACTATTATTCTATTAGATTGGATCAATGATTATAAAGACATTCACCTCCTTATATAGAGTTTGGAGTAAAGATAAAAAGAATGCATGACAAATGCATGCAAATTATTCTAAAAATAATAAAATAATTATAAAAATAAACCAATCTAAATTTAGTCACTGAAGTGACTTTATTACAAAAGTAAATCTTAATAATCTCTAATATTTTGCAAGGCAAAGGCATGTACTCTCTAGATAAGCTACTTGGTGGAAAGGGGCTGAACCCTACATTAGCTTATTCAGTTCGATCTTCTTTTTATTGATTCTTTTGAAGCTTCCTTGGATTTTGCTCCTTCAGATATTCAATCTTCTCGAGCTGACCCACTTCCCCAAAACATTATTTCTTCATCAATCAAGGCCATGGATGTTCTTCCCTTGACCCAACTTGGGTTTGGTTTTGTCTCCCTCTCCCTCTAAGGTGGGTGAATTTACCCTATTGAGGATGCGGGGCAGGTTTCCGGGCAATATGTTGAAGACCCTTAAACAGGAAATTTGGAAAAATAAAAAATGGTTTACAGTGGAGGGAAAAAAGCAGTTTCCAAAGAGCTAAAGCAAGATGATTCTTCATTCCCAGGCTAAAAAGGGTTAACTTAAGTCTGTTTTTTAGTTTGGATGGAGTCCCTTTGTTTGTGTTGGGTTTTTTCCTGATTTAGACGGTAAGATAGAGTTTGTTTGGCTTAAGAGGCATTTGATGTCTGCCTTGCTTCCGTTCGTAGTATGTGATCTCTATATAGTGTCAAGTGTTAGTTTGTGAGTTTCACTCCCAAAATTTTCAATCTGGGAGTGTATGGTCTGTTGCACTAATAATGGTGCTGTCAAATATTCAGGTAAACTCTGATTTTTGATATAAATATTGTAAAATGGGAGAGGGCCCTTTGGCTTGCCTCTATTCGTAGTATGTGATCTCTATACAGTGTCAAGTGTTAGTTTGTCAGTTTCACTCTCAAAATTTTCAAGCTGGAGTGTATGGGCTGTTGTATTGAAATGGCGCCGTCAAAATTTCAGGTAAACTGTGATTTTTGATATTATTCTTATAAAATGGGAGAGGGCCTTTGGCACTCAATTTATGAATCAAAAAAGAAAAAGGGGGGCAGTGAGAAAGGGGGGCAGCAAGGGCTCAGGATTTTCCAGCCACTTTAGATTTGCAAACAGCCCCTTTGACACTCTTTGTAGCCAACTTAGAAATTTATAATTTCGACATTTGAGAGTAAGAGTACTTGCACTAGTAGACACTTTGCAATAAAGTTGGCTTTAGTTGGATTGAATCCTAGAGAGATAGCTATGACCTTTATTATATGAGTGTTTCTTGGGCATATTCACTCATAGGCCACACCACAGAGCTGGACTACATTCTTGTCTTTTCTTTGATTTGTTCAATAATTCCTCACTAGTTGTAGTAATCAAAGGCTGGCCAACTTTTATTCTATTAACGTGTCATAACATTCTTTAACTTCTTACTTTTATATTTTGTTTCTACAATTGGTTCTTCAAGAATCACCATTTCTGTATTTGTTGGGTTTTGTTTTTCAACTTTGATAACCAGTAACCAAGAATGAGAAATTAGACATTTTGTCTCTTGTGCCAGAGGGATTCTTACAGATTTCATATATATGTCTGATTGTATGAGTCTAGGAATTTTGTGATCCATTGGAAAATTTCTGTACAAATTGAATAGAAGATTAAACTTTGGTAAAAGATAAACTTGGGTTGAAAAATTCACTTCTATTGAAACTTTGAGGGCATTAGAGTTGAAAATCCTGTTATTACCATATTTGTGGACTAAACTTGATTGGTCATCCAATTTTTTTTATCTTCGACACCTGAATAGATGATAGATCTTGGGACTTGATTATTTGAAAAACTTAACTTGATCTTACTTAGTTTAAGCTATATCTTCCTTAATCTGATTTTGTCGCACCTCTTGTTTCTAGGGTCCATTTGTGTAATGTCCCCTTTTTCATGAGCGTTGGAGTTTAAAGGAATTAGCCTATTCCTAATCCTCGTAGGCTAATAGGGCTTGATAAGAGGGTCATTTGGCAGATACCCAGTTGAGTGGTTGGCTCATTTCGTGACTTCATGAAGGTTTTCCTACTAAGTTACCGAATCGGGTATGGGTACGTGGATTCGGGTACGGGTAGGGTACGCGGGTACGGCGATTTTTTTTTTTTTGGTGTGGGTACGTTTGGGTACGTCCGTACATAAAATGTATAAAAATCATATAGATATAGACATATTTGCAGCCTAAAAAAGTAAAAACAAGAAGTAAATTTAGAATACCACATATCATGCATTATTGCATATGCTAAACAAAACTGAGAACTACCATAAATATAACAAATCTGAAATACCATTATACTAAATTAATTTGATATCAAATTTTCAAAACTTGAATGTTACGATAGGTATATAATTATATCGAATTCATTGTTCGTTGGTTCAACATTTAAAACAAACTCAAAGTAATAGTTAATACAATTAATGATAGACATTATATGGGTCATTAGGAAGATTAAGAGCAACATCATCATTGACATTAGATGATCTAGGTAAATTAATAGAACCACATGCAGCCCCGCTAGCACTCTCATTGGAAGCATGCTGGATATCTGACTCCACAGTGTCAGAAAGTAAAGATTGTGTGGCAGCTGAAAAATCCAAATCAGTTCACTCTGGATCTACATCCCACAACCTCGTGCCTCCTTCCTTATACTCATTCTTTTTATGAGTAAGAAGGCGCAAGTTGGAATGCACATAAACAAGCTCTTCCGCCTTACTTGCTGCCAATCGGTTGCGTTTCACTGAGTGGATAAAGGAGTATGTACTCCAATTTCGCTCAGCTGAAGAGGAACTAGCAACCTATTGAAACAAAGTGAGAGGAACTTATAATTATAACGCTGTAAATCAAACTTTAAATTTGAAGTTAACCATTTTATTATTTTTAAAATAGTAAAGTTAAACAATATAATTTAGAGAGTGCAATAAAAACTAAGTAACTTACTTGTGATAAAACTTTGATCGCAAGAGCTTGGAGATGTGGTGTTGTAAAGCCATTGACATACCACCAAGAATGAGCATCCATCCTATACTTGTCAATTGAAGCACCAATACTTTGATTTTCACCAGCTACAAAATCAGCAAACTCAGCTCTAACTAAATACTCTGTTTCTTGATCGGGGAAGAGTCTACTAAGTGCTTTCCTACACCCCATACCAACTTCTAGATCTGAATATGGTTGCACTCTTGATGGCAAAGCAAGAATCTCATCACTATAATACTTGGGAGTCAATGCAAATGCAAGAAGATGTAGAGGGGTGGTCATTTTGTTCCACCGCTCAACACAAATTGTTTGCACCTCTTTGAAGAAAGTTTCTTCAGGATCTTGCTCTTTTTCGTTGATGATGATTTTCATTTGCTCAATCATTGTATCAATGCCATCATATACCTCTCCCAAACATGGCTTATCCATGTCAGTAAAACGGATCATACTCATGATGGGCTCAGTGAATCTAAGAAGATATTCTGCTCGTTCCCACCAAGTGTCATCTAGGATCATCCGTTTTACATTTGTTGCCCTTTCAGTATTGGATTGCCTCCATAGTGACCAACTTTGACTAATAACCATGCTAGAAAGTGCCCCCCGCACCTTCACAAGTCTCCTCAAGACAATCGTGTTCGATGCAAATCTAGTTTCTGCAACCTATTCAAAAATTTAAAATTAAAATAAAAATATAAATAAGACATGCTTGAGTTTAAAAAATAAAATAGTAATTACTAAAGTGAAATGTAAAATTTAAAAGTTGAAGTGTTTCAATTACCTTCAACAACTCCAACATTGAAAATGATCTAAAAATGGCCTGTGACATTTGATGGTTTGTGATGAACATTTGGATCTCTTCAGCTTCAGCATACATTTGTTTGATCCAATTTATTTTCGCACCCAACTTTTGTAGCATGAGGTTAAGAGAGTGAACAGCACAAGGTGTCCAAAATATGTGCTCAAATCGTGTCTCAATCAACATGCCTGCAGCTCTACAGTTCTTTGCATTGTCTGTTACTACTTGGATAACATTTTCAGGACCCACATCTTGAATGCACTGTATAAGGATGTTAGCAATAAATTGTGCATCCTTCACTTGTCCTTCACAATCCACGGCTTTCAAAAACATTGCCCCTTTAGGGCACACTGCAATCACATTGATTAATGGCCGGTTTTTGACATCCTTCCATCCATCAGAAATAATTGACACCCCTGTTTTTTTCCATGAATTTCTAATGGGAATCAATGCATTGTTTATGCCTTTTACCTCCTTTGCTAGTAAGGTGGTACGCACCTTCTCATAACCTGGCCCTGTGTACCCTTGTGGACAGTCACTTGCCTTTCTCAACATATCCTGCCAATATGGTGATCTTACAACATTAAATGCCAAACCGTTTGCATATAGACATCTTGCAACGGCTTGATCTGCAAGGTCTCTAGCTTCAAGCTTAAATGCAGTTTCTAATGGCCCCTTGCTTCTCTTCACACCAACAGGATCATCTTCACTTCTACCCAAAAATGGGTGGCTCTCTACTACATCATCAAAGTCACTATGTGTTGGAGAAGGAGGAGGCCTCTTTGATCCCCTTCCACTTCCACTTCCTCCTCCTCTCAGCAAAGGATGGTTTGTGGCATGACCAGCTCTTGCATCTGCTTCCTCTTGCTCTTTAATATATGCTGCTACTTTGTGAGGATGTAACCTTTTACCATTTTCTCCTGCACATACATTGATTCCTTGTTTTGGAATGGCACATAAATGGAATTTCACACGACTGTATGAGCTAGTATACTGAACTTTACAATGATTGCATATCCAAACAAATGTTCCTCCCCCTTTAATTTGTCGTATAATTTGTACATATTTCCATAGAGGTGAATTTGGGTCGGTTTTAAAGGTGGGTCCATCAATAGAAGCAGAACTGGTTGCCATTATATTTCCTACAAAAAATTCAAAAAATAGTTATTGAATATTGAACAATAAATGTAAAAAACATATAATGCAAATATCAGCATTATGATTAAATAGTAAATACAATTATGCAAAATACTTCAATTTTTATTACTAAAAATAACAATTTAAATTAATAAACGTTTAATAAATAATATGTAATTATTAATTAATATAATAACAATTTAATAATTTATATTTATAATTTTAATTTTAAATTATAATTGATTATTATTTATTAAAATAAAAAATTGCAACATAAATGAATTTTAACATTAAATAAACAAAATAATAATTAGATTTATATTTATTATTTACATTTAGTAAATTTTAAAGTTTTAAATTTTAAAATTTAATTATATTAAAAATTTAAAATACTAAAATAAATTTAATTTTTTATATATAATAAAATTATAAATGTAAAAACATTAAATTGTATAATATTAAATATTATCACAATAACAAATTTTTATTGTGATAATATTTAATATTATACAATTTAATAACTTAATAGTTAATATTTAATAAATAAACTAAAATTAAAAAATAATAATAGTTAATACTTAATAGTTAATAAATAAATTAAAAATTAAAAATTTTAACTATTATAAATTATTAAATTTCTAAACTAGAGTATAAAATTATAAACTATAAAAAAAAATCGATTTCTCATAAATACACGCACAGCAAACTGAAAAAAAAAAATTCGATTTTGAGAAATACCTGAAAATGGCCGACGCACAGCAAATTCGAATCACGTGAGAACGCGTGAGGAAAGAGACGGGTTTTTCTGCGCAGTCAATGTCTTCTTCTTGCGCGACCAGAGGAAAATCGAAAACTACCCGCGACCAGAGGAGAAATACGCGCGACGGCTTTGTATTTGGAATGGTGGACGAAAAAACTCAGCAAAACGTGCGGCCGAAACAATGAAAATAGGTTAGGGTTTTTTATTTAATCATTCAAAGTCGCAAAAAAGTTTTCGAAAACCATGCCGGAATCGGAATGAAAACGCCACGTCACCAAAAAAAACGGCGTGATTCGAGGAAAAATCGGCGGGATTCGTGGAAACGTATTTTCACCGAAAAATCCGAACCCTGTTCGAATCCGCAGGGTTTCCAGAACGCATCCGTTTGGATACGTATCCGTACCCGGAATCGGCAGGGTAAAGGGCCGATTCCGGTAACATAGTTTTCCTATTATCATCATTGATATTTCTATTTTTGGAAACCTTGTTTTTATATTACAATGTTATATTGCACTTTAGGGGTTGATTAATATTTTATATTATTATAAAGTGTAATAATAAAATAATATTATAACATTCCTTCTAGAAGCCGACTTGGGAAAGTTCTAGAAGGAGGTTGACCTCTTGAGGAGAAGGATAAATAGACATGGGGAGCTCATTGCCTTTCATGGAGATTTGAATATTGATTTGATATTTTCAGATGTGGAGCCTAGGGTTTCTGCAGTTGTTTCAGTTGGCCATTGAGAACGAGAACTCTCAATTGGTAAGCAATTTTGAGGGTGTGAAATATCATCCGAATTATTGCAACTGGAGGAAGTCACTCTAGACTTTCTATTGTGCTTCATTGTAAAAACTTTGTGGCCTTTGGCCAAGTTTTTTGTATAATTTGTTTGGTGCATTGTTGGAGGCATTTTTGGTGTTGAAGTCTTCACTCATTTTGGCATTTAGGAGTCAACTTGCTTGGGAAAGAATTTGATGTTTATAACAGAAATTACAGTCATCTGATGTCTGCATAAAAGCCACGATTTTGTCATATTGTACCTCTTCTTGGCATCGATTTCACTTATGTTCGCAGCGCTTGATACAAGGAAGGGTGGAGATGATTCTTGATGCATTTCGAGGACGATTTGTGGCTTCTTCAATTTATCTCAAAGGTCTGATATCTCAAACAGGGGCGGCCATATAAGGAGGAGCAATTCCTAGATTGAAGGCAATAAAAATTCTAAATAAATTAAGGAGGCATCGTTGGGTAATAAGATAGTTAGGTGCTACATCAAAGGAGTCAAATCTGCTTTGCTCAAGGAGAATCGAACTTGTTTGTGCAGGCAGCCATTGCATTCCAGGTTTACTTCAGACATTTGCATCTTAGTTTAGTGGTCTTTAATCAACCTATTTTGTATTGTAAAATTCAGTTATTGAGGCATTGTAATTCCAGTCATTCATTGTTACATAAGATTGCATTAAGTTGCTGCTGTAGGTGCATGATTGCTGTAGGTTACATGTTTGTATCAGCATTACCATATTTTGTACTCTATGTAAAGCCAAGAGTCTTGGCATTTTCATTGTTATCATTGTAGAAGGGATTGCATTTCAATAAAGATATCATCAGTTGGGAGTTATATATTGTTGTAATGATCATTTGAATATTGTATGAGGATGTATGCCAACTGTTTGACATAATGTCAAGTGGCTGTAGATGTTATTATCAGCATAGTAGTTGCATACCAACTGTTTGATAAAATACCAGTTGGCTGTAGGTGATCATTTCTCATGTTTAGATCCCATATATGCATTGAATATTGCCAAAATAAGTTGCACATTCATTTTAGGACATTATTTAGACAATTTAGAGTCATTTGCAAGCATTCTTATTGATGCTAAGTGAAGGAAAGTGCCATTTAAGAAAACTGAAATGTTATATCAGTCACATATCCCTTGTATGCAAAGTGTTTGACGAATTTCCTAGGCCAAGCATCAGAAGTTTTTCAACCAGATTTGAGCAGGGTCATTACAATTTGCTTGCTTCTTAGCAATGACTTCTGCACCATTCTGTACATTAACATTGCACTTATACATGGGTATTTATTAATGTTCATAAACCATGTTAATCTTACTCACCTTTGATTGTGGATAACTGTTTTTCCTCCCTTGTGGGTCCTCATGTTTAAGGTCTTCTTCAAAGAGGTTATATGCTATTACATCCTGTGGCTTAGCCAGAATGGCTGGATACATATGAAATCTGTGGTCTCCAAGAATTAACAATAGTTTTGGGAATAACCCCAATGCTTTACTTTTGGGCACTCAAGCTAATCCGTTCAAACTTGATAATAAATTTCTTGTATTATGTAATGTACCACCCCAGGTGGACACTTACAAACTAAATTTTCTGCCTTTGTTCAAATTGTTTGTTTTGGGTTTAATGATATATTGCCAGGAAAAACATGAAATAACAAAAACAATTGCCCAAGGAAATATGAATGTCTATTGCATATTAAACAAATAATTGGACAATCTCCTCATATATAAATATTCAGATCAGATCATATCAATTGTAACAAAGACATTACGGATTTAATATAAATTCAATCTTTGCATTTTAATTTCAATAAACTCATACCAAGGCTGCAAATACACAGAATGCTGGTTTGAAACTTAATTACAGCAAATCTGGAAAATGCTGGCAGCAGCAACAAACCCTTTTATTATGCATACATGTAATTCTCATGTGCCAAGGAGTGGTACTAACAGCAATAAATGTAGCCACCAGTGATTGTTCTCAAAATAACATACAATCTGCTCTTCAAACCCTCATGAAAACTGAAATAAATCACTTTAAATCTGCACTATACTTTAGCAATTACTGTAGCACGAGTACTGTAGAAGTTACTGTTCACGGGTACTGTAGCGTCACTATTCACGGGTACTGTAGCAGCACATCAACAACGTCAGATCTGCAATGATTAACCTTCGAAACTCTTGTTGAAATCTTCTGAAACTTCACCAATTAAGCTCAAATTGGACCTCTGAATGAAGCCTACAATAAGCAATAATCTCAGCCGGTCTTTCACAGCCTCAAAATTGCACAACCTATGAGAATTTTCGTTCCCAAAGGCTCAACAATTGCAGAAACCCAAGATGGTTCCTTCTCCAAGCAAGAACTCCAAAAATCATAAGTTTTCAATCTTCAAGAATGAGAGTCCATTTACTTTTTGAAACCTTATATAGCCTCCTCAAGGAGGTCGATCCCTTCTAGTGGCTTCTAAAATTCATTTAATATCATTTAAAATAATATAACTTGTGTGTACATTGACTTTATAAAATACTTTAATATTTAGCCTCCAAAATATAATTCATTAATGCACTTTTAAGTCACTTAAATGGGGGTCATGGCCCCATTGGGCATAAAGTGACTTTTTAAACTTTATATTATAATTTTATATTACTTATTATCATTAAAAAGACTTTAATGATAATAACTTCATAAATACCCATTATTTGACCAAGCCAATTGAGCAAGGAGATCGATATTGCAAACCCATCACGTTCAGGTGTCTTACTAAATATAGCAATACTGACTCCACTGAAATAGTGACTTACTATAAATAGTAAGTGTGAAGAATTGAGTCAAACGAAGGCCAAACCTAAATCCAAATGCACCCTGAAGAAGAAAACACACCCTAATGACTGCCAAGAAGGACCCTCTAACCAACTCCATTAGCCTACGAGGGTCAAATGATAGGCTAATCCTCCAAACTCTGATGCTTGCGAAAATGGGGACATTACAGTCCGCCCTCCCTGAAATTGCTTGTCCCCAAGCAATCTCTATTGCAAAGAAATACCATGCCACTGGAGGTCCAAAAGAAGACTGCGTAATGGCCCACACATGAACACAACTGCTGCAGCACCGACATAAGCTCAATTGCGCGAGAGACAACAAACCAGCTGTCCGATCCATGTGAACTAAAACTGTGCATTGAACTAAATTCATGTACATGTGAACCAAATGCGTAACTGCGAACAAACCACACCATGTACATGCCGCAATACTCACCAATGAATTCTGACTGGAACCTTGATGCACACAAAGGATCCCACCGCACACTGGAGAGTGTCCAACAAAATATACCTGGATCCCAAATCCAGAATAGAAGCATGCTAAGAAGAACATCCTCAGACTTCTACTACTCAATACTGATCCCAACTTCACCATGCCAGGAGTTGTGAAGCATTCCACTAGGACCCATCCAATACACAGTGCCAATCCTGTCGCCACCTGGATCCCAATATAAACGGTACTTACATCCATCCATCATAAGGAAGTAAGAATAACTGGAAGCATTTGCTACACATCTCTCATGGATGTGATATCCAATCGTGCTATCATGCCTGCTGCCACAACATCCTCCAGGAAGCTCCTTCTCCCATTGAAACCCAGAAGTAGCAAACTTAGTCAGGTACACACCAGCATGATGGTAATCCAACATCTGATTCTGCAAGTAATCCTCTGCAAACAACTGAGTTGAGTACTTGCAACCTCTAGTCCCATCTTCTGAAGAAGGTAGGTCTGGGTACAAAAATGGTTTGCTTCCCTCTATTGCGCAAAAGGAATCATCATACAAACTCTCAATCCCATGCGCACAAGGACTGTGCATCGAAGACATATCGTGTACAGGTGGATCAAAGGAAAAACTGTAAGCACTCCTCATCGTGTACACACTGTAAAAATCCTTTTTGAGCCTTGTTTGGAATCCTGATGCACTGGAAATATCCCAAACGCTGCAATTATCACCCAACTCTGAACTAGTGTCAGGAGGGAGATCAACATCTAACTCAAAGAGTGGGTTATCATAAACCATTCCTGCCTCGGACTCAAATAATGGATTATTGACAAACTGCACACCCACTCCATGCTGAACTGAATCGTCCATCTCTCAATCCCAGGAGCAATGGGTAGAATCAAACTCCTCTTGAAAAACCTCCTTCTCTCTCCTTGCGCCCTTCTCTCTACTGAGAGAGATAGAACACAAACTCCCACCATCATGCTCATGTTGAATGGTGGTAACCTCATGTTGATGCAAACATATCTCACTGATGCAAACATATCTCACTGCTGTCATGAAAATCAAAATTGTTATGGGTCGATATTTCCATGCTATCTTCATGTTTGACACCTATAACATGCGTGCCAACATTCAAAGGTTCTCCCACAACATTCTCTGCACTTACCATGACTTCTAAATCATCATTATGCTCAAGCAAATGACTGCTGTCATCAAAATCAGAATTGTTACCATGACTGATAACACTTCTTGAGCACTAATAATGCCAACATTCTCTTCAAATCTCACCTTCTTTTCTTGCACCTACTCCTCAACCAAATAGGGCCTCAACTTGTCTTCACACTGTTCAAAAACACTGCACACCAATACGTAAGTAGCAGGAGATGTCAATTTTTCTTGGCTACGAACTGCTAGAAGTAATGACATGATGGGCTGAGATAGGTCATCACTATTATCAATGATGGAAGTCATAATAACTCCCATGTAGTCTTGGATAGATCTATTATGTCTCGTACTGATGGACTCCAAGAAGAGTCGGAACAATTGCAACACCAGATCATGATGAACAAAATCAAGCATGGCAATGCATGATCTCACCTTTGCCATCAACTCTAATAACTTAAACTTTCTTCCAAATGTAGGACTACCAATGTCATCAATTCCAACTATACTGTCAATGATCAGCTGAAAAACCTGACCTATGGTGATCGCGTCATAAGGCACCCGAGGAACTGTGATCCTCATAAACCAATTGATGCATAGGGCAACCGTGAGCCTAATCTCACTGTCACTGTGTTTCAAATACTTATGATCACTCAAGGCTTTCATTGCAGGAGCCATAGCTATCTGAAGCAATGCTGAAGGTGATTGTTCCACCAAACTTAAACTTCCTTCCAACCTCCTAAGAATACATAATGTATCATCTTTGGATTGTGAAGTTTTGCCAAGTTTTTCACCCTATTCATAAATTGTTCTGGCTAACCACTTCCAATCATCTGACACAATTTGTTTGTCACTACTTGAACTCATTTTGACTGGAAAAATAATGAAGCTAAATAATTGAGTGCCGATCACTCAAATTTCAACTGTGTGAGCTCAATGAATTTAAAAAAATAAAAATAAAATAAACCCCAACAGGATGGCAGAAAACCGCTCTGATACCACTGTAATGTACCACCCTAGGTGGACACTTACAAAATAAAATTTCTGCCTTTGTTCAAATTGTTTGTTTTGAGTTTAATGATATATTGCTAGGAAAAACATGAAATAACAAAAACAATTGCCCAAGGAAATATGGATGTCTATTGCATATTAAACAAATAATTGGACAATCTCCTCATATATAAAAATCAGATCAGATCATATCAATTGTAACAAAGACATTACGGATTTAATATAAATTCAATCTTTGCATTTTAATTTCAATAAACTCATACCAGGGCTGCAAATACATAGAATGCTGGTTTGAAACTTAATTACAGCAAATCTGGAAAATGCTGGCAGCAGCAACAAACCCTTTTATTATGTATACATGTAATTCCCACGTGCCAAGGAGTGGTACTAACAGCAATAAATGTAGCCATCAATGATTGTTCTCAAAATGACATACAATCTGCTCTTCAAACCCTTATGAAAACTGAAATAAATCACTTTAAATCTGCACTGTACTGTAGCAATTTCTGTAGCGCGAGTACTGTAGGAATTACTATTCACGGGTACTGTAGCATCATTGTTCACGGGCATCATTGTTCACGGGTACTGTAGCAGCACATCAACAACTTTAGATCCGCAATGATTAACCTTCGAAACCCTTGTTGAAATCTTCTGAAACTTCACCAATTAAGCTCAAATTGGACCTCTGAATGAAGCCCACAATAAGCAGTAATCTCAGCTGGTCTTTCACAGCCTCAAAATTGCACAACCTATGAGAGTTTTTGTTCCCAAAGGCTCAACAATTGCAGAAACCCTAGCTGGTTCCTTCTCCAAGTAAGAATTCCAAAAATCATAAGTTTTCAATCTTCAAGAATGAGAATCCATTTACTTTTTGAAACCTTTTATAGCCTCCTCAAGGAGGTCGATCCCTTCTAGTGGCTTCTAAAATGCATTTAATATCATTTAAAATAATATAACTTGTGTGTACATTGACTTTATAAAATACTTTAATATTTAGCCTCCAAAATATAATTCATTAATGCACTTTTAAGTCACTTAAATGAGGGTCATGGCCCCAGTGAGCATAAAGTGACTTTTTAAACTTTATATTATAATTTTATATTACTTATTATCATTAAAAAGACTTTAATGATAATAACTTCTTAAATACCCGTTATTTGACCAAGCCAACTGAGCAAGGAGATCGATATTGCAAACCCATCACGTTCAAGTGTCTTACTAAATATAGCAATACTGCTCCACTGAAATGGTGACTTACTATAAATAGTAAGTGTGAAGAACTGAGTCAAACGAAGGCCAAACCTAAATCCAAATGCACCCTGAAGAAGAAAACACACCCTGATGACTGCCAAGAAGGACCCTCTAACCAACTCCATTAGCCTATGAGGGTCAAATGATAGGCTAATCCTCCAAACTCTGATGCTTGCGAAAATGGGACATTACATATTACTTCTTGTTTGGCACATAAGAATGTAGTCAATGAGGCTTGACCAAAAATCTCATTTCTATTCATTTTGTAACTCTCCTACAGGAACCAACTCCCAAATTGCTTAATATCATCCATCAGTGTGAAAGGTATCCTTGGTATGCTTGTGGAATGCACTGGTTGGTATATCACTGGGAAATAATGATTGCAAATATCAACATAATATGCTTGGTACTTATGAGTATACGACCATAGAAATTAGTAAATTACTGAACATTACATGTACTGATTGATCCATTTGTAAATTCCAAGTAGAGAAAAATTTCAGATTGAAATGCAGACCACTGCACAAGGGATCTATCAAATAAAAATATTTAAAAATTCCCTGATGATATGTCCCATTGAGTTACTGTTCAGATTAAAGGCAATAATTTCCCCCCAGTTTTGGGACATCTCCATCATTTACTATCATATCTAACAATGAGATCAAGCTTTGGTTTATGTGTTCTACATTTGAAACCCCATATAAATGGTTGCTTCAAAAGGATTATTGCATCTCTAATTACCAGATTAAAAAGCTCAACTGGTTACTATTTAATATCTTTCTTTCTTTACGAGTTTTTGGATACCTTAGTTGAATCCTTCAATACTTCATAAATATCTTGATTATTAGACCATTGTTTTATAGTTGCATTGCCATTCTTGAACCTTGGATCATGAGACTTTGAGATTTTTTTAAAAGCAAATCGTGATACCTCCGCTTTTTCATTACCAACAGTTAAATACAAAATTCCAGAGCCAATATTAATCCAGAAAAATGTTAATCCAGAAAAATGAAAAAGTCGAAGCCTTGGCTACTGATTGAGTTTACAGCCTTACAATGAAAGATAGTTCTCATGGAAATAGCAAAGTATAACCTCATTGTAATTTTGTACCACACATTTTGATGGATCCAAGTCTAAACAGGCTTGTGGAGATGGTGCAGTGCTTGTTAATCCTAATGACAAAAAACCTTATTTGCATATAAATTGCAATTTCCTTGTACTAACATCAGATTGGTGCAAGAACATGGTGGTGCAGGGGTAAGGGATTTAAAGCTCCAGAATCGGGCCTTGGGTGCTAAGCTATCATGGCAGATTTTCAAGAGACCAGAAGCTCTATGGTCCAGACTGCTGAGAGCGAAGTATCTTGATTCGATGGCTGAGGACAGAATATTAACAGTGGGAAACCCGCAAAAGGGATCGGCTATGTGGAATTTCATTCTTGGATGTATAAGTATCATCACAAAGCACTTATCTTGGCGGGTTGGAGATGGAAGGAAGGCTTCTTTTTGGGATGATTTGTGGAATGGCTACCCATCGATGAGGGAGATTCCAGACTTGGTTGAAGCCATTGAAGTTACCAAGGCAGATTATGGAGAAAGCCTGAGTAATTATATGACAGTGAGGAGAGTTGACGGTCGTGGGGAATGGTCATGGAAAGAATTTGAAATGCTAGGAAGGCAAACAAAGGCGTCTTGATGAATGAACTTTCAAAGAGACACATCCTCATTTCTGACCAATCCGACACCATAGTGTGGTGTGGCAAAATCTGGGGTGTACCAAGTAGGTATTGGATATAAGCTCATTAAGCAGGAAACAAATGAGGTGACGTGGCCAAAAAGTTTGTGTTGGGGCAAAGTTGTGCTTCCGAAGGCAGGGGCCTTTGCGTGGACTGCTTTACACAGGCGAATCCTTACAGTGGACAAACTAAATCGTCTAGGTATTCATGGCCCGCATTGGTGTGTGGTGTGTAAACAGAGCATTGAAGATCTGCAACACCTTTTGGTGCAATGTGAATTTGCACAATTGTGTTGGTCCTTTATTTGTGCCAAGGTTGACTGGCAGGGACTGCTACCAAATAATCTACAACAAATTTTTGATTCATGGCCGTTGTTATATAAGGGTCAGCATATGGCGATCTTTGGAAGGAAATTCTGGCAATGGTGATATGGCAGATATGGAAGGAACGTAACGTGAGAATCTTTGAGAAGTCCACTCACATTGGAGGTGTTCTCTTCAAAATTGAATAAGGGGTAAGTGAGCATATGAATTGCAAACTAAGGAAGCATAATTATAGATCTTTCACGGTATGGGATTCCAAAATGGGTAAAAACTGGAGCATGCTTAATTCACCAAAAGGCAGTCTCCTTAAAAACAAGGCATCACAGGGAATGGCCAAATGGACTCTTCCCCCAAGGGGAAGATTAAAGTTGAATTTCGATGGGGCCTCGAAGGGGAACCCGGGGCCCTCTGGTGCAGGCTTCATCATTCGGAATGAAATTGGTGAGCTCATTGGGTCAGCCTCGATCAAATTGCCATGGGGAACAAATAACGAGGCACAGTGCGGTTCTCATCAAGGGGGTTAAATTGTGTGCAACAAAACGATGGTGTAGCGTGGATATTGAAGGTGATTCTGAAGTGGTAATAAGAGCGGTGGGGACAAACCACGCCCCAAGTTGGAGACTTAGAATGTGGGCAGAAAACATCAACAACATTCTAGAAACTCTGGGTGATTACAACCTATCACATGTGTACAGGGAATCTAATATGGCAGCAGATTGGTTGTCAAAACATGGCATAGAGCAGTTAGGGGAGAAGATAATCTCCACCTTTGTAAACAGTTGGCCCAATCTAGCAAAGGTTATTGCGTTGGATAAAGCAAAGTAAAGCTGCGAACAGGTATGAAGGTGGTAGAGCAAGAGTTGGGAACTAATCACGTGTGTTTGAGATGTCAGTATCCTCAAATGTTACTACAAATATCCAGAGAGCCTGCATAACCTCAGGTCATAACAGATACTATTAAAACTTGAAAAGCATAACCATGGATTGTTATTTTAACATGTTTCTCTCTTATAGACTATAACACTAGAAAATGAGTTCATTCTAAAAAACAATTGGTCTAATACTGCTCGTCTGATAAAAGTCAAGAGACTTTACTGATTATATCTCTTACACGAGGAGCTAAGTGATTAGGTTTTCCATTTTGTCAAAGAAATAGCTGGGAAAATTAGCATGATAGCATTCTTACTGTCTGAGTCTTACCATGAATAGGAGCTGAATAGATATTGGTTGTTCATCATAATGGTTTCCGAGTTAAAACTATGCTGAAACACTAAGTGATTCCATATTTCCTATTTGGTATAGATTCTATGTGAAATTTTTTCATTTCCCTCACTCTTGGACTGCAATTACTGTTTAAGATGTTACTGGATATCTTAACATCTGGAATATCATTTTCTTTATGTTCTGTAATTGCAGGTTTGCAAAGCGGAAGCTTGATGAGCACCCATTCTTTGGAAATTTACTGCAGGTGACTTATGCTCCTGAATATGAAACTCTTCTAGATACAAAAGACAAGCTGGAGGAACGGCGCCATACAGTTCGCAGTAGATTAAATCGTAGAATTTTATCTGCCATCTTTTCTTTTGAATGTGTTAGTTTATCTTGATTGTTTTTACCAGGGCTTCAGAAAGATGTTTTCTATGTTATTCAACATTTAAACATTCTTATCTTTTGAGTTATATATTTGTATTAATGCATTTCTGTGGGCACGATGCAGCCAGTAAACAGAGAGTCTCAAATCCCCAAGCTGTGAGCAGTACAGTAGAGTCAGATGCTCTTCGGGAACCATCATCTCCACCTGGTACTGTTTGGAAGTACCCTAAATTTCCTTTGGAACAAGTAACTGTGGAAACAGAGTGAGTTATTTTTCTATCAGGTTTATTAGAGTACATAGAGCCTTTTTCTTTTTTAATTCCACAAGTCCTAGTTAAGCATTTGAAAGGTGCTATTTGTGATGTTTGCAATCATTTTCTATGTTACTCTCTGTTACTGAATCTGTTCTTTCCTTTTTGTAAGGGAAACTGATTATTCAGCTTCTGGGATATCACAATGCCAAGACAAAGCCTCAGTCAGCAGCATGCTGACACCACAGGTAAAGAATATGTATATGTACTAATTCTAAGGCCTATTTGTACAAATCATGGAAGGTGACATTCTAAGGAGATGCAAATGTGTATAAAACTTGGTTATCCAACATCATTATCTGTCATGGCTGCCCATGCTTCTATAAGTAGATGCTCATGCATGTACTTTAGTGTGTAAATTCCCAAATACATTTACAAATTTCAAGTGCACAATGAAATTAATTAATTGCCAAGGAAAATTTGTTATTTCAAGGTCTACTTTCTTTTGCATTAATTTTATCTGTCAATATTAATTCTGTAGTTGAATGGCATTCATGGCCCTCCCAGAGTTTTCCCTTAAGTACACCTAGTTCTTTAAACTGTAAAGACTACTTTAGTGGAAATGGAAGTCTCCTTTGGTTTGACATTGTACTGTTAATCTTATTTATTTATTTTTGTATTAGATATATTTAGGGTAAAACACATCCAAAAAGCTCTTTGTTCTACCCAAACCAAATTTTTGCTTCATTAAGGCATTTTGCTTAAAATGGTCTAAACCTTGTTAAAATGATGTCAAACGCAGTTTTTGGGCAAATCAAGTATGGGCTTTTAGTCAGTTTGATGTCACAAAAATACTGGTGAAATTTGAAAAAATTGAAAATTAGGGTTTTTGTATCCCTATTTTTAGGTCAAAAACCCTAAAAATTGAAACTTGTCAGAATTGACTGAAAATTGTTTTGATTGGCTTATTTTGCTTCACGATCACAATGGTGAAGTCGGATTCAGTTAAAAGTCAGTTTAAGTTTGGTGGGTAGTTTTTGATTTTTCAGGTGGAAAGTTAGGAGCTCTGAGGTTGTCAATGGCAGATGGCGGGAGACCAAGTGTCGAAATCTAAGCCTAAAACGCTCAAATGAAGAATCTATGGTGAGATATGTTCAAAATGATGCTTTGCCTCGGGGGGGATTTTTCGCCGAGGTGAAAATCATCAAAAAATTTCTTACTTTGGAGCAAAAGCGCCCCTTGAGGCCAGGGGCGCCCTAGATTTTAGAGGCCCAAATTTCAGTTTTGAGATTTGTCACTTCCAAGAAGACTTCTCCGGAATATTGTTTGCTTCGCGTTGAGCCTATCAGCCAACCTAAAAGATCTTTCTAGCCCCTGATACGGGGGATTGAACGAGAAGCGAAGGAGTTTGAAAAATGACCAACACTGGATAGAAAAGCGTGCCCTAGCCAGGGGCGCCCATCTTTTTGAGGGACCAGATGAAGGTTTTTGATCAAATGATACCTAGGATGTTTGTTTTAGACTTGATTAGGCTTCGCAATGAATCCGTCAGCGTATTAATTTGAGTTGCTGAACTGCTAGAATCAGGAGTCAAACATAAGGTCTAATCATGATCAAAAGCTCAAGGAAACAACAAAAGCACCCCGGAGGCAGGGGCACCCAAGGTTTTGGAGCCTTAAATGCAGTCTTTTTGGTGATCTCAGATATTCATCCTGTCCGTGACGCTACTAGCTTTCCGTTGCATACCTCAGTCAGGTCAGAGGACAAGTCAACAACTTGCAGTCGGAGATTAAGTGGATTTTTAGTCAGTTTGGAAAATGGCTAAGTCTGGGAACAAAAGCACCCTTGGAGGCCAGGGGCGCCCTTGATTTTAACCCACCCTTGATTTTTGGAAAAGTGTTCTCCAAGAGCTCTTATGCAGAACGGAGGTAGCTCCGCAGTGAGCCTGCCTGTCAGTTCTGAAATTTTGTTGAACGTTGGAGAATGCGAGATGAAGGAAGGTCAAATCACCTTTCAAAATGATGAAAATTTGACTAAGTTTGAAGCCAAAAGCGCCCTTAGAGGCTAGGGGTGCCTTGCATTTTGAAGCCTCAGATCTCAGAATCAGGCTTTGTAGCCTCAAGGAGTTTTTTGTCAGTTTTGATCCTGCTCTTCAATGAAACTGTTAGCCAGTCTTCTAGACACATCAGTCAATCAGAATCAGTGGTCGAACATGGGCTCCGATGAGGTTTGTGAAATGAAATTTTCAAGAAAATTTCGAACTCTGGAAAAGTGATGCCTAGAGTCAAAGTTTGACTTTTTGACTCAAGTGCATAAAGCGCCCTATAATGGTGGAGTTTGTGAACTGAAATTAAATATTATTTAATTCTCAGTTGGTTGACTTCAAATGAACTTAATTTTGCTTGCAAAAGGGCCAATTTATTTTTGCATGTATTGTTAACTGAAATTAGTCCAATCAGAAGCCAGTGCTCTATTTAGGATGAATTTCTCAATTAGTTAATTGAGTTTTGGGGGTCCAATCAGAGGATGCCGTACATTTTTGAGGTCCAATCAGGGTGGTGCCTAAGTTTAATGCAATTTGTGATGCCTTTAGACTTGAATTTATTTATTTGTCATATTGGCGTCCATTATTCTCATAATAGGTGCAAGCAAACACAATTTTCTTGAGCAAACGAAGATTTGAAGGTGCTTCGAGCAATATTTTTTAGTGTTCTTCGTAGTTCCAGGTCCAAATTTTCCAGACTTCATTTTTCGAGTGCATGCAGACTTCATCAAATCCAGTTCAAGCATAGGCGACTTTTTGAGGCAGAATAATTTCTATTTTCTATCTCAAATTCTTCTATTCTTGTCTTAGGTTTTCTCCCGCATGTCAAAGTAAACGGTGAAATTTTCAGAATTTGATCAGCTGGGTTCACATATTTTAGCGTCAGCAGCAAAACCCATGTCTTAGATTTTTTCGAGAAAATTGCCCTGCTACTTCCATTTTGAAGCACTATGCTTTTTTCTGAAGATTCCTTTGCATGTGGGCCAAGAACACATATTTTTCAAAATCGAATCATCTAGGTTGCCTTAGAATTCCATTGCCTACGAAACCCATGTGCCAGATTTTCTCGAGAAAATTTGCCCCGGGAAGCTCTAAAATCCCTACAGTTCTCGACTGAAAAGCTTTTGCATGCCTTGCTAAAACTCAAATTTTCAATTTTTTGCGATCTGGGTTTGCTAAGAATTCAATTCTCTACAAAACCCACGTTTCAGAAAAATTCCAAATTGTTTTCCTGCAATTGGCTATTTTTAGCCTCATTCAAAGCTTTTTTTAGCTTTTTTTGAAAGTTGTCCGAGCATACCCGACTTTACAGTCAAAAATCCAAATTTTCAAAATGCAATTCAACCCTATAGATTACAAGGCCAAATCGGTCTTGATACACGACTTTTTGAAAACCTCAGACACAAACTTGGGTCATGTCTATCCAGTGGTAAACTGAGTACGTTGGAAGGCGTTAGCAGCACTACAATCAAGAATCTTGAGCGTTTCGGGTTGTTGGCAGCAACGTCTATTCCTATCACGACTTTCGATCTTGAGTTCGTTCTTGCTTGCATAAAGCATTACGACTCTTCTACAAGACAAACCAGATCAGCTAATGGGAGGGTCATTTGTAGCCTCAAGCCGAGGGACGTAGAGAAGTGCTTTACTATTCCTCCTCGCTCAGACAATTTCACTGTAGTCATTGAGGCTTGTGATAAGATATGGTATGTGTTGGCGTTTAAATTCGCACCTCTGGAATGCGGATTTGAAAACGGACAGCTATGCACAGATAAACTGCTCTTCAAATTAGGAGGGGAAGCTCCCTCTTGCTGATGGTGTTTGAAAGAAAGTAAACTAAACTAAGTTGCCTATCTTTTTGATCAGCTTAGAGCACAAGGTTTATTAAACACAAACGCCGCAGCTGAGATTTTCTGATTTAAAGAACTTCAACTACGACTAACTGAAACTAGAGACATTCCTAACTTCTCAAGTAATAGCAGAGCAAGAGAAATCAGAAATAAAAAAGGTAGATTTTTTGACAAAGTACTTCAATAACCTCTCTATCAACAAACACCTACACACTTCATTGTAAGTTGAAATCAAGATCATAAAAGCGGAACATAAAGAAGGGAAATCTGAGATTTTCGACCAAGGCAAAGGGGGCTCATGATTTTATTACTCAAATCTCTGGAACAAAGCTCACTTCTAACATGCCTTGAACAAGAAATTGCAGCTAAAGAGGCTTGCAAACTTATCCTTAACACAATAGAAAACAACAATCACACTAACTCCTTGTTGGCTAAAGAGGCTCAACAATTTGCTTAACACAATTGAACAATACTTGAGTAACAAATAGAAGGCACAATAGGCTTAGCGTTTTGTTCTCACTAGCACAGTTAAAGAAACTAAATGAGCAAAGGCTCTTATTTATAGAGAAGCAGAGGAGTAGGGAACCCTAAAATCTCCTCGCTTTCACAATCTAGGGCTTGCTCAGCAAGCAAGCTTTATTACTAAATCTAGAAATAAGATAACATCTAAAACCCTAGAAAGCAGAAAAAGCGGGAAACGCCAACTATTACATCTTATCTTCTTTCTATCCTCAAAGAATGGATAAGGATCATTCCAAGAATAGAAAGAAAGCGGGAAAGAAAGCTTCTAGAAGAAAGCTGCTTTAAAGCCCGAACACATCTGCTAGGTAGTTAGAGATTGTGTCCCGGTTCGGTGCATCTATGCCATCAACAACAAAGCACCGCTTTTCAAGAATATCTTCAGCATCTGCAATAGATCTCAGGAAATCTTCGACCTCATTGGCTGCTTTATCGAACTTTGCTGACATCACTGAAATATGGCCTATCCTTCCGCCAACTGGACTGCAACTGTGAACAACACTCTGGAATTGATCCTGCACTTCCTCGAGCCTGACGTAGGAACCATCTTCAAGACTGTACTGAGAAGGGATTTCTATGACGAATTCGCTGATGAAAAGAAGAGCTTCAACCACCCTTTGTCTGTAGGCGATGAATTCTTCAGATATCCTCTCATAGGTTTTAACTTTGAAAACATGACGCTTTCTCCAGGCAAGGATTTGTCTCTTGTGCTCCTTTGAAACTGCTGAACCGTAGGCTGTGTCTAAATCAGCAATGATGATCTCATGTCTCGGTTTTACTTCAGCCAGTGTTTGTTCAAATCCTTGGATACCTTGATGTAGCTCATGAGCGTTTTCTCTTAACTGGAACATCCGTGCCAAGATCTCCTTTCCTTTGACAATGAAGCTCTCGATCCACTCCTGAGTCTCTTTCCCACAAATGACCAGCTGTCTTAACTGATGGTGATCAGCTGGTGTCTCCAAGACCTGGGGCAGCAACTGGGTTGCTTGTGAAGAACCATGAACAAGGTTAGAAATGAAAACCCTGAGCTGCTGATTTTCAGCCTTGAGGGCTGCCTTGTCCTCTCCATCCTTAAGTACTCTTTCCTGAAGATTTTCTGATGCAACTCTGAAGAGACTCAAATATGCATGTCTGGTATTTCTACCGAGATTAGCCTTGACCATGACGAAATCATCCATATTCACCTCATCGCTATTCTTATCTTCTGGGGGTACTGCAGTCTCCATGACTATCTCGTTATCAAGATTCCTATCAAAGTGAACTTGTTTCTTTGCCTTCTTCTTAGGAGGTTCCTGGTAGATGTTATCGAGATTGTCAACACTCACTTGATATGAAGGCCTTCTCCTAACCGTTCCTAAGGAGTTCTCAAGCCAAGACACGGTAGTATCTTTACTAACTTCCTCAAGAGGTGCTACTATAATCTCTTCGTCATCTTCGATATCAAGATCAATGTGAATTGGTGAAGAACCTGTCAAAGGTATAGAAACATGTGTTGTAGGTGGCTCCTCTGCTTCTTTCTAAGGTATGGGCTCGTCAGGAGAAACTTCTGAATCAGCTGTAGGCTGCTCTTGTATGACTATGCCTGAGAAATCCAACCTTCTTTTTACATTTTTATTTGATCTACTACCTTTGACGCCTTCTTGAGACTGACTTTTGACCTTTCCTTTTGACTGCGCTCTGGAAGAAGAGGGAATTGTCTTTGGCGGCTTTGCTACTGGAATGGAGTTCTTCCTTTTAAGGACTAAGAAAACCTTACTATGCTCAAGGACTTGTCTTGTTCTGTCTTCAACTGAAAGAGATTCCTTGTTTGCCCAGTTAACTTGTGGTAAGGTGTAATGTCCCCATTTTGGCCATACGCTCTTCTTTGACTGATAGCCTATTTCCAGAAATCCGTAGGTTGATCAGAAGTGAAATTAGGGTTTCCTAGCTTGGAGGTTTGTGGCATTTCTAGGTATTTACTATTTTTAGTAAATACTAATTTTGGCAGTGATTCAGTTGTCAGCCTTCATTAAGTCATTTTCAGTTGGAGCAGTTGCTTGGGTTTGATTTTTGGCTTTAAAAAGCATTATTTTGGTGAAATAATATATTTCAAGGCATTAATGTTTTAATTTCAAGTTGACCCCTTGGCCTAGTTCATTAACTTTAAGTTGTTCTTAAAAGGTGGTCATGAAGGGGGACATCATCATGGAGGATAAATTTAATATTTAAAAGTCTTTTAATGCCTTGGGAAAAGTGGATGCCTTTTCTTGAAGATATTCTTTTAAAAAATAAAGTTTATTTGTGCATTGATAAAGTGGACGCCTTTTTGAGAAGTTGGAAGGTTTCTAGAAATTTGAAGAGTCACATGTGACTTTTGATGTGCTTCCTTGAGGAATTGAAGAGTCTTCTACTCTTCTATAAAATGAATGCTTTGCTTCAGCATTGGGATGGAATATTTTTATGCTAATGTTATGCTGTCAAAATGACAACTTGTTTAATACTTCGAGGGATGCTTACCTCCTAGTTCCAATCCAATTTCGTGTTTGAAATACAACACCTAGTTGGACATTTGCTGCTTCTCAAATCAGACTAGCAGATTGAGCTCAATATTTGAAGATTTTGATGAAATTTCCAGTTTTGAAGTTGCTGATGCAGTCACAGCTGAAAGTGGTTTTTGCATACAGCTTTTTGTGTGAATTTAATTTGCTTATGGGTACTTTTCCAATCTATTCCTACACCCAAGGCGACCATCTTTGGAGAGTTTCAGATTTTAATTTTGAGTTGTTGATTTTTACTTGTCAAAATCGCCCCTCATGAAGGCCGTACCATTCAAGGAAGCATTGGGATTTGTGCCAGAAATAAAGCTGCTGTTTGGTTGCTGTTTGATGATCAGAAAATGTTCGCCTACCTTCTAAGAAGACACAGCAAAAGACGGCATTCAATTCGGAGGTGAATTAAGTGAGTTATGAACATTTCATTGATTCTCATAGTTGCAGATTGATATTTCCAGTTTACAGTTTTTGTATCAGATTATAGAAGTTCTGATTTCTGATTCATTATCAGCTGATTAAGAGATAAATAATCATTTGAAAAGCATCTAATATTCATGTGTTTGAAGATTATTGTAATTCCTATGTAATTTGCAGCTCATTTCTCATTTGTACAAACTGTTAACAGTAGTACTGTTCCAGTTTTAAATGTTGCAATTCTTTCTTTATCTTCTCACATAAGTACCCCTGGATGGTTTACCGCCAGTGTGGATAAATTGATTGTAACACTTTTGTACCCACTCATAGTGGTGAATCCCCACAACTCTGTGGATGCCCGCCGCAGCAGACGAATTGTTTTAATTGTAATCTTTTCCCCATACTGTTTGGTGGTAGTGTGGAAATGCTCTTCATGGCTGGTTATCCGCCTATTAATTTCTAGTTTCAATACACACTCCGTCATATGTTAGCACCTCGCCCTCATTGGGATCTTGAGTGCACATTCTTGACGTTGAGTAGTTCTTTCAAGTTTGGTTTTCAGTTTGATGCTAACGCTAATCCAGTTAACTATTGCTGGTTATGTTGTGTAAATTCTTCAAAAAAATTGGTTAGCTTATTTCATAAGGGCTGATCTTCAATTCGTTTCTGAGTGTACATTGAGAGAAGCACATCTTCATCATCATCTGATAGCCCTTCTATATCTTCATTTAAGCAATCCTTCATCTGATGGAGAGTGAGCCTGCTATAACTACGTCTCCGCACCTCGAACTCATCTGCACAGTTAGCCCAAAAATCTTTAAGTGCGGCTATATGATCATAGTTCTTCTCCAATCGGCCAGCGTAGACACCATGAGGATCAAAAGATTGCCTCTCGCTGTAGGATTTGAGGCCGAATTTATCTAACTCTTCTCCTATTGTCTTGGCATTTGCAGCAGTCCTGCATGTATAAATTCCCAACCCTAATGGAAAGTGGAGGGAGGGTTTCCTTCTGTTCCTCAAGACTGTGTGGACACCGTGAGCCTGCCTTAAGAACTCCATGAAGATGACCTCATCTGACAGATACCTTTGCAACATGAGCGGGGCACTTGAATAACCATAGACCCTGAGATAGGTAAAGGTAGGAAACTGTATAAACCAATCCGCCCATTCCGCCATTGCTGCCTTGGCAACTGAAGATATACGGACATGCAACTCATTGTCCAGGTCTCGTACTGTATACATCAAGAAGGCCTCATTCACCCTTTTGTAATGGTGCAACAACTTCGTGAACTCCAATTGGGGATAGTAGTTATATATGTGTTGTATGCTCAATGATCCCTTGGCGTTCAACCCTCTGAATTGACCTTGATAGGCCACCAGGTAGACTAGGTACGAGACCATGTGGAATACATGAAACTGGAAGTATTCTGTTATCTGTTGATGTAGACAGTCACTGATCAAAGTAGGCCAGTCATAGAACTCGTTTTTCTTTATGATGTGGGGTATGGCGTAAAACATCCAAGGTTGAAACTTGGTGGCATCTTCTGAGCCAGTGACCCTATTGAGCAAAGTGATGATGATGGCAATCTCGTCCTTGAACTCCCCTCGCCCAATGTTCTTTGGCAAGGTCTTGTGTTTTTCTTTCATCCACCTCTGTGCAATCTTCTTACTAAATTTATCTTTATGCATATTCCATATCCTTTCACATTCACCCTTTGAGAGAGTAACGCTTTCAAGCCATGGGGGAATGGAAAAACACTTCTCAATCACATCAGGCTTTATACTGCAAATCAATCTACCATCTGCTGACTGGATCTCCCTAGTAGCTAGGTTGTAATGCTTAATGCAAGCGATTACGAACTCAAGACTTTGAACTTATATAGGGATTGACGCTGCTGCGAGGAGTCCGGAATGCCCTAGGTTCTTGATTGAAGTGTTGCTTGCTCTCTCCAAGGCGTGTAGATCGAACACCAACTTGATATGATGCAAGTCTGTCTCAGCTGTTTTGATGTAATTGTGAAAGAGAGTTGATTCAGTCTTGAAAACATTGGGAGTGTACTCCATTTTAGAAAACTTGAAGAATGACTGTAAACTCACCTAGGTTCTGACAAGTTTTGAGCAATTTCTATTTTTAGAATGCTGATTTTTGTGCTCCCACGGACGAATTTTTGAGAAATTTTTTTGAGATATGGGTTTTGCTCAGAATTTCGTTGCAAGACAACCCATATCGTCCGTTTTTGAAAATTTTGAATTTTGCCTAAAAAAGCAGCAAACCCTAATTTCTTCAATTTTTCTCGAAAAAAGTTGGCACCTGGGTTTTGTTCAGAACAAGATTAGAAATGGACCCAGTTGATTAGATTTGCAAAACCCTGACGTTTGATCGAAAAAAACAACCAACCCTAGGTTTTGAAATTTTCTTGAAAAAAAGTTGCGATATGGGTTTTCTTCAGAAGACTGATCGGAAAGGACCCAGATGGTTGAAATTTGAAAGCACTGAGGTTTTCACTGACATGCAAAATAAAAGCACTTGCTGCAACTTGATGAAGTTCTTGAAAATTTCTTCAGAAGATTAAGGCAAAAAGACCCAGATGACAGAAGAAAGGAAAGCCTTGGCCTTTTGCTTGAAAAATTCGATCTTCTGGAACAAAAAGCTTGAAAAAGCAAGGGTTTATGCTTGCTGATTTGAAAAATCTGATGTAAAACCAGCAAAGATGAATTCTTCAATCACAAAAATTCTTCAAACTTGCTGCTCCAACTTTCTCCTCTGAATGCTACCTGCAAAAATAATGAAAAATACATGAAAGAATGATGTTAAATAGACTTTAGGGCTTTGGATTAGGTTTTTCTTTCTTTGCTTTTATTTCCAAAACCCTAAAACTCAGCTTCCTTGAACTTGGACGCCATCTTCCTTTTGCAATTTTGAAACTTTTTGAAAATCTCAAAAATTTCTCTAAGGCATGAACATTTGGGCGCCCTTCTTCACCAGGTGCGCCCACTTCTTCCAGTGTTAGCTTATTTTTTTAATTTTTTAAACTTTTCTCCATTTTGACATGCTACTTCGCCTCTGATTTCCCGTTGACAGATTGACCCGACAGGCGAGTTGAAGGTTTCACGGCGGAGCTTGACTGATTCTAAGAAAGATGTTCTGGAGGCATCTCTGGCGAAAGACTTCATCTTGACCTCCGAATTCATGGGAGCCTTTTCCTTCCAGGGGCGCCCATTTCACCCAGAGAGCCATTTTCATGATCTTCAAATTTCTTCATTAAATCCTCTTCTACAGACGATCTCATCAAATCTGGAGCTCCAGGCATCAGATTGACTGCTTGTTATGCTCATCGCGAAGCTGACGAGATATGAGGTGGGGTCCTCTGGGATGATCTTCGCCAAAAAGTGAATTCAAGGTCTCCAAAAGTTTGGGCGCCCATCTTGGCTGGGGGCGCCCATGTCCACCAGACTTAGTTTATTTTTGATCTTTCTGTGTTTGCTTCCGAAACTTCGTTTTCAGCCTTCGTCGAACCTTAGTTTCAGCTCCTCGTATCTGGTGACTGCGAACTCTGATTGAAGTGCTGGATATCTTGTTTGAAAGCTGGATCAATTGTGAAGAGATCTCGTTAGATACTTGTTTGCAAATTCATCTGTTAGATGCCCTAAAAACTTGGGCGCCTTTCTTCACTGGGGGTGCCCACTTTGCCAACACTTAGTCAAATTTTGATATTTTTTAAATTCTTCGCGTTGTCTTTAGTTTGGATACCCCTGTTTGACGCTGAATTCCGGATGACTGAGTAATCTGATAACTGCACCGCTGAATTCACTGTGAAGCTGACAGAAAAGTGAGGAAGTTTGACTAGAGGCTTGAAACCCCAATTTTATCATATGATGCCCCAAAAAGGTGGGCGCCTTTCTTCAACAGGAGCGCCCAAACTCAGCAGTGTTAGAAAATTTTCATGAATTTCCAATTTTCTTTCTCGTTCTTCGTGCATGTTCATCATTTCATCTTCTGTCGAATGCTTCAAACGTTGGATCTGACGCCTGACAGCCGGCTGACCTCCATTGATGACCTCGGAGCTCTAGATATGCTTCTGAAAAAGCAGAATAGACCTAGTAGGGCAAAACTGACTATTTTGAGATTCTGACTGCACCAGCTTGATATGGACGTATTTTGAGCCAATCAAAATCAGTTCGGACCCTGTCGGACCAACTTTCTATTTTTAGAAAGTTTTGCCAGTATCCATTTCGAAAGAAACCCAAAAAAACCCAGAAAATGTTACTATTTCGAGAAAATTTCTAAAAATAGCATTTTCCTAAATTTTAGGGATGAAAAACTGAGATCTAGGTTTTGTAGGTTAAGCTCTTCTTAGCAGACCCAAATCGTCAGAATTTGAAAATTTGGTGTTTTAACCCCTCATGCAAGACGCGCACACCCAAATTCTGACCTTTTTGACTAATTTAACAAGACTTTTACTCATTTCTTCAAAATGTCTAAGTGTAACAAAAATTTTAATTTTGGGGTACAACAGTATGAAGACGAAGAAAGATCCCAATGAAAAGTTGCTCAGAGATGGTTAAAAGTACAGAAGACCAACATGCCAAAGAAGGTTGGTCGTGGCGAGTTCAAGGATGAAGTTGCTATTTTGATAACTTTGCTCAACAGTATGAAGACAAAGAAAGATCCCAACGAAAAGTTGCTCAGAGATGGTTAAAAGTACAGAAGACCAACATGCCAAAGAAGGTTGGTCGTGGCGAGTTCAAGGATGAAGTTGCTATTTTGATAACTTTGCTCAACCGGGTTATAGGTCAGGAGAAGGCTAATATTTTTTGACCGTGGATGTTCAATGTTATTTCTCGGATCATCGATGGTAAAGAACATTTTGACTGGGCCATGTTAATTAGTGAGTGCCTTCATCAACAAATCACTGGATTTCTTAAAATCCATGAGTTTCACATGGTGTCTTATCTGGTCTACTTAATTGTGTTCCAAGGCAATTTTAGACACTTGAAGACCAATGGAACTCTTGGTGTTCAGCATGTTCACAAATATTACTCTCAATTGGAGTTCTCAAAGGCTGGACAATATTTCAAAGCGGTGAATGATCACTTTCTCATGAAGACAGTCAGAGACCTTGATAATGAAATGCACATCAGGATTTCACCAGAGGAAAAATCAGCAATGGAGAGTTGGGCGGATTGGTTCATTCAATTCCCCACTTTCACATATATCCGAGTGTATGGTTACACCGGAGAACCTCTAATGCTACCGAGGTACTCATCAAGGTCCTATTTATGGAGTTTCTAAGACAAGCTTAAGAGGTTCACTCTTTTCTTTTGGATGGAGTATTTACAAATGCAAGGCAACTGCTGATTGCAAGTTAATGATGAACGAGTTAGAAAAACTCAATCTTAGGTTTCTCATCGAGAGGCATTCCTATGATCCTTTGGGTCATTATGCAGCTCGGTTGGAACGAAGTATTTCACGTAGGCTAGCACTTGAGGACTTTTGGGCCAACCATGAGGACGAATTTGAAGTGCGTCGACGTCATTACTGTAGACTTACTATTGCTCAACTTGCTGATTTCCTATGAGAGGATGTTGAGGGTTTGTCAAATGATGATGGAGAGGTGTTACTTAGCTCATTCGTCAAAGATCAAGTTGCTCGCTAGCCACTTCGCCAACCAGATTGGTATGCCAGGGAGAGTACTTCAATTGAGGATGTGTCAAAGACAGTTATCAAAACCAACATGCACTTCTTGGAGAGTAAGAGAAGGCGCAAGAAGTTCCAATCATAGTCACAGAGCCGCCAGTAGGGTTTTCCTCACTACCTTCTACCTCAAGGTCAAGGCCTCGAGTTAAGGTTAGCTTGAAGCCGCCTGAAGGTGTTAGAGTCAGTGGGAACACAAAGGGGAGAAGTACCGAAAAGCAGAAGCAAAAGCAGGTTGAAAGGACACCTGAAGTTCCAATGGAGATAGTCATACAGGTTGAGGCAGATTCATCTTCTGGTTCACCTTTTTCACCACAGTCACCTCCCATAGATATAGATTCAGAGCCAGAATCACTAGTTTGGCCAGCCTCAATGCCAGTGGATCCATTAGAGATTGATACATCAGCAACAGTCTCTCCTCGAGAAGATAACATTGTTCATTCATGTTGGCTTGAGAGGTCTTTGGGAAGATAGAGGCGAGAGCCCTCATATAAGTTTGATTTGTCTGAGTTTGGCGATCCTTATCAGGAAAGGGAAAACAAGAAAATCAAGAAGCAAGTGCACATTGAGAAAACTTCGACAGTAGAGATCATCATTGAAGTTGCTACGCCACCAGAGGGTAAGAGCCTGGATGAAGTTGAAGTTGGTGATTTCACCTTTGTCAAAGCAAATCTTGGTAGGAGCACTAGAGAAACGGACGTGAGCCTCTTCAGGGTTGTCACAAGTAATCTTGAAGAGCGTGTCATGAAGGACGGAGAAGATAAAGCGATTCTTAAGGCTGAAATCAAGCAACTCTAACAGTATATTTTTGATCTCGTTCATGGAAACTCGAGCAGAACACTTGGTCTCCCACACCTTCAAGGGACACTTGCAGAACAATAGAAGTTGGATCAGTTAGTCAATTGTGGTAAGATCTTGGACTGTTGGATTGAAGATTTCATTGTTGCAGGCCGACACCTCCTCATGGAGTTATATTAGTTGAGGTATGATGCACATGAGTTTTGTCAGGGGATTCAACAACTTGAATTGACCATAGCACAGGGCAAGGCAAAGGACCGGATTCTCATATCTCAGTTAGTAGTAGCATATGACACCATTGTAGAAGATGAGGATAAAAGGAAGGTTTTCATATGGAGAGAACAACATCTCTTCAAGGTGGAAACGTATGACAGAATCTCTACAAGGTTGGATGCACTTAAAGAACATGTTACCGGAGCTCTCAAACTCATCAGTGAGTTTATCACTCAAATCCTGTGCCATTATCTTCTTGAGGATGGTACTTACAGTGATCTTGATGCAGTTCAGGCCGAGTTTGAGAAGCTTGTTCATGATAGTCTAGATGGAGATCCTGTGGTGTCCAATTTGGATCACTTCTTAGTGATGACAATTAGTTTCAACAAGGCAATTGAAGAGGTCAGAGAATGCATGAGGCTGATCAAAGATGGTGAGAAGGAGTTGAACAGGAAGGTTATTATCGTGGATAGCATCAAAGTGCCAGAGAATGAGACAGTTGACCAGTTCTTGGACGAGGTGATAGCCCGTGATGGCTTGGAGTAGTCAGTCAATTGGAACCTGCAGTTATTTCCGAGGATAGAGTTAGAAGCAGCAGTTAACTCGACATTAGTCTTGAGTTCTAATTGCTGATTTTATGCACGCTTATCTCGTCCTTAGGAGTATCTTTGGAGGAGTTTAGACTTTCAATTAGGATCAGTTAACTGATGTTAGTTATTAGTTACCTTTCATTTCAATAAGGACTTGCATGTTGCACATGCCCAGTTTAGTTTAGTCTTGTTTCAGTTAACTGATGGTAGTTTTCCAGTTAACTGTATAGTTTCATTTATTTAGGTTTAGCAATAAAATCTTGCATGCTTGCAAGACTCATGTTAACTCAAGGTGATTTTAGGGTTCCCTACACCTTGGAGTTCTATAAATAAGAGCACCCTTGCTCATTTGTAATTAACTTTTACACGCAATAGCATACATGTTGAGCTACCTTACCTGTAGTATTGCTATTTTGTATTGGTTCACTTTGATTGGGAATAAGATTGGATGATCTTTTTGTGTTCATTGTTTATGTATTTGTTTTGATAAGCTTTGTTTCATATCCACGCCTTGGATTGTGTATTTTACCCTCTTGGAAATTTAGAAATGAAGTTTATCGTTTGATGTTGTCCTTAGTAATCTTGTTTGCAACTTACACCTCAGATTGCGTATTTTACCCCCTTGGGAATCTTGCAATTGAGCTTGCTGTTTAATGTTTGTTTCTAGTAACCTACTTCCAGCCTACACCTCGGACTGTGTATTTTACCTCCTTGGGAATCCTGGAAACTAGTTTACCATTTGTTGTCATTCTCAATAACCTTTATCTCAGCCTACACCTCGGACCGTGTATTTTATGCCCTTGGGAATCCTGTGATAAAGTTTATCGTATACCAATTCCTTGCTCCTAAGTCCTCATGCTTTGTTTCTTGAGGAAATATGATAGTTTAGCGTTTAGCCTAGTTGTAGTTAAAGATCTGCAAAACCAGAGAAAATCCTTAGCTGCAATGTGTTTGGTTTCTTACCCTTGTGCCTCTTCCAGCTGAGTCAAAAAGATAGGAATTAGATTACTTTACTTTTTCACGCATATCACAACAAGAGGGAGCTTCCCCTCCTAATTTGAAGAGCAGTCATTACGCACTTGTGCATAGCTGTCCATTGCCAATACACACTCCAGAGGTGTGAATTGTCACGCCAACACTCTTTAATGGTTTTATACTTGCATTTGACATTACTGATTTGACACCAGAAAATTTAGTTGCATTATGAACTAGAAGGACGCTAACTTTGTGGCATATGGAAGATTCTCCTATTGGTTTATTGTCTTTTAGGTAATAATAAAGGACTTGATATTCAGGAAAAAGTTCCCTTTTTTGAAAATCTTATACCTGATTTCATATCTCATGGTTTATTTAATGATCAGTATCATAAGCTATTTAATTTCATTGCAGCTGAAACTAAATTGTTATGTACAAGAATGAATGGAAAATTAAGGTTGAAGAGGACTAACACCACAAAAACCAACAAGCTTAACAATGTAAATGTATTTGAGAATGCAAGTTTTATATTAATCTATGTGATTTAATTGATTTTCTTTGATAAGCAATGTCATTTTCCCTTTGAGCTGGGTCGGCTTAGCACCTTAAAAACGGTGTTTTTAAACACCAATAATGCCAGTTATGACTTTGTTTTTTGGATATTTTATCCATCCTGTTAAATGTGAAGATATCATAATGAGATGATTGGGACATTTTATGTTGTAGGTATTGATTGTCATTGGTTTATAATTATATAAGTGAATTTTATGAATCTATTTAAATTGTATGTGTTGAAATACATTTTGTTTGATAATTTGAGAGATGAATATGGACGAATGCCATTTAAGGGAACTTAGAGAATATAGGTTGTTCTACCTACAAAAAAGATGCTATGGCCGTAGCTTGAAACCAATCATAAATGCATTGCTTTGGTTGATTTACATTCTCTCACATAGTGCACCAAATTCCTTCATGCATGATGGCCACATATTACTAGATCCTTTGCCATAGGTTGGGCTTCTCCAGTGGAGTAGCATGGGGAAACTTAATGCTTCGTGGTGGGGTGGATATTGCCTTGATGATGCTCTCTCTCTCTCTCTCTCTCTTTCTCCTTGTAGAATCTAAGTATGGCTTCAAGATGTGTGAACCGGTTTGGTAAGTGTAAAACAGTTTGAGTTTTATAGTCATGACTAAATAATGTAAAATGACTGTCCTAATTGAAAATGATTGTAAAATCATTTTATATATTTTAACTAATTTTTTTTCCCAATTTTATGTCGATTCTTTTGAAATTGGATAAACATTATGTTCATTTTATTAATTAATTTTCATTTTTTTTATTAGTGTTTAATGGTTGGGATGTTTCAATCGACTCTAACTTGTATTACATTAGTATTAATCAAGTCTTGTATTAGGTGTCCCATGTGCATACACATCTCATGGCCTAGGACCCTCTGATATTGATAGAAAACTTGTGGGTCATATATTTTTGGAAGGAGAAGGTTGGTGTCTAGAGGTTGAATGGGTAGTAATTGGATAAGGTTATTGGAAAGGTCTAGAGAGGGTTGCTAAGTTTTATGAAATGACAACTGCATTGTGAATGCACAAATATCATGAATGCCAAAGAAGAAGACAACAATCTTTGTTTGATTGACAACGGGTGTTGTTTGGTTCTTCTCGGAGAAGAAATTATTGTTCTTTTTGTTTTGAGATTTATATGATTTAGAATTTTAGATGACCTTGAAGAAGAGGCAAGAGCATTGGAGGCGACCAAAGGAAGTGCCTCAAATTGGTTCATTGTCCATTGATAATCTTTGATGGTAATGCAAAGATGCAAAAAGGAAGAGTATCTCATGAGAAGAACTTTGTCCCGAATATGATGTTGAAAGTTATCAATGAAGAATCTTAGAGTCGAGAAGTGGATACAAAATTTGAGAGAATAGAGATTGATAACTAAAGATAAATTTTGTGATTTTTTCATTTGGACCTTGTTTGCAATGAACAAGGTCTATAACTATGACTTTAGGGCCAATTTACATGAAAATGTTGTAAAAATAGAGGAATAAGCTGGTCAAAAGAATGAATAGAGTGGTTGGGGAGAGAACATAACTAGTTCAAAGCCGTCACCTTAAGAGAACATGAGAATAGTTTCCTTAATAATTGGTCATAAAAAATGAAATCACTAAAAATAGTAGTGAAAGCGGAGACATGAGTTTGCTGGCCCCCTTTACCATTGTAATTGCCTAATTGTGGGACATCAAAATTAGCAAGGGGGTGACAAGAATTTCCAAAGAGAGAGAGGACTACAACTATAGTATTGCTTAGTTGTGGGTTGAGAAGCAAAAGAAAGGGAAGCAAATTGTTGTTGTTGAAGGTTCTCCATTTTTTTTATTAACTAGTTTATAATAGGGTCAATGATATAGTGACAAGTGGTGGTGGTAGGAGTGGCAGGGATGGTGGGAATGTTTGCAGGAAAAGTGAAAGGTTGTAAGTGCAAGGGTTGTGACAAG
Source organism: Sequoia sempervirens (assembly GCA_007258455.2). Classification (NCBI taxonomy): domain Eukaryota; kingdom Viridiplantae; phylum Streptophyta; class Pinopsida; order Cupressales; family Cupressaceae; genus Sequoia; species Sequoia sempervirens. Next base: position 581,147,512 of record VDFB02000015.1, read on the forward strand.
TCAGATGATCTAGCCACAAAGGTGAAAGGTAGAGATTGCATAGGGGGATGAACCCATAGCTAGAAATAGGGTTGTGAACAATGTGCGATGCATAAGTTCTTGTGTTAGTAGGCAAAACTAAAGAAGTGGTAACATGTATAGGATTAGGCAGATGTGTGTTTGGTGTAGGTAAAGTAAAAGTTAGGTGTGAGATTATAATTTGATTCATCAAATTGATTAGCGAAGGCTTTTAGGGAAGGGGGCATGTTGGTGGATAATATGTTAGACTTCCCTTGAGATGTCAAAGCCTTTGGGATGGGTGAGAAGCATTATATGCATGGGATAATAATAGGGCTAGCAACATAGTCAATGTTGTCCTCAATAGAGAGGTGTTCTCGAAAGATAGACAAGTCACTGTCTATCCTATGAGTTGTCTCATGCTTTCTTGCCTTAAGGGCAGCTTCATGATTGAAGCCTTCTTCCATATTGGGAAAAGTATAGTTTGCATACTTAGGAGTCGTTGAGTACTTGCCATTTTTTTCACCCACGAGTTTTATTAGTGTTTACTCACTGAGTTATAATTCCAAGTTTTTTTGAAAAACTTGCCGAGTTTTTGGTGAGTACTTGCCAAGACTTGCCAAAAAATGGGCAAGTTTTTCTATTTAACTCAGCAACATGTCAAAATTGAGGAAAAAACATGGGTTAGACACTGCAAAAACTTTGTTTTTTTGGTTTTATAAGCATTGGTTTTTTCCTTAAAAAATTATAAAAATGGTGTGCACTATGAAGGTTTGTGTGGTTTCAAAGGTCTTCATTTGGGCTTGGTGGCGGGGGCTTTGCCCCTCAACCTTGCCTTGTATTACAACAGGGAACACACCCAGGGCATTGCCCCTCGACCCCATTGGGGGTATTGCCCTAGATCCCCACCAAACTCATTTGATACATTTTTTAGCTATATTTTGCATAAAATTTATATTTTTTTCAAAAATTGAAGTGTTTTTTAAGGTGCTGAGTTTTGTCATGTTTTTGCTGAGTTTTTTTGGAGTACTCTTTGAGTCAATTTTTTTTGCCTTGCCTAGTACTTTTCGAGTTCAAATTTGTGAACTATGGGGAAAAGTATCAAGTGGAGAGGAAGGCAATAGAGGAAGAGTTGTAGTTTGAGGCATGCCATACAAATATTTAAAAAGATTGGGGACAAAAGTAGGAGTAGAAGAAAACATATTGATATGTACGTTACTTTGCACAAGTTGAGAAGAAAATAAAGATAGAATGGAGAAACTTATAAAAAATAAAAAGATTAGGGAGCTGCAGCACATAAGATGAAAAATAGAAAGTTTGTGAAGGATAATGTGAATGCAGGGAACACGTGCATCAGGTTCACGAAAATGTAGATAAAAATAGTTGTTTGGCCTAAGTTTGACTAAGTTTTTAAGTTTTAATTGATCCACTTACAAGATAAGACTAATAAATTGGAATGTTTTCCTTTTGTGTTTGCTATTTTTATGATAAAGAATTGTAAACTACTGCAGCTTTAGCTAAAATATTATTGCTTAAACTATGTTATTTAAACAAGAATATAGAGCTGGGAACACAAATTGGAATAACAGAATATAGAAGTACAAAAAGCGAAAGTGAATATTAGAATAGTAAACACCAAACAATGGAAAACTAGGAAAGCAACTGGGAAGGCTTATTGGTGTGGACACTAGCACACTCGTGTTGTATTCTTGTTAATGTGTTGTCATCCTAGGATGATAGGAAATAATAGAATTTGTATGGAACTAAAAACACTTGCACACTAGAAGGTGAAAATGACAAAGGAAGTAGATAGGAAATATACCAAAATGCACATAACAAAAATAAAGTTTCCTAATGTAACTTGAATGAAATGAAAAGATTGAACAACAAGGGAAGGATAAAGAACCACAAACCTCCATTTGTTTGATATCACTTAGCACTTGTTATGGGATAGAGAAAATAGTTGTGACTACGAGGGAGCCTACCAAAATGGTCAGGCCCTTCGTTTGGTCTTCGAAGTTCCACAGACAATCAATGGAACATGGAATAGAATTTTTTTGTGTGTCCCTAAGCTTATGTGCGTCTAGAACTCAAGAACAACAATATAAATAATTTTTTTTATTATTGAAGTCCTAGGTCTACAAGGATCAATACCCTCATGTGTGTGGAGAAGGAAAATATTTGATGAAGTAAGGTGCCAACCAAGAGTGCATCAACTACAAGGGATTCACAATGAACAACAAAACAATAGCAATGTGGAGAATTAGAAAATATACAAGAAACTTAAAACAATAACCCAACAATATCACTTGACCAAGGAGGACTTGTGAGAGAATGCTCTTTAAGCTCGAGAATAGAGATCTTCCAATGCAAATGTTCAAAGCTCACACCAAAATGAACTACCAAAGAACGCAACTATCCAAACATATTGTAGTTGCTACTTACAGGATTATTCTCTCAAGAGAAATGTTGTAGGTGCTTAAAGATTGCAATGGTTGTTTAGGAAAAATTCAAATTGCAAGAAAACCAGGGAGTGTTTAAAATTGTTGGAAGAAAGGTGAAAGAGGCATGCAAGGGAAGAGTGTAATTGTTGAGATTTGTCCAATTGGTCAAGTACTCTTGCATGTTTGGAGGCTAAAAGGTGGTAACTTGGTAAGAAATGGTTATTGTACAATGGGATTATTGGGGATGGAAGTGGTGTTAGAATCTACAAAAAGATGGTAATCCATGAACTAGTCCAAGAAATAGAAACTATTAATCTACAAATACAAATGATCAAATATCAAAATAGCATTATAGAGTTAGAATCCAACGAGAGAAATGCAAATGCTCCAAAAAAAAAAATAGCATTAATAGAGCTAAAAAAAATGAATGCATGAATTGAAATACAAGCTAGGAGAGTGAGTATATATAGACTATGTGAGAGGGAGGAGATGACAAATACAACCAACAGGGAGAGCACACCAAAAGTATCAAAAATTAGGAAAGTGTAATTCTCATGGAAGATGTCGGCACTTCACTCCACTCACACTAATACCCACTTTATTAACCTAAGTAAACTTAATTAAAAGTGTAGAAAAAACTTAGACAATAGAAAAACAAAAACCTACACTAACACCCCCACCTGAAGTGTAGCTTAGGTGGTTGAAAAGATGGGTCCTTGATGAGGTACCCATGTACAATGAGAACCCTCTCAAAGAGAAGAAGCCCCCTTGAAGAAAGCGAGAGTACCCCCTTGCCCCAAATAGAGAAAGAAAATACCTATATTGGCACCAATTTGCAGATCTGTTATAGATAATTTATGAGAGTTTATTGCTGCTATTAATTGTTGTATTTTCTGATTATATTGGTTGTAATAATTGATTATCAACATTAATTATCAGGTCTGTTCATGATTACTTGTAAGGTGTATATGAAGGTTTCATATTTATATCAACACACTGGATTTGCTATCATATTTTGTCATATAAAGGTTTCCAAGTCTATATCAGCCATAAATATACATATTCGTTGTCATAATTGAATATTTTTGGTATTTAAGAGTTTCCAAATTCATATCAACATTGTAGATTGTTGGAATTGCTTCTATTATGACATTTTGATAAATGAGGATTTTTGAAATTATTGCTACTAATTGTATTGCTGATTAGGATCTTATTCTTTGGAGTTTGGCATCTACGTTTGTATTTTACATCTATTTCAGCTTGCATTCATTAGAAAAATTGCATGTTACCTATTGTTTCCAATTGGGGACATTATAGTGTTCTCAAAACCTTGATATTGTCATCTTGTAGGGATAGATCTAATTTTTAATAAAGCCCAATGAAAGGGAAATCGGATTTCATTAGTAGGAACAAGAAAAGTTACAGGATTTGGGTGAAGAAATAGAAGAAGTAATGGGGTATAGAGAAAGGAAAATACTTACAGATGAAATGAATTCTTTGCATGAAGTCATTTGTCAAGATCAGAGAAATTTGGAAAGGACAATATAAAGATCCATGGTAGAGCTAGTACAAGCCTTGTAAAATATTAATTAGAATAAGACAAATCAGGAAGAAAGAAGCTCTTTAGCTAATAACTAGACTTCCATCAATTCCCCTTTTAAGACCTTTCAAACAAAGCTTTTGCAAAGAGAAGAGGGAGATCCAGAAGAGGAAGAGCCACATCATCACATAAGAGATGATTTTGAGACATATTGTGAAGAATATGATGATCTAAGCTACGTAGTACGAAATGAGTTTTGTGATCTAAGGATGAAGAGTGGTTCAAGGAAAGGGATGATAAGTGATAACACAATAGGATAACACATAAGAAAGGTAGGAAGAAAGTGGGAAAGTCAAAACCAAAAGAAATTGTTATGGAATACGAGCCAAAGAAAATATTTGTGCAAAAATAAGAGAATGGAAATAGAGGTCCAACATGCTATAAAGGAATCTATGATGCAAGTTGAAGGTAAGGACCTTTTATCAGGAAAAGATATTTCATTGACTTCTAAGATTAAATGCCAACAAAAAGTTTTTCTTAATGAGATCAAGGAGGAACAAGCATTACTTGTTGAATGCAAATTGGAGAAAAGATGTTCCAATCCAAGAACTACTAATCAATCTTCCAAGCATTACAAAGATTGAGTCATTACCATATTGGATTGATTTTCAGAGTGGCTATGTTGATGGGAATGCACTTTAAAAGAATATTATGGTTGATTCTAATTCTGAAATCTTGAGTCACAAGGATGGTTGTGTTGATGCAAATCTCTCAAAAATGTCTAAATCAACAAAATAAGTTAAGCACTTTGATTACCACCCAAGGTATGAGAAAGATAGCAATAGCACAAATTTATTGTTTCATACAGTCATTAGAAGATTTTTATCATCATAGAAAGCACTCTAAGAATGGTGAAAGCATGAGAGATACAACTTGCAGTAAAGGGAACATAGATTCTTTTGCTCAAATTCCAATTTACTTATGCATGATAGTATGGGATTTGGGTGATATTTTGAGATTTAAGGATAAAATTGTTATGGCTAATACTCTCATCATTCTATACACTTGGGTAAGACAACTCAAACATAAAGTACATGTTGAGAGTGCTAATCATGTTAGGAAAGTTCAATGTTTTTAGTTCAAGAGTGATTCCTCAAAGTTGAACCCTACACTTGAAGACAAAATTATGATGCTTGATATAAAATATGGTTTAATTGAGGTAGTCATAGTTGTTGAGGCATCAAGATGCTTGATGATGGAAGGTGGTAAGCAAGATAGATGTCATTTTATATTCAAGATTTTTGAACTAAGGATAGTGTGGTGTTTAGTTTGTCCCTAGGATCACAACCAAATGAAGGAACTCAACATATCATAAGTTTGGAATCAAGTTTCAAATATGTTTTCCACCACAAGATGCATGAAGAAGTTGCAAAGGTTGGGATGCTAAAAAATGACATTAATTTTGTAACTTCTTGTAACAAATTAATCCTTTCATAAAGTAAAAATTTCTTAATTTTACATCAAACATATAATGGAAACAAGTAATAAAGCCAATGCAATAAAATTTTTCTTTTCTTTTATTGATAATTTCCAAATAAAATACAACATATTTGAACAAGTATTTCTTTTTCTTTCCAAATATACAACAGAGTAAGAAAACATACAAGTACATACATAGCGCATGGAGCTTTCCAACAAATAGTAGTAGTAAGATGGTCCAGGTTTCTTTCCTTTCAAATCTTGGTTCTTCTGTTGTTTGCTGTGGAGGAGAAGCATCACTCGAGCGCTTTTCTGCCAACCACAGACTCTTAATGCGGTCCCCTGCACATGTATCATTTGATAGATGGCCCTTCCCTTCGACGAAGAGATTGGTAGAGTAATCGGTATCGACAACCAACTAAGTGTGACAAAGAATCGATGTTGTTCTATTAAACAGAGGAACGGAAGTTCCTTAAATAGATTACAAGAGATGATGTTTCTAAAGAAACAATCGTTAACAAGAGACGAAGTTAGAAACAACGAGATGACCATTAACAACACAAATAGAAAGATATTATTCTAATACCCTCCCTTAATGGTCATCATACCCAAAGATAATAGAGAAGGCTGCCCCCCTTCTTCTCAGAATGCTTCTGCAATAATAGACAAGAGCCTGCCACTGACTCTGCCACCAACCCTCCTAGAAATTGCAGAACTTTTGGAAATAACAACACCAATCGTCCAACCTAATGTTGGAGAACTGTCCCTCCCTGTAACCAAAGACACACTGAGAATAATTGCTACGATTTTGAGGAAAAATCAGCAAACCCAACTTCTGCAGATGAGCATGATGCCCCAGAACAGATTGCAAGAAGCTAGGTGTGCAGATGTTCGCCCCAACAACTCTAGGTGCGACCAAAAAATTGACTACAACAAACCACGATTTTTGAGGAAAAAATCACCAAACCCAAGATTACAAATCACTGTGTTTTTTTCCTTATGGGACAAAAAATATTTAAAAAACCTAGAATAATTTTTTAAAGGGACAAAATTATAAACCCAAAACATCGATTTGTCGGCTGGATAAAACAAAGGGTTTTTGAAAACCCTAGCCGTAGACAAAAGGCACCTAGAAAAGTTTATGAAGATCCAAAATTCTTGCTGAAAGACCCAGAAAAAATCTGAAGAGAGGATTTTTATAAAAACCCTAGCTGCAGGTCTAAGAGTTTGAAAAACTGTAGTAGGAAAAATATATTTTTCTTTCAAAACCCTAATTTGAATGCAAAGACAGAGGATTCTGGAAACCCTGCCCACGGTGTACCAAAAAACACGAGCAAAAGAACCCTAAGTTGGATTCCTTGAAGTCGCGCAAGAGACAAAGCCCACAAAATAAAAAAACACGGGTCGGCCCACAAAGATGCGGGAATACAAAGACCCGTTGAACAGAGCTATGTCACCGTATTCGCCGAACTTCAACCTTCAAATTCGAATTTCAGCGAATTTGAAATATTTATTTTAAATTCGTTAAAACTCGTCTTTCTTCTGTACGGGAAAAAAATCTGCCATTTTTCCTGCATTGGCTGAGCCTAAGACCCGACTTCCTGTCCGTTGTTCCCTCCTCTCATGCACTCCGTCGTGAATTTTTTCTCTGGCCACCCTATCTCTCAAGCAGCGATTTCGTGATTTCTTCCTACAGTGTGTTCACAGCTTCACACGATGTCTTGTCGGGCTGTAGTAGGATAGGAACCGAAACCCTACCTCCAACCCTTCCCCAGTGATCCTGACTATCTGGGGCGTGTTGCATTTGATGCTCAGGATGTCGCGTGAATGATTGAGGGTCTAGAGTCGTGGTTTTGAATGATTGTCGGGCTCCTGCATTTCCAGCATACAATATCACATTGCCCGTCATGGATGTATGGCCGGATCAATCTGATTGTTCTTGTGACTGTGTTCTTTGAACGAAAGTAACTTATAAAATGTTGGATGTAATTCTTAGTATATGTATTACATCCATTATTATTAATTATCAACTATTAATATATTCAGTTGAATATATTTAGTACTTATAGTATTAAATTTTTTTTTTTTTTAGTGTACTTATATTTTAATATCTTTAATTTATTTATATTTTATGTTTAAAATTATCTCTATTTGTTATTTAATTTTTTTTTTTATTCATAATGTTCAAATTTAATATTTTAAATTAAATAAATTAAACTTTTATTACAATATATTTATTATTTAATATATAATTTAAATTTATTTAATATTTATATATTAATATTATTTAAAATGAAATTGTATTTTTAAACATATTTATTATTTATTTTGCTTTCTCTTTATCTTTATTAATGTATTTAAACATATTAGTATATTAATATTTTATTTTATTTATTTTTAGTTTATTACTTATATTTTTAAAAAATCAAAATTATATAAGGCGAATTTAATCCGAATTTTTTAGTTTTCGAATTTTTTCCTTGTCGAACTTCATCCGAATTTCAATGTTGCCGAATTTGAATTTGAATTCGAACCTGGTGACTTAGGAACAGAGAGACCGTCGTGAGCTAAAAACAGAGAAAAATGAGGTCACGCGGGAGAGAACGACCAAAAACGCGTCAAAACGCGAGTACATAACCAGAGACCGTTGCAGAAATCACTTGCTCCTGTCGTAGGTCAAAACCTCCAAAAGCGTCGACGAAAATCTTCAACAAAACGCGGCTTGATGGGAAAAGAACAGGGTCGTAGGAATAAGACGGAGGTCGCGATTTTTGCATAGAAAACCCTTGATTTGCAAGGGGAAAAAAACGCGATTTTCAGATGATGAAACAAAACATGTTTTTCAAAGGAAGAAAAAAATGAGGCCAAAGACACTTTTGAATTACAGCAAAAGCCCACGATTTTTTTATTTTTATTTTTTAGAAACAATGGTGCCTGAAGAACTCACAAGAAATTCTTTCCAGAAAAAAAATGTTCTTCAAAAACCTAAAAAATTTCTTTCGAAATTTTAGAAAAACGATTTTTTTTATTTCCTGCTTTGATACCATGTTACAAAGAATCGATGTTGTTCTATTAAACAGAGGAATGAAAGTTCCTTAAATAGATTACAAGAGACGATGTTTCTAAAAGAAATAATCGTTAACAAGAGACGAAGTTAGAAACGAGATGACCATTAACAACACAAATAGAAAGATATTATTCTAATACTGAGCATAGTGCTGTGTCCTACATAACTAGAACCTTGTAACCCCACAATCTTGATCTAGCATGTAACAATGGACTACAATGAACTAACAGTGTAGTCTCAAGCATCACACAATCTAAGTGGAGACTCGCACATTGCACTACTTTGGCCAAAGTGTTTTAATTTAGTAAATGACTAAGAGTCATCCATCACATACACTACTCAGGGCCGATTTGACTTAAGGCTATCTTACACTACGCATAGGTATGGTCCTTCATTGGATAATCTATCATCTCAGACTTAACCTACAACACCCTAGTCTAATTGAAATGCAAATAAATAACAAGTCTACAAGCACCCTCCCTTACTGGATTATCTATCCTAGGAGTAAGACAAGCTTCCCTAGTTATCTTAAGTTTCTTAACAACTAGCTGGTGTACCTCAAGAGACTCTTGCATTCAATCAAGCCTAATAAAATAATATCTAAGCAACCAGCATTCTTCTATTATGGAGATCTTTACAATCATGTAAAACATAGCCATAATTTGCTTCATTTTCTCTTTTTCAAAAGACAACATTGTACTTTCAATGTACAAACTGAAAATACTATTCAAACAGCATAATAATCTCTCTATGCATAAACAGAAAATACTTTTCAAACAACATAATAATCTTGGTAAAAGATAGTAGAAGAATATCCCATGCTTGTAGACACTTTTCCCAATTGAAGATAGAGCTGCCTTTACTTCTAGCTCAATCTAGATTCCAGTTTCATATAAGATGACAACTCACAAAATTCACTCTCTTCCACTCTCAGAAAACAGTAGTAGAACTAACGTATTCCTTGGGTAGAATACGTTTCTCTTTAATATAAACAAATCTTAGAAATGTGAACACTGATGTATACTAATGTCACTCAAAATTATGAAGATTGATTGTATCAATTGTCACTCAAAAATATGATGAATGACTATATAAAATGTCACACAGATACTACGCATATGGCAAATTACACAGTCTGGAAATAACAACTGTGAATGAAATGAAAGAGTAATGTAGAATACGAATGAGTGAATTGGTGCAAATAGGAGAGTTGGGCAACTATTTATAGTGAGCCCAGCCTCCCTGTTTCCTACAGCCATGGCATGTGGTTTGCCACCATTGCTGTATGAAACATTCAAACTAGAAGGTGGCACAATTTCCCTTCCCTACTCAGCATTCAGCAAGGTGAGTCGACCTTTACTTCTGCCAGCACCAGGAAGACCAATTCCAAAGCACATGGAGGAATTATGCCAATTGCCACCTACAGAATTTGTTCATAGATGTGGCGCCAAATTCATATTATGGCAGGTGAATCATATAGTAGAGAAAAAATTATTTTTGATTAATGAATACAGCCTATTTTCGAGGCCGAATCAACAAAGCTTGTTGCTGCCGTTTGATTTGTTCTTTGTTTCAAATTCTGACTTGGTCAATATTAAAAACGCCTTAATGGTTTTTCTTCTTGTGTTTCACCTACAGGTGACGCGATTTCTCATAATGCCGTATTAATTCCAACCTTAAATATTCGACCACTTCAGTATATTAATCAAAGTCTATTATACGCCTTTGATTTATTTCGATCTTCCAAAACATATCAATTCTGAATGATTTATATCCAAAGTTCATAGACGTTGATTCAGAAATATTACTCTTCCATAGTTCGATGATGAATATTTAATCAAAATAGGAAATAATTCGATTTCCTTAAGTTCAAATAATGAATAATTATATATTTTATTTTATATATATATATATATATATATATATATATTTAACAAATATATATATCGTGAGCCAGTTAGCACACATCCGATATATATATATATATATATCCAATTCAGAAGGCAATAATAATAATATTATTAATATCCACATAATACAGGATGTGTGCATATATACATATATATATATCCTTGTATATTCCTCTATGTACACATATGTGTAGGTATACCATATCGATGCATCCGTATGAGCATGTTCATCAGCCAACGCACGCTTGTATCAATATGTATATAAATATGGATACGTGTATATACTATATATATGTATATATGTCCACTTCCGTCTCACTTACATCCATTTATGTTACCATCATATTGATAGGTGTGTACATGTGGTATCTCTATACATATGCATATACGTGTCGTCAGATCCTCCTGATACGTATATGCATACATATAAACATACTTCCACCTACATCCGACCTATCCATATGATCGTAATATCATAAGACAGATACATAGATAAACATCACTCACCAATGCACACAGAAGTAGACAAGACTCCTAATGCAAACATATAAGCTAAGGATGACTTAACTATAATCCATACAACTAACTCAGTTCACTCAATCTAAGGTGAAGTGTGTGTATGCTCAGATAGTTCACTTTACCGGTTACCTGACCAAGCTCTTCTCTCGAGTGATACTTCCCCTCCGCCTGGAGGAATGGTTCATATACCTGCATCCACTGACATAATCTCACGACAGTCAAATGTTCATAACATTAGCAGTATACATAAACATCTCAAGTTAGAATATCATAATTCAATAATTTTATAATGCAATATTTCATCATGGATAACATCAATTGAAGCAACATTAAATGAGACAATCATTGAATGTGAAAACACCCATATTGATAACAAGGAACAACATATTTTATTCATCTTCTGAATTCTCTTTACAATCGTTTTACCCTATGCAGTACTAATAAGTAGTAGCTATACAATCAGGGTGTAACACTTCTTTCATTGCAAAGAGTTTGGAGGTCATTCATTACAACATTGCACATATTTAGGAGAAGACCAAATATGCAAATCTAGACATATATTGGAAAATGTTTGATCTCTCATGTCCATTCACAATAGGCATTCTTGCAACAAATCCAGCTGATTTTATTGTTACTAGCACATTTCAAAAGATTGCAGGAAATACAAATTCTAATGGGCAATATGAAAGCTATACAACTTTTACACTTCAAGATGTAGAAGAGTATCTAGATTTCACTTCAGGGATAATCCTTATTGCAAAGATGTTGCTATATATAATTGATTTCAGCCAAAAATAGAGAAAGAAAATGTTGCAAAAATTAAAGATGCCTTTCCTATGGAAGAAATAGAAATTGGCACAATGAAGGTTGGAAACGGCAGCCACAAGCAAAATAACAAGAAGAAAACAACCAACACAAAAATTGCAAGGTGTGGGAATTGAGCTTCAACTCGCTGAAGTCAAATTTCGTCCAGAAGAGGAAATTTATAGCAAAAGACAATTGAAGAGGATGCAATAAAATCATAATGATGTTCATTTGGAAGGTCCAAATTCTTCGGTTCATAGTGATATTAGATTAGCGTAGTGAAAACATGGTGGTGAGCTCATTTTTCACCTAAGGCAGCACTTGGCCTTGTAGGAGATTGAGGATCTCCTTAAGCATTTGAAAAAATGCATCATTTGCCAACAAATCAAAGTAGAGCATATTGCGGGTTTGTTACATCCCTTGCCTATTCCAAATTAGAAGTGGAAAGGCTTAATGATGCATCTTATCACAGGTCTCTCAAGGTACACAAAAAAGATTGCATTTGTGTTGTTGTAGTTAGGTTAACTAAGTATACACTTTTCTTTGGTATTTCTCCTCAAGTGGCTAAATATTTTTCAAAGAAGTGATTAAGCTACATGGGTTGCCTAAATATAGTGGGTAATGGAGATAGTAGATTTCATAGTGCTTTTCAGTTGCAATTGTTTTTACCTGGTAGCTGAGTTACCGATTGGGTATTGAGTACGGGTTCGGATATGTGGGTACGATATGTTGGTAGAATAGATTTTTTTTGGGGGGGGGTTGGGTACGTCCGTACAAAAATATCATAAAATATTCATATATATATATATATATATATATAGCCTAAAAACAAAATTAAGTTTAGATATGCCAATGCATATGCTAAACAAAACCACTACAAATTTCAATTTTTGAAACATAATATACTAATTTAAATTCAGTTTTCAATATCAAAAGGATCAAACTTGAATGTCATGATAGATAATCATTGTTTAACATTTAAATAATACAAATAGCAACCAATTCACTAATCTGCATCATATGGGTCATCATCAAGACCAAGATCATCATCAACATTAACATTAGATGATGGAACCCCATTGGCACTTGCACTAAAAGTATGTTGACTGCTTGACTCCTCAAAAACTGAAGATTGTGCAGCAAAAGATAGATCTAGGCCAGTTTGCTCCGGTTCTACATCCCACAACTTTGCTACCCCTTCCTTGTACTCATCATCTTTGTGAGTAAGAAGGCACAAGTTAGAATGAACAAAAACTAGCTCCTCTGCATTGCTTGATGCCAATCGATTGCGCTTCACTGTGTGGATGAAGGAGTATGTACTCCAATTCCGCTTAGTTGAAGAACTAGCAAGCTATTGAAGCAAAGGGGGCTCTCATTAGAGTTGTTAAATTAAAATTGTAAATCAAACTTCAAATTTGAAAATAATGCATTTTAATTTTAAATGATAAAACTTAAAAGTTAAAACCAAATTTAGAGTGGTAAAAATTCAAAACTTACTTGAGATAAAACTTTTATTGCAAGAACTTGGAGGTGTGGCATCTTGTGGCCATTGAGGTACCACCAAGAGTGAGCATCCTTCCTATATTTGTTACGGAGAGTAGAAGCACTTTGACCATGAGAGGCAACAAAATCAGCAAATTCAATTGTAATTGCATCTTCCATATCAGGATCAGTGAAGAGTTTAGTAAGAGCTTTCCTAAACCCTTTGCTGACTTTTGCATCATGGTATGGTGGCACTCTGTTTGGTATAGCAAGGATCTCTTTACTGTACTATTCTGGGAGTCAAAGTGAAGGCAAGAAGATGGAGTGGGGTGGTCATTTTGTTCCACCACTCAACACAAATTGATTGCACCTCTTTGAAGAAGGTTTCTTTAGGATCTTGCTCTTTTGCATTTATGATAGATTTCATCTTCTCAAGCATTGAGTCGATGCCATCATAAACCTCCCCCAAGCTTGGCTTATCTATGTTAGTAAAGCGCATCATACTCATGATGGGCTCGGTGAAACTAAGAAGATATTCCACTTGATCCCACCAAGTGTCATCTAGAATCTTTTGTTTTACATTTGCTGCCCTCTTAGTGTTTGATTGCCTCCATATAGACCATGATTGGCTAATGACCATAACAAAAATCACCTCTCGCACCTTCACAAGTCGTCTCGAGACAATTGTGTTGGATACAAATCTAGTTGCAGCCACCTATTTGAAAATAAAATTTAAATATATATAACATAACATAACATCAAAAAATTGCATTGTTTGAAGTTTGAGTTACCTTCAGTAGCTCTAGTCGCGAGAATGATCTAAAAATAGCTTGCTACATGTGATTTGTTATGAACATTTGGATCTCTTCAGCTTCAGCATAGACTTGTTTGATCCAATCTATTTTTGTACCCAACTTCTGTAGCATGAGGTTGAGGGAATGCATGACACAAGGTGTCCAAAATATATGTGAGAATCGTGTCTCAACTAACATACCAGAAGCTCTACAATTCTTCGCATTGTCCGTTATAACTTGGACAACATTTTGAAGGCCCACTTCATTAATGCACCGTATAAGGATGCCAGCAATAAATTGTGCATCCTTTACCTTCCCCTCACAATCCACAACTTCTAGAAACATTGC